>JAVSCE010002526.1:0-53980 GCA_032199065.1 Smutsia gigantea | reverse complement strand
AAGAGTGCTTAGTCTTTGAAGATAGATTTGAATAAATTGTTTCCAAGATCTAAGTTCCTTGCCCTGATATGAGGAATATAATGTTGTAGATTGACTGGAATAGTGGTTTAGTGAGCAGAGTTAGAATTATGAGCATTCATTCTGAGACCAGTTCCTTTAACTTGTGCTCAAATATGAAAAAAGTACACCATAGAAAAATGTCAGTTGTTCTCACATTAAATACCAATGATGAAACTGAGGTCAGTTAGCAATTACCATGACAGTTCATTGAATATACTCTGTCATAGAGTGGATTGAAGTGGTTATCCGGGAAGAGAAATAATGCAAAAACTTTAAGATACTGTCCCTCCTTTTATGGTGCTGATGGCAGAGCCACCTTATGATAGTTAATGATTAGCATGCAAAGTAGATGTAAGTTTTATTCCTTGTTCCACCTACTTCTGACTCAGGGATTGTGAGTTTTTGCGTCTGCCTATCCTTTCACCATTGTGATAAGGGCTTCCGTGAGGGTCTCAGCCTTTTCATGGGAAAGAGACCTTGTTTGATACGAACCATAACGGAGGGTATTTTTCTCTTCTTTCCTTGTCACGTAGAGCTTTGTGGGATGAACACACTGTGTGCTAGGCTGTGCTGGCCAATGGGGCCATGGTCGATGCCACCTGTTTTTCTCTTTTCTGCTCAGAACTTGGTCCTGTTGTTTGACCACGGAGATGTGAGCTGAGCCTTCCGCCCGAAGACTGGGTGAGGTCTGTCACCCAGATGGGCAGCACGGTGGAAAGAAATGAAGACATTCTACTCCGTCGGTACTTCCGCTTTGGAGTCGAGGTGATCAGAATGGCCTCCATTTACTCTGAGGAAGGGAACCCTGAACACGCTTCATCCTTTATAACAAGCACATCACGTAAGACACCTCGGGTTTGCTTTTTCTTCTCCGGTGAGTAATGCCTCACTCATGCTGCTCTTGTGCGCTCCTTTATTCTGCTCAGAATTGCTAAAATTGGAGAACTTGATGCCATCATTAGTATTGTTCCTTTTTACTGGCAACTCCTACGTACTGGTTATCCTTGACATTCAAACACATGAGTACCAAAAGTATTATTTTTATGACTCAGTAATGTCATGAGTAAGAGACCTAGGTCTTTGGCCTGTGTCCCCATGGCCCAGCTGTTAGGCAAGAGAGTTGGTGGTTAAATTATACAGGTTTTGTTTTGATTAATGTTTTTCTCTGTTAAGGCAGCCCATCATAGGATTATTATTAAGATTAGCAGAGCCAAGATTCCTCATGTCTGCTTATTTTGTAGCAAATTGGAGTGATTCAGGAAAAATTTTTTCTTTTATCCTTTATTGTATTCATGCAAATCATCAAAAAAGTATTGACAGCCTACAGATTGTGTGGCTTATAAGACCTTCCCTTGAGTTACTTAGCATCTTCGGTAGGCAGCATAAATAGAAGATTTCAGTGCAGTTGATAGGGAACAACTCCTAAAGCCCCAGTGACAATGAAATGATGTGTAATTTAGGAAGGGAATAACGTTAAAGTATCTCATTTACATTTTTAGTCTTATTCTTTCATAATACTATGTCCTTCTTTAAAAAATAATGATAACAATGTTTTGTGTAGTTTTTCACAGTTCATAGAGTATTTCACCTCCTTTACTTCATTTGGTCTTCACATTTCAGTGTGCTCTGAGTTGGGCGCATTATCCTCTCATCCTGAAAGTAAGGAACCATTCTCTGGGTTTAGTGCCATGCTTTGTTCCACAGTTTGGAGTGGTAAACCTGGATTTTCTAGCTCTTCACCCAGGATTCACTCGACATTAGAGGCCGCGTTCATTTTGTTTTCCGTTTGGTAATTCTCTGTGAGCTGAAGGAAGTCTTTTGTGATTGCAGTCGAGAGCCACATTGACCACTTTTTGGTTATTTTTCAATTATTTTTTGAGTAGGTGACATGCACATATGATACAAAATTAAGAAAGCACAAAAGGGTGTGTTTATATATGTATATAAATACATATGTATATTTAAAATCAAAGTCTCCTTACTGCTCTTTTCCCCCAAACCCTCACCTCCCTGCCCAGAGACAATTACTCTTGCTAGTTTCTTATATGACCTCCCCGAGATGATATATGCGTAGCAATTATATCACATTAGATTTTTTGATCACATACTACTTGAAAGGTTTGTCAGTGTTATTGACATCTTGGGTGCAGTAATTCTTCGCGGTGGGGACTGTCCTGTGTGCTGTAGGGTGTTTAGCAGTGTCTCTGGTCTGTACCCACTAGATGCCAGTAGCACCTCTTCCCCGACTGTGACAACCAAAAATGTCTCCGGACGTTACCTCACGGATTCTGAGGGGCGCAACTGCCCTAGTGGTGAACCAGTGCCCTGAAGAAAAGGAGGCGGAAGAAAGGGACTCCTGTTGTCCTTTTTATTATTTTATGTTATTATTATTTTTTTGATGGAAAAATTTTAAAGCTGTTTATTAGGACTGTCATTAAAAAGTGAAAGACTCTACATTTTCCATTGGTAATGATGTTATTTACTTCTTTATTTTATTAAGGTATCATTGATAAACAATTACGTGAGTTACATGGTGGTTACTAGATTCCCTGCATTATCAAGTCCACACCACACACCCCATTACAGTCACTGTCCGTCAGCATAGTAAGATGCTATCGAGTCATTACTTGTCTTCTCTGGCCTATACCTCCTTCCCTCTGTCCCACCTCTATTATGTGTGCTAATCATAATGCTCCTTAATCCCCTTATTCTTCTCTTCCCGCCCACCGTACCCAATCCCTTTCACTTTGGTAACTGTTAGTCCGTTCTTGGGTTATGTGATCTGCTGCTGTTTTGTTCCTTCATTTTTTTTTTACCGTTCTTCAAGTAGACTATTCATCCAAATCTGTTTATTTTTCCAATTAATTGTATGTTGAAACAAAGGGGCCTTTTTTTTTGCTATTATTAATGTACAATTACATGAGCAACATTATGGTTACTAGACTCCCCCTATTATCAAGTGTCCACCACATACCCCATTGCAGTCACTATCCATCAGCATAGTAGGATGTTATAGAATCACTACTTGTCTTCCCCGTATCCCCCCACCAGACCCCCACCCCACTACATTATGTATGCTAATTGTAATAACCCTTTTTCCCCCATATCCCTGCCTTCCCACCCTTCTTTCCCAGTCCCTTTCCCTTTGGTAACTGTTAATCCATTCTTGGGTTCTGTGAGTCTGCTGCTATTTTGTTCCTTCAGTTTTTCTTTGTTCTTATACTCCACATATGAGTGAAATCATTTGGTACTTTTCTTTTTCGTCTCGGCTTATTTCACTGAGCATAATACCCTCTAGCTCCATCCATGTTGTTGCAAATGGTAGGATTTGTTTTCTTCTTGTGGCTGAATAGTATTCCACTGTGTATATGTACCACATCTTTTTTATCCATTCATCTGCTGATGGACACTTAGGTTGCTTCCATTTCTAGGCTATTGTAAATAGTGCTGCAATAAACATACATAGGGGTGCATATGTCTTTTTCAAACTGTGCTGCTGCGTTCTTAGGGTAAATTCCTAGAAGTGGCATTACCCATACAAACAGAAAATGTATTTTTGGAAGCCAGTTGATCGGGGAAGGTGGCAGTGGAGAGTGAATGCTGCAAGTATAGGGTTTCTCTTTAGGACGATAAAAATATTCAGGAATAAGATAGCAGTAATGGTTGCACAAGCCACTTGAATGTAGTAAAATTCATTGAATTGTACAGTTTAAAATGGTGAATTTCATTCTATGTGAATTATTAACAAAAATTATTCATAGTAGGCTAGTATTTGCTAAGGATAGACATATACATGATTCCAGAATTGGACTCACAGATACATGGGTAATTGATTAATAAAGCTGCTTTATTAGTTTCCTATTGCTGTAACAAATTACCACGCACCTAGTGGCTCAAACAACATAGTTATTATAGTTCTTTAGTTCAAAAGTCTGAAATGAATTTCACTGTTGTAGAATAGAGTTGACATGGTTGCATTCCTTTCTAGAGGCTGGAGAGGATCTGTTTCCTTCCCTTTCTAGCTTGGACAAACTGCGTGCATTCCTCAGCTGGTGGTCCCCTTTCATCTTGAAATCCAATAATGATTGGTTGAATCTCACATTATACCACTCTGACATTGACTCTTCTGCTTTCCTCTTCCCCGTTTAAGGACCCTGCCGTTACACTGGTCCCAACCATATAATCCAGGAAGATCTCACTATTTTAGGCCAGTTTCTTACCAACTTTAATTCCACCTGCTAATTGAATGCCCTTTGCCATGTAACATTAACATATTCACAGGCCCCAGGAATTAGAATGTGGACATTTTGGGGTGCTTGTTATCTTGCCTACCCAGATTTGGGGAAAGTAATAGTACTGTCAACAAATGTTGTTTGTTAGAACAAGTAGATTTCTAATAACTTTTTTTGCACATGCCTATCCTGTTGTCCCCGTGCCATTTGTTGAAGAGACTATTCTTTCTTTCATTAAGTTGCTTTGGCACCTTTGTTGAAAATCAACAGACTGTAAATATAAGGGCTTATTTCTGCCCTCTCAATTCTAGAAATCTTATCTTTATGCCAATAATACTGATTACTGTAAGTTTTGAAATCAGAAAATGTGAGTCCTTTAACTTTGTTTTTCATTTTCACAATTATTTGGCTTTTCTGGTTCCCTTTCAGCCCATCCGAATTTTAGGGTCAGCTTGTTAATTCCTACCAAAATCATGGTGAGACATGTTAGTTTTAGAGATCAGTCTCCTCTTTAAACATGTATATCCCGATCTTGGCAAATAGGTTCCGCCTGATGTCATTGTGCTTGACTTTTCTCTTCATGGAAGCTCCTCTCTAAAGGTTATTTATTCTTCAAGATAAACTCCTGGTCTCCCTGAAAGGACTGTGGGCAAGTTCAGCTCAGGTCATGTAAGACAGTCTTCCTGGGCGGCTGCCTCACGCTTTCCGGTTTAGACTACATTTCCCAGAAGATCTTGCGGCTCTAGTCAATTTCCGGGGCGAATCCAGCGACTTTTTCTATATTTCAGAGAACATGGCTCCCTGAAATTGGCACGGCCCATGGAGGAAGCTTGTCTCCAGGGTGTGCGGCCTGCACTCGTGTGGGAGCCTCACCCCGAGACTGCATGTTGATCTCGAAGATTCCTGGTAGCGATTCTGGGAGGGGAGCAAGGATGTCGGCTTGGCCCACTTTGTGCACTAGCAGGAAAACCGGAGGTTGGGGCGCCGCCTTACCCCAGCGGATTCGGCCCCAAACTACATTTCCCAGGAGCTCCCAGGGGACCCGGGCTGTCTTTTCACTTGCCCGGCCTCCGGAGAAGAGGAAGTGCAAGGTGTGCAGCCTAGGTCCTGGGGTCCCGACTAGGTTGTTCTGGCCCGTGTCTGGCAGTCTGCAGGAACTGTCCGACCGGGTCTGGAGTCTTCGGCCTGTGTGAGTTGGTCGGGCTGGGGGAGGGGCAAGAGGGGTAGGATTCCCTGCGTGCGGTTGTGGCATAATGTGACTGCAGCGCTGTGTGCGGATGTCATTGTGACCGTGACCGTGTGCGGAGCTCTGAGCTCTGCGTGCAGGTGACTGTGGATATTCCCAAGTTGCTGTGACACCGTGTGGCCGTGTGTGCAGGCGAGAGTGTCCCCGTGGTGGGGCTGTGAGTTTGGGTCCGTATAATTTTGTGACACATTGTGTCAGAGAATTGTGATCATGCGCCTCAGACTGTTGTCTATGGGTTGTGTGTGACGGCGGTGGCATGAATGTTAGCAGCACTAAGTGCACTGGCTGTGACTGTTAGGGTGTGTGAGTGTGATCGTGCAACTTTTTTCGTGTGCGGTTGCAGGGTAGTTGTAACTGTGCCGGGGTAATAGCGTGTGTGTACCAGTGGTTGGGTTGCTGTGTGAGGTCAGGTCAGATTGAGGTCCTGGGCAGCAGAGACTTCTCCCCTTCTGACACTAGGAATGGTCAGGACAGCCTTGACTCTTTGACCTCTCTCCTTGGCTCCATGGGTGGTTGATGTGGGTCCAGAACTGCCTCTGATCTGGACAGTTTACGCCAGAAGGAAGGGCTGCCGTCTCATTCCTTTCTTCTTCCTCAGCTCTGCTCTTTTCAGAGGGGTTCCCAGAGGAAGAAGGAGGAATGGTGTTGGCCAAACCAAATACAAGGTGCAGTGGGGTCTCCTTTTTTGCTTTCCTTCTCCTGGGATGGTCTTGTTTAACACGGAGTTATCAAGTGACTTGGGTCTTAGAAATTTCTCTTCAAGGAAATGATGGGAAGCCCTCCAGGTGGACACACAATTCCCAGTATTCTCCTCATTTGCTTCTACAAAATGTTCACATATTAATGTAGAAAAGAGCTCAGTTTCTCCTATGTACTGAGTTTTAAGAGTCCTTTTAAACACACACACAACGTAATTTTTAAAAATTATTGTTGATATAAATCTTATGTTGGTTTCAAATGTACAACAGTGGTTCAACAGTTACCCGTGTTATTAAATCTTCACTCATTCTAGTGTAGTCACTGTATCTATCAATGTAATAAGATGCTACAGAATCTTTAACTATTCTCCCGGCTGTACTACGGTCCCAGTGACTAGTGTATGTTGTCATTGTGAATTATTGTGCCCCTTCATCCCTTTCCCCCATCCCCGCCCAGCCAACCCAACCCCTTTGCCTTGGTAACCACTAGTCCCTTCTGGGTGTCTGTGAGTCTACTTCTATTTTGTTCCTTCTGTTTTGCTTTGTTTTTCGTGTGTGTTTGTTTGTTTTTTGTTGTCTAGAAGAGACTCACTTTATTTTTATTTTTTTATTAAGGTATCATTGCTATACAATCTTCTGAAGGTTTCCCATGAAGAACAATGTGGTTATAACATTCACCCATAGTATCAATTCCTCCCACACAACCCATTGCAGTCTCTGTCCATCAGCATATAGTATGCTATAGAGTCACTACTTGTCTTCTCTGTGCTATACTGCTTTCCCCTAAGCTACCTACATTATGTGTGCTAGTCATAATACCCCTTAATCCCCTCTCCCTCTCTCCCCACCCGTTCCCTTTGGTAACCCCTAGTCCTTTCTTGAAGTCTGAGTAGGCTGCTGTTTTGTTCCTTCAGTTTGCTTTGTTGTTATATTCCACATATGAGTGAATTCATTTGGTACATGTCTTTCTCTGCCTGGCTTATTTCACTGAGCATAATACCCTCTAGCTCCATCCATGTTGTGGCAAATGGTAGGATTTGTTTTCTTCTTATGGTTGAATAATACTCCATTGTGTATACATACCACATCTTCTTAATCCATTTGTGTACTGATGGTCACTTGGGTTGCTTCCATATCTTGGCTATTGTAAATAGTGCTGCAATACATGTAGGGGTGTATATGTCTTTTTAAATCTGGGATATTGTTTTTTGGGGGGGGTAAATTCCTAGGAGTGGAATTCCTGGGTCAAATGGTATTTTTACTTTTAGATTTTTGAGGAACCTCCATATTGCTTTCTACAATGGTTGAACTGACTTACAATCCCACCAACAGCAGAGGAGGGTTCTCCTTTCTCTGCATCCTTCCAGCATTTGTTGTTTCCTGTCTTTTGAATGTTGGCCATCCTAACTGGTGTGAGGTGATATTTCTTTGTGGTTTTAATTTGCATTTGCCTGATAATTAGTGATGTGGAACATCTTTTCATGTGCTTATTGGCCATCTGAATTTCTTATTTGGAAAAGTGTCTGTTCATATCCTATCCTCTGTCCATTTTTTAATCGGGTTATTTGCTTTCTGGGTGTTGAGGTGTGTGAGCTCTTTTTTTGGTTTGTGTTTATATTCCACAATTCGTATGGTATTTGCCTTTCTCTGCCTGGCTTATTTCACTGAGCATAATACCCTTTAGCTCCATCCATGTTGTTGCAAGTGGGAGGATTTTTCTTTTTATGGATATATAATAATCCATTGTGTATATATACCACATCTTTTTTGTCCATTCTTCTTTTGATGGGCAGATTGCTTCCATTTCTTGGGTACTGCAAACAGTACAGCAATAAATATAGGGGTGCATATGTCTTTTCTAATCAGAAATTTTGCAACATGATTATTTTAAAGAATTTTGAAACTAGGAAGTTAAAAAGAGCAAAACTAAACTCCTAGCACCCCAACATAACCACTGTCAGTGTTTTAATTTATTTCCTTCTAAGTCTATTATGAACATATGGTATACATTAGTTTCAAGATTGGAATCTTAACAGCAGTTACTGTTTCATCTTATGTTTTCACTAAAAATTATTTGTAGCTATTATATAGTTTTTCTTTTTAAAAAGAAATTCTTGAATATTACAGACATACACAAAAGTGCTTATAATACTGACGTATAAGTTAAGGAGTAAATATAAGACCACCTCTGTATAACAGACATTTGTGTCAACACTCCTGAAGCCCATTAGTTTTGCTCCCAGAATATACCTAGTCTCTTTACCTCTTTAGGTAACCGTTATTCTGACTTTGATGATAGTTTTTGTTTTTGTTAACATTTACCACATATCTGTACGTCCCTAAACAATGTAGTTTAGTTTTGCCTTTCTAACTTTATAGAAATGAAATTGTGTGGTGTAATGTTTTGAGTCTTGCTTTTCTTACACAATATTTTATTTCTTAGGCTTACTCATTTAAGTCGGTCCATATAGCTGTAGTTTGAACATTGCTTTTTTCTAGTTTTTGGTTCTTTAGAAACAGCTGCTCTAAACATATTTTTATAAGTACCCTGGTACACATATGCATGCTTCCCTAGGGTACAGAAATACCAATAAAATTGCTTGACCATAGGATGTGTGTATATCTTCAAATCTCCTAGATAATGCCAAACTGATTTTCTATATGGTTATCCAAGTTAAATTCCTACTAGCAATTTACAAAGATGCAGGTCTCTGATTTTCTCTAATACTTGGTCACTTGGTATTTTAATTTTTGATGAATCTGCTGATATAAAGGTATATTATGTGGATTTAAATTACAGAAAGTACAAAGACCAAAGTATATGACTTAATGAATTTTACAAAATGAGCATACTCAATCAGAACTCCAACAGAAAAGGAAATAGGACGTTACCAGCATTCCAGAAGCTCAACTCTTGTCCTGTCCGCTCACTGTCCACCTCTTCCAAAGATAGCCATTATTCTGTTTTCTATAATCATATATTAGTTTTACCTGTTCTTGAATCTTATGTAAATCACACAATATCTCCTCCTTCATGCTTGACTTCTTTTGCTCAGCGTTACATTTCATTTTGTAATATGAATGTACTATGTAGTAATATTATGGAGATTGAATGTGCAAGATTCATCCATGTTCCTTCACGTAGCTGTAGGTCATTCATTACTCTTGCTGTTTAAAATTACATTGTGTGACTGTTCCACAATTTATTTTCCATCCATTATTGATTGGTATTTGAGTTGTTTTCCTGTTGGGGCTAGTATGAACCGGGCTGCTATGAACGTTCTTCTACATGACTTGGTGCAGATTAAATGCATTTCTGTTGGGTATATCCCTAGGGTGAAATTTCTGTGTCATAGATTATGCATACATTCAGCTTTAATGTATCTTGACAACTTCCTAAGTTCTGTCAGTTTACATTCCGTACTTCATTGTGTGAGAATAGATTTTAGGACAAGGAGCTTTACTAGAGATAAAGAGCAATAGTTGATAATAGAAAGTTAGTTCACCAGTATGGTATTACAGTCCTAAACATATTTACTTTCATAAAATGACTTCAAATATATTTGACAGAACTGAAAGTAGTAGTAGACTTATTACAATTACAGTGGGATTTTTAGCACTTTCCTCAGTATTGAAAGATCAACTAATATAAATCCAGTAACGCTATGTAATATTTGAACAATGTGATTGACAAACTTGACCTAATAGTTATATGTAGAACAGTGTTCCCTACAACTACAGTATATGTTATTTTAAGATGCATATGAGACATTTACCCAAATTGATTATATGCAGCACTGTAAAAGGAATGTGTGATTGTGACAATCTCAATAAATTTCAAAGGATTGAGATAATACTGTATGTTTTCTGATCACAGTGTAATCCAGCCAGAAATAAATAGCAAGAAGGTATTTACAAATATCCCATTGTTTGTCATTTAAGCAATGTATGAATGGTGAATCAAAGAAGACATTGGAATAAAAATTGAAAATGTTTTAAATTGAATAATAATGAAAATATAACATATCAAAATTGGGGTGTTGCTAAAGTTGACCTGGGGAAAGTATATAGCCACAAATGTATATGCTAGTAAAAAAGAATGTAGAATGTTGAAAAATTATCTATATATTCATTTCAAGTTAAGAAAAAACATACTAAATTAAGCCAAAAGAGAGCAAAAGGTAGGAAATAATAAGAGCTCAAATGTAAATATATGTGCTTTGAAATAGGAAGTCCGTACAAAAGAAAAAATTAACAAAGCCAAAAATTTATTTTTTAGAATTTTTAAAATTGATAAATCTCTAGCAAAACTCAAAGGAAAAAGAGGAGGTAAGACACAAATTACAAAATCAGATTTGAGGAGGGAAATAAACAACCAAAGACTAGTTTTAAGGCTGAATTCTCAATTAATCTTGGTTGGTACCCGGGACTTGGCTCCACACTGTAAGATCATTTGAGCCTGAGTGCGCGATCATTATGCTGAGTCCCTTTTTACACTTCATTAGACGTGTAAATTTTTGTTCTTAATACAGAGTTTTATTTTTGTGACTCTCTTTCTTTATTGGACCTGATATATGCTGTAAGTTTTGCATGGTCTGCAGTGTTACTACAATTCGATGTCCTGTCATGAAGATATATTGACCTGGGCTTAGTGGTGTTTTTTAAAAAACCTAAATCTTCCTAATTAATATTACTATATAATTATTAGGGGTTTAATCTTATTAGCAAAAAGTTCATTTTCTAGATGATAACGGATTGTGCATGCAAAGAGCTCTCATTTGGGATGTTCAGCTTATTTGTTTATTGTACCTTATTGGATTTTGGTGTGTCCAGTGGTGCAGACTAACTGTGGAATACCCTATCTTATTAGTGTGTGAGGCCACAGGTGTGGTGGGTCCTTCTTGGTTTTGGTAGGTTTTCCTTTTTCAGACTTCCCTGAGTTTATACTTCACAGATTGTACAAATGGAAATAAGCACCTCAACAATATAACCCATAGGACAAGACGAAAACACACATAAAAAATAAAAAACTCACTATGGCCAGTGGGGAAAAAAAAAGGACTTTAATTTACCTTCTTCTTTTGTGCACTTCATCTTTTTCTCTCCCATGATATTGTGGACTTAGAGCACTTTCCAATATTTTAATTAACTGATGGTTGTCATAGACACCATCATCAAGGAGGAGTGGCAGAAGATGTATTCACAGTATGTTGCATAAATTTTCATTACTTGGCCAGTGAGGGCTCCTCTTAGGAGACTTGTAAAAGGAATCCTTTCAGCACAGCTCGTGATGTTTTTGAAAATAACATCACCTTTTGGCAACAGCAGAAGGTTCTAGATCTAGCCAATATATTATTTTTCTTTTCTAAGACTTGGAGTCAGTTATTATCCAGGAGCCCTCTTTTATCTTCTCTTCTTTCTTGAGATTGAATAAAAGACTAAATATGTATGTGGTGCCTGACAGTTTATGTCGGGTGAAAGTGCAGCTATTGTTGCGCTAACTTTAAGTGGTGCCAGAGCTCAAAAGTCTTCTTTCTAATGTTCTGTGTTCACACTGATTTTCCTTGTATCCTTATGGTAAGGGATTTTTCAACCTTCAAAATTTTATCATACTTTGATAGGTTAGCATTTAATTGTGGAAGTAAGTAAATTTGAGACATTTCTACAATAAACGCAATTATGGAATAATAAATAAAATTTGCTTTTTCAAAATGATAAAACTTAAAAGAAATTTCACATTCAGGTGGGCACTTTCTTCCTCAGGAAATGGGCAGTGAGCCTGACAGGTACCTACAGCTATGAAATATTAGCTTGATTACACAGGAAGTGAACACTCCAGTGGTGGCTCCGTAAGGCTATTAACTTTCCTTCTGATTCTGTTTAACGTAAAAATTAGGCACAGAAGTAGGAGAGTTAGAATACAGATAGAAATATAATAATAAGCCCTTGGCAGTTTGAGCAGGCTTACTCTGAATTAAAGTAATTTGGCTGGTGCAAGTGAACATTTTAACTGAAAGCCTTGAGTTTTACTCAAGAGAATCAGGATGAGCACCAGTCCCCCTGTGTTTTGGGGCCTAAGCTCTTTCTATCCCAATTTCCTCAGTCCCCTCTCCGGGCCAAAACCATGCAAAGAGGCACTGGTTCCCCGCTCCCATTAGCCATTCAAAATGTTCATCACACCCTCAATTTCCTTTCCTTAGTAGGAAATAGAGTTATTGCCTATTCCGGTCTGAATAGGAACACCTTTGGAAAGTAAGGGACTATAATGGAGATTGCATTAGAAAAACATTCCAGAGAGCTGGATTCTTAAGAACTAACTTCATTGAGTATCCTTAATCATGAGAAAAATGTAAACCAAAACGACAGTGAGATACTACTTCATACCTACCAGGACAGCTAAGATAAAAAAGACCGTAATAAATGTTGGTGAAAATTTGGAGAAATTGCTGGTGGGATATAAAATGGTGCAGCCACTTCAAAAAACAGCTGGCAGTTCTTCAACTGTTAAGAGTTACCGGTGATCCAACAGTTCTACTCCTAGGTATATACCAAGAGATATACATGCAAACATATATTCACACATAAACTTGTATATAACTGTACAAGCAATATTATTCCCAATAGCCAAAAAGTGGAAATAACCCAAACGTCCATCAACTGATGGATAGAAAAACAAAAGACAACATATCCATACAATGGAATATTATTTGGCAATAAAAAGGAATGAGTTCTGATATGTGCTACAAAAGAGATATACCTTGAAAACGCTCAGTGAAAGAATCTAGTCACAAAAGGCGATTGTATGATTCCATTTATATGAAATGTCTAGAATAGGCAAGTCCATAGAGGCACAGTGTAGGTTAGTGTTTGTTTAGGGAAAATGAGGACTGTCTGTTAATGGGGTTTCTTTTAGGGGAGATGTTCCAAAATTAGATTGTAATTTTTAGATATAGTATAAAACATGGAATTAAGTGAATGACATGGTATGTGGAGCATATCTTAATAAAAGCTGTTCAAAAAAAATTAAAGCTGACCTAAAATTAGTGGGTGGGAGTCCAGGTAAAGAGCACTGGCCATGACTTGATAATTATTGAAGTTAGTTAATGGATACATGAAGGGTTTGATACTATTTAAATTCTACTTCTGTGTATGTTTGGAAATTTCTGTATTAAAAAGTTAAAAAAAAAACTAACCTAATACCTATTAATGAAATACTAGAAACATTCACAGGAAGAAAAGCAGAAAGAAGGTACTATCACCAGTATTAATATATTTTTTATAACCTATTAGAAAAACGGTATTCCATAGGAAACACCTAGGAAACGATTGCTTTTTCTTCCCCATAACTTCTATCAAGCTTCTCTGTGGCCAGTGGACTTCCTCCCCAAGGAGGAGGTTTTTTTCCCTCTCAATCAGCATATCTGAAGTCAGGTTGTATCTTAATACAGTTTTTTTCTTTCTTAGTGGCTGTGATATGAGCCATAAGAAATACATATTTGGTCATTCATATAACCAGGTTTTCCCAGGTATATTTGATCTTCATCCACAGTTCCTGAAAACATTGCAGAGTCTTAAAGGTGAAATGTGTGTCTTGTCATATAAATGAGAGACGTTTGGACCCCACCTGAGGGCAGGTGCTGGAGGGTGAATCAGCCAATGGCCAATCATTTAGTCAGTCATGGCTATGCCGTGAAGCCCTCTCATAAACCCCAGGAGAGCTCACTGCTCTCTGCCCCGGTGGATCCTGCTTCTCTGTGAGCTTCTACGCTTGGGGAACCAGAATGCTCCCATGTGCCACCGAGCCGGGCCCCAAGCTCCACGAGGGTAGAAGCTCCTTTATTTGGGACCTTGCCCTATTGTAGCTCTTCAGCTGGCTGTTAACGTGTATGCTTTACAGTATCCTTTGTTAAACTGGTAAAATTAAGTGTTTTCCTGAGTTCTGTGAGCCGCTGTAGCAAATTAGTCGAACCTAAAGGGAAGGTTGTGGGAACCTCCAATCTGTAGCCAGTAGGTCAGGAGCACAGGGAACCTGCCTGTGGCTTGCAACTGGCGTCTGGAGTGACGGGTGGAGGGCAGTCTTGTAGGGCGGCGCCCATAACCTGGGGAATCTGGTGCTGTCTCCAGGCAGATTGGCATCAGAATTGAGCTGAGTTCTCAGACACCCCTACTGGTGTTCGATAATTGCTTGGTGTTATCTGTGGGAATATTCCCCTCCCACAAATGTACACAGATTGGAATCGGGTCTGGGAACCTGAACCTGAAGTTATATTACTATTACTGCTGTGTATAATCCTGTTATGGTTATATATATAAGTAGGAAAAGACAACATAGCAGTGGCATATAAAGTAATAGTGCAGTTTATGTCCCATGAAATATTATTCTTGTATGCCTGGTACAGCTAGGTAGCCAACCTTAGAGGGAAAAGTTAAGTAGGATTCCTAACTCATAAATTATACTAAAATAAAATCATAATTGATAATCATCCCACAGTCTTTTTTTTTTTTGCTATTATTAATATACAATTGCATGAGCAACATTATGGTTACTCGACTCCCCCTATTATCAAGTCCCCACCACATATCCCATTACAGTCACTGTCCATCAGCGTAGAAGGATGTTATAGAATCACTACTTGTCTTCCCTGTGTTATACTGCCTTCCCCGTATCCTCCCCACCCCACCCCCACCCCCGGTACATTATGTGTGCTAATTGTAATAGCGCTTTTTCCCCCTTATCCCTCCCTTCCCACCCATCTTCCCCAGTCCCTTTCCCTTTGGTAACTGTTAGTCCATTCTTGGGTTCTGTGAATCTGCTGCTGTTTTCTTCCTTCAGTTTTTTCTTTGTTCTTATACTCCACAGATGAGTGAAATCATTTGATACTTGTCTTTTTCGGCTTGGCTTATTTCACTGAGCATAATACCCTCTAGCTCCATCCATGTTGTTGCAAATGGTAGGATTTGTTTTCTTCTTATGGCTGAATAATATTCCATTGTGTATATGTACCACATCTTCTTTATCCATTCATTTACTGATGGACACTTAGGTTGCTTCCATTTCTTGGCTATTGTAAATAGTGCTGTGATAAACATAGGGGTGCATATGTCTTTTTCAAACTGGGCTGCTGCATTCTTAGGGTAAATTCCTAGAAGTGGAAATTCTGGGTCAAATGGTATTTCTATTTTGAGTTTTTTGAGGAACCTCCATACTGCTTTCCACAATGGTTGTACTAATTTACATTCCCACCAGCAGTGTAGGAGGGTTCCCCTTTCTCCACATACTCGCCAACATTTGTTGTTGTTTGCCTTTTGGATGGCGGCCATCCTTACTGGTGTGAGGTGATATCTCATTGTGGTTTAAATTTGCATTTCTCTGATGATTAGCGATGTGGAGCATCATTTCATGTGCCTGTTGGCCATCTGAATTTCTTCTTTGGAATAGTGTCTGTTTAGCTCCTCTGCCCATTTTTTAATTGGCTTATTTGCTTTTTGTTTGTTGAAGTGCATGAGCTCTTTATACAATTTGGATGTCAACCCCTTATCAGATATGTCATTTATGAATATATTCTCCCATACTGTAGGATGTCTTTTTGTTCTACTGATGGTATCCCTCGCTGTACCGAAGCTTTTTAGTTTGATATAGTCCCACTTGTTCATTTTTGCTTTTGTTTCCCTTGCCTGGGGAGACATGTTCATGAAGAAGTTACTCATGTTTATGTCCAAGAGATTTCTGCCTATCATCCCACAGTCTTTTACCAAATAATCTTATACCAAAATGAAGTCATTGACTAAAGATCTAAGTGTAGCAAATTAAAGCATTGACAAAGAGAAATTTATATAAATATGCATAGATTAAAAAGATCTTAATCAAAAAAGTTACAAAAGTTGACAATGATTGTTTTGCATGGCATAAATATGTAAGCAGAGTTAATTTTTTTTTCATTATTTTACAAAACAGCTAGAGGGTAAAAAATGAGGAGCACCTGTCTGTGTGGCTGGGGTCAGCTAGGGGTGAGGTCGGGGGTGGAAGCTGACTGAGTGTCTTGGACTTGGGAAGTGAAGAAGACTTGATTAAGGAAGTCTTTAGACCTTGATCAGGATGTACTGCGTTCCTAGCCGAAGGACACCATCTGGGGGCATGTGGCTTGGGCAGGAGGTTGCAGAGGAGGGATCCACTCAGGGCAGCTTGTAGCAGCGCTCTCTTGCGTTCAGAGCAACATCACTAAAGTGGGGCAAAGTCTGGCCTGAATCCCTTGGCTGAGGCAGGACCCTGGATTGCTTGGGTGAAGGAGAGTCGATCTGAGTCTGTTTTCCTTTGGCTGTACTAGCCAGGATACACCTCGCTGCAGCTAAAGCCTGCAGTGTCTGTGGCTGAAGGAGTAGGATTTATTCCCTTCTCCCACTAGCCAGTTACCAGGCCCAGGGAGGTGAAGGTAATGCACCCGTTCAGTCAGAGTTGTAAAGCCAGTGTGACTTCCAGAGCATTCCCATGCTTCCTCATTCCTGTCTTCTCAGAACACTCTCCTTTTTCAGGAAAACAGCCCGGAGGACTGATCCTCTCCTGCAATACTGAAAGCCATGGCCCAGGTGAGTTGATGCTTTTTCTTACCTTCCTGACATTCAGTTCTTAAAAAACAAATAACAAACAAAAATTTAAAAGGACATGCGAGCATTTGCTCTCCTTCTGATATTCCTTGTTTATCAGGGTTCCCTGTAAGGATCCTGGTCCCCATTTCCTCTCATTCTAATCAGGTGATCCTATCCCATTCCCAAGTACCCCTCTTTTGGCCCAGCATTAATGTTTTTCTTCAGTAAAGAATTGAGCCTCTGTTTGTTCAGCCTTCTCCCAGGGACTGTGATGGAGAGGATATGGGCTCTCGGGAAGATTTGTAGAATGACCTTGTCCAGTCTAGACAGTGATTTGGTGAAGTGGAGGCATGAGTTGCTTAGCTGGGAACACACATGGAAAAGCCAGGATTATCTCTACACATCAGTGTTCACCAGTAAGATAGGATGGGAGGTGGTGTTGGTAGCTCCAAATGTTAGACTGTTGCAAGATCACCGGTTTATGAGGCTTGGAGGATTGTGGAATTGGCAGCTGATCGAGACAGATCGCTGTGACTCCATTAGGGCATCTGTGTGTGAAGTCCAGTCTGAGGTGGAGCAGGAAGTGTGGGGCATGAGGTATTTCTGTATGAATCACCAGTTTTTTTAATCTCAGAAAGAAGGATAAGGATGATGGATGCTTACAGTGAGTTCAGCCAACTCATGAATTGTTGAGATGCTATCTGCTCTTGGAAGAACCTTCTAAATATTGTCTGGTAATACCTATAATGTAGAAAATTCTGACATCAGGAGAAGTATTATTGAAGAATTTGTATTAATAGGAAATTATTCTTGTAACAGAGTGAACTAGAGTGTATGAGAAACTTCAGCTATATGCTGTTTCAGAGATATTGCTGTTTTAAAATGTATTTGTCAAATTTTATATTGTAAAAATTCAGGTAGTATAACCAGTAGGGACCTGAGCCACCTACCTCATGCTGCTCCCTGAAAGAAGACACCCTCATCTCTTTTAGTTAAGTCAGTGGAATTTATCATATTTTAAATTAATATTCCTATTTCACTATTTTTGGTTAAGCCATCTTTAGACATTTTCTAGTTATTTCTTTACAAGATATGTATGGATTTGATTTGCTGTATCACAGTTTTGTTTGAATCAGTGCTATACACGTGATTGGAACCTTGTAAATATTCTGTTGCAACTACTCACTACCACCCCTCCTTAGAAAAACTTTATCATAATAAATTTCAGATACAGGATAGTTGAGTAGTATTAAGAACTACCATATACTTAACCATTTAGCATCAATAATTAGCAGCTCAGTCTTGTTTTACATACTAATATGTTTCTTCTGTGCATACTCCCCTATCCTCACTCCCCAAAACATCATTATTTTGAAGCAAGTGCAAATTGGTATGTATCTCTAAAAGAAAGATAAGGATTATTTTTTTTAAATAGCCATTATGTCATTATTGCATCTAGAACAGTTAAAAAATAGTTTGTTAATGTCATCAGTACCCAGTGTTTAAATTTCCATAATTGTCTGATTTTTAAAAAATCATTTATTTGAATTAGAATCCAAATAAGAACTATGCACTGCAATTGGTTGACATGTCGCTTGAGTCTCTTACTTTGCAGGTGCCCCTTCCATCTCTTCTTTCTGTGCAGGTTTTTTGTTAGAAAAGGAAAAACTGGTTTATCGTCCATTGTTTGAAATTTGCTGGTTGCATCTCATGTATCATTTAAGTGTTGCCTGAAAATAGTGAAGTCCACAGGCTTGATCAAATTCAGTTGGGATTTTTTCATATGAAATGAACTGCTTTGAATACGCTTGCATCTATTTGGAGATCCAGAGATAATGGTTCTCATTAACACCAGTATGATGGCTCATTTGTTTTACCCTGCAATACAAGCACAATAGTCTGAAGTATTTCTGTTGTTACACCAGTAACACTCGTTTACTGTTTCAGGGATCAGTGGTGTTCAGTGATGTGTCCGTAGACTTCTCTCAGGAGGAGTGGGAGGGCCTGGACCCTGCTCACAGGGACTTGTACAGGGATGTGATGCTGGAGAACTACAGCAGCCTGGTGTCCGTGGGTAAGGGCGTCTGTGCCGATAACTTAGAGTTCTGTGGAGTATCTGTTTCTTTCACTGTGAGTTTCTCAACTGAATTTCTGCTCCCTATTCCCAAATAAATGGTTTGAGCTGAAATGAAGACAGGGAAATGGGCGGCTCCAGTTGGCTGTGACCGAAGCTTCATCTTCTTTCTTTGGCTGTTGCTGTAGTGGCGTCTCTTTTGTGGTCATCAAGGACTGGGTCTTATTTCTGGATCTGATTTACCCAACAGCATAACCATGTTCCATATTTTCTTCTTGTGAGCAGGACTTAACATTCCTAAGCCTCAAGTTATCTCCTTATTGGAACAAGGGAAAGAGCCCTGGGTGGTTGGCAGAGAGTTGACAAGAGGACTGTGTTCAGGTGAGTGAGAAATGATTGGACAGAAGCAAGCAAAGCATTACAGATAATAACTCTGTTGGTCAGTGGAGAAACAGCACCTTTGAGATGTTATCATGGAAGCTCGCAAGAAAACCTAAGGCCTTTGGGAAAAACTAAGTCCTTTACATGAATTTACAAATGACCATTTTCATTCCTTCCCTCACTTCCTACTCTTTTCTTAATTTCTCTTAATTTCAAATAGAAGGTGCCCTCTAAAGAAAACTTCCCTCCAAATAAAACTCTTTTGCCCATATTTTGGATTCAATTCCTTTTTAGCTTTTCTCCCTCTTGGACTCATTGAAATGTTTTCTATTACTACCCCCAAAATAATATACATGGTGTGTGTGTGTGTGTGTGTGTGTGTGTGTGCGCACGCGCGCACAGGCATGCATCTGTGTATCTGCACTGCCTCCCCTTTAAGTAGTGGTCTTCATTATAGCTACCTACCAGTGACTTTTTTGTCAGTTTGTTATGCATTTTTCCTTTATCCAACATTTTTTATTTCCTGATTTGTGCAGAGGCCTACTCAGCCAGGTGCTGCAGTTTGATAATTATGTCAGCTACCAAGAACTCAGAGTAAAAAAGTGGTGCTAAAATATATCCGTAAATGACATCCACAAAGTAGAATCTAGTAAAAGAGAGAATCAGACAGCTTCACAGGGGCTAAATATGCAGAAGTGGCATTAATCCATACTGAAATGGTAGTTGGAGTCTTGCAAGGGATTGCAGTCACCATCTGTAGAGACAATGTTGGGAAAAACAGAAAGGTCTTTGCCAATATAGGGAAGGATAGGCAAGGGAGAGGTGGCAGGGAAGGAGAGATTTGGGATAAAGGAGGAGAACCAGAGGAACACTCTACTAAGCATTGGTCCATGTACTAGAATTATAGCACTGACGAAAACATTCAAAACTGTTCTTCTGCAGTTTATATTCTAGAGGGTGAAAGAGAAAAAAGTAGATATAATGTATATAATGTCAGGTGGTGGTATTATGAAGGGAAGTTCTAGAAGGCCTCTGTGTTGAGGTGATATTTTAGTCAAGACCTGAAGAAAGTGAAGGAACAGGTAAAGATTTAGGCAAAAGGAACTAGAAGAACAAAGTCCCTGAGTTAGAAGCTTCTTGGCTCCTACCATTGTGGCTGGAGCAGAATGAGCAAAGAGGGAATTGTGTGAAAGGAGATGAGCAAAAGAGCAGGATGTATGTGTGTTGGCTAGGTGGAGGTGGGAGGGGTGGTGTACTGCAGAGGACCTACAGTCTGGTGGGCCTTGGTATGGACTTTGAATTCTATTCTTTGAATTCTATTCTGAATGAGATAATTTGAGCAAAGGAGTGACATCATGTTTAAAGGATCACATAACTCAGAGGTTGCTAATTTGGGGTTCCTTTCAATAGAATTTTGGGAGTCTGAATTTGGATGAAAAGAAAAAATACATTGTTATATATAGTAACCTCTAACTGAAATTTAGCATTTCTTCCTAGTATGGTACGTGCAACAAACCATAGTAATGTTAGTAGTTCCTGTGATTTTGACATGAATAGAAATCATGGATATTTTCTTATTCTTTTTTTAAAGTATCATTGATATATACTCTTATGAAGGTTTCACATGAAAAACATTGTTGTTACTACATTCACCCATATTATCAACTCCCCCCCACACCCCATTGCAGTCACTGTCCATCAGCGTAGTAAGATGTCACAGTCACTTGTGTTCTCTGTGCTACACTGTCTTCCTGGTGACCCCCCCCCAATACAATGTGTGCCAGTTATAATGACCCTCAGTTCCCTTCTCCCTCGATCCCCACCTGCCCTCCCCAGCCCAGCTGCTTTGGTAACTACTAGTCCCTTCTTGGAGTCTGCATGTCTGCTGCTGTTTTGTTACTTCAGTTTTGCTTCATTGCTATACTCCACAAATGAGGGAAATCATTTGGTACTTCTCTTTCTCCACCTGGCTTATTTCACTGATTTGTTTTCTTCTTTTGGCTGAATAATATTCCATTGTGTATATGTACCACATCTTCTTTATCCATTCATCTACTGATGACCATTTAGGTTGCTTCCATTTCTTGGCTATTGTAAATAGTGCTGCGGTAAACGTAGGGGTACATATATCTTTTTGAATCTGAGAACTTGTTTTCTTTGGGTAAATTTCTAGGAGTGGAATTCCTGGGTCAAATGGTATTTCTATTTTTATTTTTTTGAGGAACCTCCATATTGCTTTCCACAATGGCTGAACTAATGTACATGCCCACCAGCAGTGTAGAGGGTTCCCCTTCCTCCACATCCTCGCCAGCATTTGTTGTTCCTTGTCTTTTGGATGTTAGCCATCCTAACTGGTGCGAAATGGTATCTAATTGTGGTTTTAATTGATTTCCCTGATAATTAGCGATGTGGAGCATCTCTTCATGTGCCTGTTGGCCATCTCAGTTTCTTATTTGGAGAAATGTCTGTTCATATCCTCTGCCCATTTCTTAAACAGGTTATTTGTTTTATGGGTGTTGAGATATGTGAGTTCTTTATATATTTTGGATGTTAACCCCTTGTCAGTTACGTCGTTTATGAATATATCCTCCCATACTGTAGGATGCCTGTTTGTTCTACTGATGATGTGCTTGGCTATATAGAGCTTTTTAGTTTGATTTAGTCCCATCTGTTCATTATTGGTTTTGTTTCCCTTGCCTGAGGAGATGTGTTCAGGAAAAAGTTGCTCATGTTTATATTCTTTATTTTATTTTATTTTATTTTATTTTGGTATCGTTAATGTACAATCACTTAAACAATATTATGGTTACTAGATCCCCTATTATCAAGTCCCCCCCACACACCCCATTACAGTCACTGTGCATCAGCATAGTGAGATGCTATAGAATCACTACTTGTCTTCTCTAAATACTGCCTTTCCTGTGTCCCGCACCGCTGCATTATGTGTGCTAATCGTAATGCCCCTTTCCCCTCTCCTTGTCCCTCCCTTCCCACCCATCCTCCCCGTCCCTTTCCCTTTGGTAACTGTTAGTCTATTCTTGGGTTCTGTGAGTCTGCTGCTGTTTTGTTCCTTCAGTTTTTTCTTTGTTCTTATACTCCACAAATGAGGGAAATCATTTGATACTTGTCTTTCTCCACCTGGCTTATTTCACTGAGCATAATACCCTCTAGCTCCATCCATGTTGTTGCAAATGGTAGGATTTGTTTTCTTCTTATGGCTGAATAATATTCCATTGTGTATATGTACCACATCTTTATCCATTCATCTACTGATGACCATTTAGGTTTCTTCCATATCTTGGCTATTGTAAATAGTGCTGCGGTAAACGTAGGGGTACATATATCTTTTTGAATCTGATAACTTGTTTTCTTTGGGTAAATTCCTAGGAGTGGAATTCCTGGGTCAAATGGTATTTCTATTTTTAGTTTTTGAGGAACCTCCATGTTGCTTTCCACAATGGTTGAACTAATTTGCAGTCCCACCAGCAGTGTAGGAGGGTTCCCCTTTCTCTGCATCCTCGCCAGCATTTGTTGTTCCTTGTCTTTTGGATGTTGGCCATCCTAACTGGTGCGAGATGATAACTAATTGTGGTTTTAATGCATTTCCCTGATAATTAGCAATGTGGATCATCTTTTCATGTGCCTGTTGGCCATCTCAGTTTCTTATTTGGAGAAATATCTGTTCATATCCTCTGCCCATTTCTTAAACAGGTTATTTGCTTTATGGGTGTTGAGATATGTGAGTTCTTTATATATTTTGGATGTTAACCCCTTGTCAGTTACGTCGTTTATGATTATATCCTCCCATACTGTAGGATGCCTTTTTGTTCTACTTATGATGTGCTTGGCTGTACAGAAGCTTTTTAGTTTGATTTAGTCCCATCTGTTCATTATTGGTTTTGTTTCCCTTGCCTGAGAATATGTGTTCAGGAAAAAGTTTTTCATGTTTATAGTCAAGAGATTTTTGCTTATGTTTTCTTCTAAGAGTTTTGTGGTTTCATGACTTAAATTCAGGTCTTTGATCCATTCCAAGTTTACTTTAGTGTATGGAATTAGACAGTAATCCAGTTTCATTCTCTTGCATTTACCTGTCCAGTTTTGCCAACACCAGTTGTTGAAGAGGCTGTCATTTCCCTATTGTATGTCCATGGCTCCTTTATCTTATATTAATTGACCATATATGCTTGGGTTTATATCTGGGCTTTCTATTCTGTTCCATTGATCTATGGGTCTGTTCTTGTGCCAGTACCAAATTGTCTTCATTACTGTGGCTTTGTGGTCGAGCTTGAAGTTAGGGAGCGTAATCCCCCCTGCTTTATTCTTCCTTCTCAGGATTGCATTGGCTATTCAGGATCTTTTGTGGTTTCATATGAATTTAGAATTATTTGCTGTAGTTCATTGAAAAATGCTGTTGGTATTTTGATAGGGATTGCCTTGAATCTATAGATTGCTTAGGCATTACGGCCATTTTGATAATATTCATTCTTCCTACCCATGAGCACAGGATGTATTTCCATTTATCATTGTCTTTAATTTCTCTCATGAGTGTCTTGTAGTTTTCAGGGTATAGGTCTTTCACTTCCTTGGTTAGATTTATTCCTAGATATTTTATTCTTTTTGTTGCAATTGTGAATGGAATTGTTTTTCTGATTTCTCTTTCTGCTAGTTCATCATTAGTGTATAGGAATGCAATAGATTTCTGTGTATTGATTTTGTATCCAGCAACTTTGCTGAATTCAGTTATTAGTTCTAGTAGTTTGGGGATGGATTCTTTAGGGTTTTCTATGTACAATATTACCTCTGCAAAGAGTGAAAGTTTGACTTCTTCCTTACCAATCTGGATGTCTTTTATTACTCTTTTTTGTCTGGTTAGAACCTCCAGTACTATGTTGAATAAAAGTGGGGAGAGTGGGCATCCTTGTCTTGTTCCTGATTTTAAAGGAAGAGCTTTCAGCTTTTTGCTGTTAAGTATGATGTAGTCTGTGTGTTTGTCACATATGGCTTTTACTATGTTGATCTATATTTTGTTGACAGTTTTTATCATGAATGGATGTTGATTTTTGTCAAATGCTTTTTCAGCATCTATGGAGATGATCATGTGATTTTTGTCCTTTTTGTTGATGTCATGTATGATATTGATAGATTTTCAAATATTGTACTATCCTTGCATCTCTGGAATAAGTCCTTCTTGATCATGATGGATGAACTTTTTGATATATTTTTGAATTATTTTCATTTGTCTTCATATTTTGCTTGATCGCTCTTTTAATATGGTCATTGAGCCTCCATGTGTTTGTGGGCTTTTTTGTTTTCTTTGCATAATTTCTAGTTTCACACCTTTGTGGTCTGAGAAGCTGGTTGGTATAATTTCAATCCTTCTGAATCTACTGAGGCTCTTTTTGTGGCCTAGTATATGATCTATTCTTGAAAATGTTCCATGTGCACTTGAGAAGAATGTGTTTCCTGCTGCTTTTGGGTGTTGTGTGCTGTAGATGTCTGTTAGGTCCATCTGTTCTAATGTGTTGTTCAATGCCTTGGTCTCCTTACTTATTTTCTGTCTAGTTGATCTGTCCTTTGGAGTGAGTGGTGTGTTGAAGTCTCCTAAAATGAATGCATTGCATTCTATTTCCCCTTTTAATTCTGTTAGTATTTGTTTCACATATGTAGGTGCTTCTGTGTTGGGTGCATAGATAATTTATAATGGTTATATTGTCTTGTTGGACTGACGCCTTTATCATTATGTAATGGCCTTCTTTGTCCATTGTTACTTTCTTTGTTTGAAGTGTATTTTACCTGATACAAGTACTGCAACACCTGCTTTTTTCTCCCTATTGTTTGCATGAAATATCTTTTTCCATCAGTTCACTATTAGTCTATGTATTTCTTTGGGTTTGAAGTGAGTCTCTTGTAGGCAGCATATAAACGGGTCTTGTTTTTTTAATCCATTCAGTAACTCTATGTCTTTGCTGTTTTCAGTCCATTTACATTTAGGGTCATTATTGATAGATATGTACTTATGGCCATTGCAGGCTTTAGATTTGTGGTTACCAAAGGTTCAAGGGTAGCTTCTGTACTATCTAAGAGTCTAACTTAACTCACTTGGTATGGTATTAAAAACACAATCTGAAGGTTCCTTTTTTTTTTCCGTCCCTTCTTTTTCTTCCTCCTCCATTCTTTGTATTAGGTATCGTATTCTGTACTCTGTGTATCCCTTGACTGACTTTGGGGATAGCTGATTTAATTTTGCATTTGCTTAGTAATTAATTGTTCTACTTCCTTTACTGTGGTTTTATTTTCTCTGGTGACAGCTCTTTAGCCTTAGGAACACTTCCATCTATAGCAGTCCAAAATACACTGTAGAGATGGTTTGTTGGAGGTAAATTCTCTCAGCTTTTGCTTATCTGGAAATTGTTTCATCCCTGCTTCAGATGTAAATGATAATCTTGTTGGGTACAGTATTCTTGGTTCGAGGCCCTTCTGTTTCATTGTATTAAGTATATCATGCCACTGTCTTCTGGCCTGTAAACGTTTCTGCTGAGAAGTCTAATGATAGCCTGATGGGTTTTCCTTTGTATGTTATCTTTTTTCACTTTCTGGCTGGTTTTAATACTCTGTTCTTATCCTTGATCTTTGCCATTTTAATTATTATGTCTTGGTGTTGTCTTCCTTGGTTCCTTTGTGTTGTGAGATCTGTGCACCTCCATGGCCTGAGACATTATTTCCTTCCCCAGATTGGGGGGATTTTCAGCAGTTAGCTCCTGAAAGACACTTTCTATCCCTTTTTCTCTCTCTTCTTCTGGTTCCCCTACAATGCAAATATTGTTCATTTTGGATTGGTCACATAGTTCTCTTAATACTTTTTTTTTTATTCCTAGAGATCCTTTTTTCTCTCTGTGCCTCATCATCTTTGTATTCCTATTCTCTAATTTTTATTTCATTTACTGTCTCCTCTACTTCATTTAATCTTTTTTTAAATCACTCCATTGAATGTTTCATTTCGGATACTGTATTTTTGAAAGTTTCTCTGTCGTTCTTGATTTCCTCCCTGAGGTCTTAAATATTTTCTGTACCTCCGTGAGCATGTTTATGATTTTTATTTTGAAATCTTTCTGAGTGATTGGTGAGTTGTTTCACTTAGCCCTCTTTCTGTTGTTTGTGGGATTTTGGTTTGTACCAGGGTCTTTTGACGTTTCATATTTATAATAACAACTTGGTGTAGACGGCAACCTCTAGTGCCCAGAAGCTCTACTCTCTGGGGCTGCACAGCCCCTGTAGCAGTGTCAGGGGTTGCAGGCTAGCAGTGCTGGTGCCTGCCAAGAGGAGAGAGCCCTTTCCTAATTCCCAGCTTCAGTGCCTGCCTCCAGTGCCAGAGTCAGTGGGCCAAGTGTGCAGGGAGCATTCTCTATGCTATGCCCATGTAGCTGCCATAGGCATGGCCGCCCTCTGGCTGGCCTGGAGCGATGTTCGGGGCAGCAGGTTTGTGAGCCAGTGCCAGCTGGGAGGAAGGAGCAGCAGGCTGCCTAAGGCAGTGGGAGGCCTTGGAGCTGTACTGCCAGGCAGGGGTATGGAGTGTCTGAAGCTCCTGAAAGTTTCCAACCTGCTGGGCTGAGTGTGCCGGGACAATTTTGTCCACCTGTCCTTTTTCCTGAGCAGCACGTTCTGGGCAATCCTTGCCCCTTTAGCAGCCCTCTTGCTTTTGGGAAGTTTCTCAGAGTGCCCATTTTTCTTTTGATCCAGAGCCTCCAGTTGTGGTACCTGTTCTCCACAAGCGGCTAGAATCTCAGTCTCCGAATATTCCACCAGTCTTAGCTTTTCAACCCCACTAATCTCCAGAGCACCATGTAATGTAGGTTCATGCTCGCAGAGCAGATACCCAGGGCTGCGTTCAGCAGTCCTAGGCCTCCACCCCCTCTCAGCTCCATTTCTCTTCCTCCTGCTGGTGAGCTGGGGTGGCGGAGGGCTTGGGTCCTGCCAGATCACAGCTCTGTACTTTACCCTTTTCTGTGAAGTCTGCTCTTTTCCCCAGATATAGGCAGTCTGTTGCAGCCTTCTTTCCTGTTGCTCTTTCAGGATTAGTTGTTATTTGCTATATTTTCATATTATATATGGTTTTTGGAGGAAGTTTCTGTCTCACCTGTCACGTAGCCATCTTTAAACCCTTCCCACCACAGATATTTTCATATCATCTTATTGATATTGTAGACATACTGAAATATTGATGTTCTTCACTATTTGAGAATTACTATAACACCAGGCTCACTGCTAGGTCTTACTATTTAATGTGTTCATAAAGAAGAAAACTCCAAGCAGAGAGAGACCTCTTGTGAAGGCCCTTCTCAGAGAGGGAAGATTGGTATGTTTTAAGAACTGAAAGAAAGCCAGTGTTGCTGGCCCCATGAGCAAGCAGGAGTGGAGTGTCATCGTTGGAGAGATAGGTAGGAATCACATCATTCGGCCTTTGCTGGTGATTACAGGAGTTTGTACTTTGAGTAGTGGAAGGCAGGCAAGGCCAAATGTCGTTTTGCTTCCTGAATAGATTATATATAATGGAGACACTGGGTCAGGAGGCTACTTCAGTGGTCTGATTAAGAGATATTTCTGGTTTGCAAGAGGGCATTAGCAGTGGAGATAGAAGAGGACAGTTTTAAAAGTTGCTTAAGAGCTTAACCAGATGAACATTGCTGAAAGATCATGTAGGGATAGGAGAAAAAGGATTATGCTGGAAAGAATTCCCTGTTTCTGGCTTGAGATGTTCCAGTAGGCTCCATTTTGATAGGTTCAAACCATTTAATGTGCCCAAGACCCTCATTCTTGGTAAGAAATGCCTTCATAATAATACGTATCAGATACTGAACATTTTACTCAAAGACATTTACATGTTTTTCCTTACCCTCCAGTAATCATAAGTTAAGGATGATCTCCCTTTTACAGATGAAGAAATGGGGACTTAGAAAGGTCAAGTAATTGCCTGGGAACATGCAGTGAATAACTGTCAGAGTTGTGACGCACTGCTCATCAGCGTGCTTCTGGTTCCTGTCATCTTTTCGTGGCAGTATTTGCACTGGGTTTCTGTCTGTCTGCCTTGAACTTCAGCTGCCTGCTCTTTCAGTCACTAAAGTGGTACATGAACAAGTCTCTGTCTTCTCCCAAGATCAGCATCACAGAATTCCAAGGCAAACGGTATTTTCACTGAATCCGCAGCACATAACATGTTCTGAGTATTCTCTGTGTGCCACTCACATCAAATTTGTTAATACCTCAGACTTACCTCAGGCTCTTTCCCCATATGGCTGTTCATCTAAAATCTTTCTCCAATATGTTCTTCCCCCATGTGGCTGGTCCTCTGTAATCTCTTTAATCCAATATATCCTTTATTATGGAGCCTGTTCTGTTTCTTCCCCAGCTGGTATGCTGAAATTCTGACACTAACTCCCCAAAGTTCACATAGACCTCACAGGTTGACAGCAAGTCCTGCGTAAGGCTGCCCTCACTTCAGCTGTCAGCTGCAAGTCTCAGGGGATCCTCAGACCACTCCTGCTTCTGACCAACTGGCTATAAATCCAGGGACTTCCATGGTCCCTGCAGTTTCAATAATTTGCTATAATTATTCAAAGAATGCAGGAAAGTTATATACTTAAAATTGTAGTTTCACTATAGAGAATACATATCAGGGCAAGGTCTGATAGGCTTTCTGATGCAGGGGTTCCACACCCTCTCCTTGTGGGGTCAGAGTGTGTCACCCTCCCAGCATGTCAGTATCTTCACCAACCAGAAAGCTCCACTGAGCTTTGGTGTCCAGCGTTTAATTACGTTGACGTGATTGATTAAGTTACTGACCAATCTCTGGCCCTTCCGTATTCCGTGGAGGTCACATAGCTGAAGGTCTCAGCCCTGTAATCCCAGGCTTGGGCTTTCTGGTGACCATTCCCCAACTAGAAGCTATTTGGGACCCAGCATGAGTCACTTCATTAGCATGACAAAAACACTTCCATTATCACTGAGGAAATTCCGAGGGTTTTTGAAGCTCTGTGCTAGGAACTGGGGAGAAAGACCAAATTTATCCTTTATTATACCACAGTTCCCAAGAATATTTATTTTATTTTCCATTTCATTTTTTTTTCAGATCTGGAATCAGTGTATGAAACCAAGTTACTATCTCTAAAGAAGAAAGTTGATGAAAGAGAATCATGCCAGAGGGAGTTAATGGGACTTACAAAGTATGGTCTTGAGTACTCCAATTTTAGAGATGTTTCGGAATGTAGAAGCCACTTTGAAAGACAAGTGGGGTATCAAAATGGGCATATCAGCCAAGAAGTACTCACTCATGAAATACCCACATTTATTCAACAGACATTCTTTTCACCTCATCAGTTCACTAAAAATGAAGAAAAACCCTATAAATGTAAGAAATGTGGAAAGGTCTTTAGTCAGAATTCACAATTTATTCAACATCAGACAATTCATATCGGTGAAAAATCTTATGAATATAAGGAGTGTGGGAAATTTTTTAGTTGTGGCTCACATGTTACTCAACGTCTGAAAATTCATACTGGTGAAAAGCCCTTTGAATGTAAGGATTGTGGGAAGGCCTTCAGTTATAACTCACACCTTTCTCAACATCAGAGAATGCATACTGGTAAGAAACCCTATGAATGTAAGGAGTGTGGAAAGGCCTTTAGGTACTACTCAAACCTTATGGACCATCAGAGAATTCACTCTGGTGAAAAGCCCTATGAATGTAAAGTATGTGGGAAAGCCTTTACTAAGAGCTCACAACGTTTCCTGCATGTGCGAGTTCATACAGGTGAAAAGCCATATGAATGTAAGGAATGTGGCAGAGGTTTTACTGAGAGCTCAAAGCTCGTTCAGCATCAGAGAATTCATACTGGTGAGAAACCCTATGAGTGCAAGGAATGTGGGAAGGCCTTTAGTTATGCCTCAGCGCTTACTAATCATCAGAGAATTCACACTGGGGAGAAGCCCTATGATTGTAAGGAATGCGGGAAGGCTTTTACTCAGAGTTCGCAACTTCTTCATCATCAGAGAATTCATGCTGGTGAGAAACCCTTTGAATGTCTTCAGTGTGGGAAGGCCTTCACTCAGAACTCCCAACTTCTTCAGCATCAGAGAATTCATACAGATGAAAAGCCATATGAATGTAGTGAATGTGGAAAGGCCTTTAATAAATGCTCAAACCTTACTCGACATCTGCGAATTCACACTGGTGAAAAGCTCTATAACTGTAAAGAATGTGGAAAGGCATTTAGTAGTGGTTCGAATCTCATTCGTCACCAGGGAATTCATACTGATAAAGTTTAAAGCTCTTGTCATCTGTCTAATATTTTAAACAACAAAAAAATTCATGTTACCTTCTTTCACTATTTTTTCCTTGTTTTGTATTTTTTAATTCAGATATAAATTGACATTTGCCTGTTCTGCCCCCTCCCAAACCTTGTACTAATGGCAGTTGTTAAAATAACTGTCTTCTCTGTTATTTTGGTCTGTCTTCTTGATGATATGTCATATTCTTGTTTATATATTTGCTTGTGTTTCAGGGCTATCTTTGATCTCTATATTTGTGCTTACACCAACTTCACCCTGTTTAAATTGTGTGAGCTTGTATTTTTTAATTCCTTGTAGAAATTATAACTTTGTTTTTGAAGTCAGTGTTAATCTTTTGTTTCATTTCGCAAGCATATCACAGAAAATCAGAAAACCAAAAACTAAAAATCCAAGATTAGTTGTCATCATATCAGTAATAGGTGACTACTTTCTAGTTGGTAGAGCAAATCCAACCGGATTTTTTATTTTTAAAGGAAGTATAATCATGGTGTGCATGTTGTACCTTCTGCTTTTATCACACCAAAAAATATGATTGCCATTTCAGAAAATGGTTTTTTATTTTCTGACAACTATAATGACTTTTTTAAATGATTTTATTATTCATGTTACGGTTGCACCTAAATGTTTGCAGATACAAAATGTGCCCTGAGTAGTATGTCCCAAAATTTATTTTTGGATGCTTGCTTTTTTCTTTTAAAAACATCTATTTTAATTACTGAAATTATCCACATTTTCTACTTGTAAACTGTTCCTTTTCATTAATACTAAGCTCATCTTATACAGTGGTAATTAACCACTGTTAAAGTATTTTTTATCCTTTCAGATTTTTTTTTTACTGAGCTATAGTGGCATTTTATTTCTTATGTATTAGTAAATATATTCATGCAGTATGTATTGATTTGTTGTGAGGATTCAATTAATAAATGTAAAGTGCTTAGAACTATTACTGTCACATAGTAAATGTTTAGGAAAAGCTTTTCCCTATCATTGACACCAATGAAATATCTGCATTATTTATGGGAAGGATTTTAAACATGTTGTTTACCTTTGAATCAAAGAATTTATAATGTAAAGAGAAATGAGTATAATAAGTGATAGGAAAGCTTTTCCTATCATTATTCAGCATAGAATTTTAAAAAGAAAAAAAGAATGTGTGAGTAGTCTTCATTCAGACTTCATCTTTTATGTTGCACAAAGGTTAACAGCAGTCTGAACAGCCCTGTGGATACAATAATGGGTAGTTGAAAGAACAGCCGTCAGAAAGGCAGGAAGAGATGAGAGTATTTCCTAATAATTATCAATAAGGCCAAAATATACAGGTTAGGTTATTTGGCCAGAATGAGAGAAACAGTATCAAGAGGGCCATCAAATATCTGAATATTTATTAATTCAGTGTCTCCTCCTGATGAATATGGGTTAAGGAACAAAATCTTTACTTTTTTTAATGTGAATGAAAATACATATATTAAAATACTAGAAAGATCATAAAATCAACATAGAACACAAGGAGCTAAAATAGGCAAAAATAAGTCTAAATCATGGGAGGAAAGGCCATGATTAATTATAAAATGTAGAAATAAATGAAAGCGAAAATCTAAAAAAGTTTTGATTATTTGACAGAAAAAAAGACATAGTTACATGAGTTGTGTGAAGAAGTAAGGATGACAAATGAGTGGGATTGTGAGCGAAAACCTGAATAAATTTAAAAAGACTGTTTTTGGGTTGACGAAAATGTTCTGGGATTAGTGGTGTAGGTTGCACAACTTTGTGGATATACTACAAATTGAACAGTATTCTTTAAAAGGGTGAATATAATGGTATATGTATTTTATCAAGAAACTTAAAAGCTAGTACTTACATATTTTTACAGTATATCTGAAAATATGTACCGTGGAATTTTTATAAAGAAATTGGTGACATGATGAAATCTTAATAGATTCCCCTCCAAAAGGAACAGTCTAAAATTAGACCAAAAAATAACTTAAAAAGTCACATAGCCACACTAAATAAGAGACCAAACTAGATGTATTTAATAGGTGAAACCTATGAAATGTTTTAGGAGCTCTTCCAGGACATAGACTGAGATAGCAAGTTATCTATTTTTATGAGTTTATAACCCTTCACATTAAAACTTCCTAAGAGAACACTAAAAGATAATACACCCAGAATCAGTTATGAGAATATGCAATGTTATAAATTAGCAAGGTAAATCTAGTAGTCTATTGGAAGGAAATATTTGTCACAATCTGAACTTAGAAATAAAACCTTTCTGATAAATCCTTATCCAAACTTGCTGCTCACTTTCTGAAACTTGGCTATCAAACATTCAGAAAACAGCATTGCTTAGTATCTGAACTCAGGAACCAAATACATTTGGATAGCAAGGGATTCTTGGAATACAACACAAGAAAACTGGCATGGAGTTTCTAGAGTTCAAATAACTAAAGTGCTATAAGCAAAATATATTATCAAGCCCCAATATCTTCTAGATGCACCCTTATTTTTTCTTAGCTGTATTTGATAGAATGGGATAGAGTTTATAAACAATCTTGAGTTCTACCTGATGCAGTGTCACTGCATTCATCCATTTATACTCTTACTTACTTGAAGAGTCTTTAAAACATAGCCAAAGAATCCAGTCCCTGCCATGCATTTTATTTTGAAGCTGTAGTGGGACATGGGAAGGACCTTATTAAAACAAGCACAAAACTTGAACTTTGACTGCAGTTAGAATGTAGACAAATAGGGAAGGTCTTCACACCCACAACTGCAAGAAAAGCCTTCACAAGATAAAAATTGACTTCCGTATGGTCCCATCTAAGAGTGGTGGAGGCAAGGAAGACATGAGTTGAATTCCTGGTAGAAATAAGTCCTTTATAGGTGAACAGATTGCCCCATGACTTATCATAGCTGGGTACAGTGCATGGTGTGGGTATGGGCATGGGTATAGGTGGATGAAGTAGGCCTGACAGATGATGAAGCTTTGCAGCAATAAAGAGAAATTAGTAGAGCCCCAAATGATACTTAGGAACTTCTGGATGGATTAGATCTGGAAGATTCCTGAATGAGAATTAAGTACTATCAACCAGTTTTTCCTAATTGGCATTTATTTAATGGTACCCTCAACCACAGAATACACTTGCTTTTCAGTTATGCAGAAAACAGACCACATGTTGGGCCATGAAAGAAGACTCAGTAACTCAAAGGACTAACCACGCAGGTTATGTTAACACTAATAGAGCTCAATGATTAAAAATACATAGAAAATTCTGTTTTCTCCCAGATGCTTGATAGTCTTACTTTTAACTTTAGGTCTTTGATTCACCTAAATACTTGCGTATGGTATGAAGTGTAGATTGAAGTTTTTTTTTTTTTCCTTACATAGATCTTCAGTTGTTCCAGCACTTTTTGTTAAAAGACTTTCATCTCCTCCACTGAGTTCCTTTGGAACTTCTGTCAAAAATCAATTGACCCTGAATGTATACCTTTATATTAGCAATATACAATTGTAAAATAAAAATACAGTTTATAATAGTATCAAAAATATGAAATACTTAGGAATAAGTTTAATAAAAGTTAGACAAGATGTAAGTAAATGGAGATGGTTGGGCTGTGGATTGGAAAAGTCAGTATCTTTAATAAAATTTCCACAAATTCTACAGATTCAAAGCCATCCTAATAAAAATTCTGCATGCTTTTTAAGTTGATAAAATTCTGAAATTTGTGCAGTAGTCCTTTATCCATAGGGATATGTACCAAGATCCCTAGTGCGTCCCTGAAACCACAGTAGTACTAAACCTGACTTTTTTTTTCCTTTCCTTATTATTAAGTCAGAACTTTCACCTTTTCACGTTAAAGGAAGCATTTTACAGCTTCTCTTGAACATACCCGAATTGCCAGCATTGCTACTCTTGCACTTCGGGGCCTTTATTAAGTAAAATGAGGGCTACTTGAATACAAGCACTACAGTCCTGCATTCTGGTAACTGATTCAGCTACTAAGTACCTAACAGGTGGGTACCATATACAGTGTGGATACACTGGACAAAGGGACGATTCACGTTCTGGGCAGGACCGAACAGGAGGGCATGAGATTTCATTACATGTCTAACAACAGTGAATTCAAAACTTATGAATTGTTTACTTGTGGAATTTTCCATTTAATATTTTTAGACAGCAGTTGACTGAGGTAACTGAGATGCACAGTAACTGAAACTGCAGAAAGTGAAGTCGTGGGTGAGGGGGAACTACTTTAGAGAAATCCAAGGGCCTAGAATAGTCCACATCAGTATTGAACAAATTGGACGACTTGTGGTATCTGATTTCAAGACTTGTTATAAAGCTATGATAAAGCAGTAAGATGGTGGTGTTTGTCTAAGGATGGACAAATAGGTCAAAGGAATAGAACAGAGTGTAGAAATAGCAACAACGAACCCCAGAGTTGAATTTGTATATTCCATCATGTCACAAAGTAATTTGACCATAAAACCCATTTTCTTCCTAACTGTTATTAACATTAATGAGAAACACATCTGAAACATGAATAAAACAATAAAGTTAGGAGATTATTGTAGGTAGTTAGCCTAGTATTGAGGTTAGGAGCTTTACTGCGTCTTTAATACTAGGCCCTGTAGAAAGTTTCTAGTTGATCAGTGGGAGACTGGTCCTGCCCTGCAGACAGGAAATGCCTCTCGCCAAAGAACTCAGAAAACTCTCCTTCCTTGGATCCTATGAGAGAGGTTTTTTAAACACTGAAATTTGTTAATCTTTACAGGAAAAAGTGATACACATTCAATTGCATCATTAAAAATGTGAGAAAATCATTGTCCAAGGGAGAAAAACCTCTGAGAATTGAAGCCTTTAAAAAGACAAAGTATCTGGAATTTCAGCACTGGCTTTGTTTCTACTTCTATGTTAACATCTGAGTGGGAGCTCTCGAAAACAGAACTTTGCTTTTTCCTCATATGTATAAAAATTACATTGATCATTTTTTATATATATTCCTCTACCAAAATTACAACAGTAATATATTTTCACCACTAGTACAATGCAAAGATATGTAATAAATAATATAATGCCCCTACCCCAACTCTTTGAGACCTAATCTACAACTTGAACCAAGCTTATTTACCTTTTCACACCTTTCTCCTTGCATAACTATAGTACACTATCAAAACCATAAAATTGGCATTGGTACAATCCACAGCAATTATTCAAATTTCACAAGTTTTATACGCACCAATTTCTCTGTGTATGTTTGTAATAGTTGTATGTAATTTTATCATGTGTGTTAAGTTTCATGTAGCCACCACCACAATATACAAAACTATAGTCACTGCAACGCTACCTTGTGCTACCACTTTATAGCCACACTCACCCCTTCCCACACCCTTAAGGCCTGGCAACCATTGATTTGTTCACCATTTCAATAATTTTTTAAGTTTCAAGAATATTATATAAATGGAATCATACAGTATGTAACCTTTCTGTGGTTAGCTTATTTATTTATTCATTTATTTTTTTGTTCAGCATAATTGCCTTGAGATGCATCCGAGTTGATGCATGTACGAAGTTTGTTCCTTTTTATTGTTGAGTAGTGTTCCATGATATGAACGCACCTTAAACTCTTCTTCCAGGTAAGGACATTTGGATTCTTCCCAGGTTTTGGTTATAATGAATAAAAAGATAATATGAACAGATGATATATACAGATTTTGCGTGAACATAGCTTTCATTTCTCTGGGATAAGTGCACAAGAGTGTAGCTGCTGGGACATGTGGTAAGTGCATTTTGATTTTTATATGAGACCACCAAACTATTTTTAAGAGTGGATATACTATATTACTTTCCCACCAGCAAATGGTCCTGTTCACATCCTTTCCATTTGCTGTTGTTACTACATTTTAGCCATTCTGATACATGTGTAGCAATTTCTTTTGGTGGTTTTAATTTGCATTTCCCTAAGAGTTAATATTATTGAATATCTTTTTATTAGCTTATTTTCCATCTGTATATTTTTAAAAATGAAATATCTGTTCATGTCCGTTGTCCTTTTTCCAATTGTATTGTTTGGTTTATTTTACTCTGAGTTTTGCGAGTTCTTATATATTCTAAATACAAGTTCCTTTTCAGATATGTGGTTTGCAAATATATTCTCACAGCCTGTGCCTTTATGTTCATCCTCATAACAGGGTCTTTTCAAAATTTAAGCTTTAAATTCTAATGGGGTCCAAATGATCACTCTTCCTTTCCTGGATATCCATAGGCTTTTAAAAGAATTATATTGTTTATACTAAAACATTTAAGATTTAAAAGTCACCTTCTTCTTGATTTCTAGCTTAAGTCCACTGTGATCAGAGAGTATACTCAGGATGGTTTCAATTTGAAAACTTTTTTTATATCACTTAATGAGAAGCAATACGGTCAGTATGAAAATGTTCTGTGTGCACTTGTGTGCAGTGTTCTGTATGTGTCAAGTTTGTGAATCACGTGGTTCAGATCTTGTAAAGCCTTGCTGATTTTTTGGTCAGCTTTTTCTATCAGCTGCTGAAAGAAATATGTGTGAAATCTTCCTTTCATGATTGTGGATGTGTGTGTTTCTACTTCTGGATTTGTCAGTTTTTGCTTTCAATGTTGTGAGTCCATATATTAAGAACATACAAATTGTTAGATCTTCCTGGTGGACTGATCTCTTTATCATTATGAAAATGTCTCTATTTTAGTTCTAATAATACTCTCCACATTAACGGCAATGTTATCTGATATTTGTATACCAACCCTGGTCTCTTTTTGGTTACAGATTGCATGATATACTTTTTCCCATCTGCTTGTTTTAAACCTTTCTGAATACTTAAGTCCTGTCTGTTGTAAGCAACATATAGTGGGAATTTCAAAATTTACCAATGATTTTTGTCTTTTAATTAGAATACTTAGTCCATTTACATTTAAGATAATTATGTGTATATTTGAGCTTTAATATACTGCCTATGATGAGTGTTCTAGTTATCCCTTTGTCATTACTCTTCTTTCTTGTCTTATGAAAAATGTGATCACTGAATGGAAAACAAAGTATAAAGAAGTAAAGGCAAGAAGCACACAGTTATTGAAGATGCTTCAGAAGGCAAAACAAAAGGTAAAGCAGAAATACCTCCACAAGTTGAGAATCACGAAGTATCAAGAATGAACTAACTCTACAGATGACCACTCAGGCTGTGCTGCAAAAGACAAATATAAAGTGAAAGCATTACAGATGGTACCAGCAGAATCTGAATTATTCTTTGGGTGATAAACAAAAAACTGTGACTGTTTATTCTGTGTTTAGGAAATGAGTGCTTGGACTCAAGATAGAAGAAAGTCTTACAAACACAGACTTTTCTTTGCCTTATTTTGGGTACTTTAAGCAATTTTCTGCAGTCTTATTATGCCTTCACTGCAAATTTAGTCAACATTTGTAACAAATTATATCCCTATCAGGCTTTACCATTCATTGAGCATTTTTATGTAATTTGATTTATCCATCTTCATGACGATCCTATGAAGGAAGCTAAAGAAGTTTAATTTCCAAAAATACTCAACAAAATTATTAGCAAACCAAATTCAAAAATACATCAAGAGGATCATACACTATGATCAAGTGGGATTCATTCCAGGGATGCAAGGATGGTACAACATTCAAACATCCATCAACATCATCCACCACATCAACAAAAAGAAGGAGAAAAACCACATGATCATCTCCATAGATGCTGAAAAAGCATTTGACAAAATTCAACATCCATTCATGATAAAAACTCTCAACAAAATGGGTATAGAGGGCAAGTACCTCAACATCATAAAGGCCATATATGACAAACCCAGCGCTAACATCATACTTAACAGTGTGAAGCTGAAAGCTTTTCACCTAAGATTGTGAACAAGACAGGGATGCCCACTCTCCCCACTGTTATTCAACATAGTACTGGAGGTCCTAGCCACGGCAATCAGACAAAACAAAGAAATACAAGGCATCCAGATTAGTAAAGAAGAAGTCAAACTGTCACTATTTGCAGATGACATGATATTGTACATAAAATACCCTAAAGACCCCACTCCAAAACTACAGGAACTAATGTCTGAATTTATCAAAGTTGCAGGATACAAAATTAATACACAGAAATCTGTTGCTTTCCTATACACTAATGATGAGCTAGCAGAAAGAGAAATCAGGAAGACAATTCCATTCACAATTGCATCAAAAAGAATAAAGTACCTAGGAATAAACCTAACCAAGGAAGTGAAAGACCTATACCCTGAAAACTACAAGACACTCTTGAGAAATTTAGGAAGACACTAATAAATGGAAATTCATCCCAAGCTCTTGGATAGGAAGATTGAATACTGTCAAAATGGCCATCCTGCCTAAAGCAATCTACAGATTCAATGCAATCCCTATCAAAACACCAACAGCATTCTTCAATGAACTGGAACAGATAGTTCTAAAATTCATATGGAACCACAAAAGACCCTAAAGAGCCAAAGCAATCCTGACAAGGAACAGTAAAGCAGGGGAGATCTCACTTCCCAACTTCAAGCTCTACTACAAAGTCATAGTAATCAAGTCAATTTGGTACTGGCACAAGAAAGGACCCATAGACCAGTAGAACAGAATAGAGAGTCCAGATATGAACCCAAGCATATATATGGTCAATTAATATAAGATAAAGGAGCCATGGACATACAATAGGGAAATGACAGCCTCTTCAACAACTCATGTTGACAAAACTGGACAGCTACATGTGAGAGAATGAAACTGGATTACTAACTCCATACACAAAAGTAAACTCCAAATGGATCAAAGACCTGAGTGTAAGTCATGAAACAATAAAACTCTTAGAAGAAAACATAGTCAGAACTCTCTTGGATGTAAACATGAGCAACTTTTTCATGAACACATCTCCCCGGGCAAGGGAAACAAAAGCAACAATGAACATGTGGGACTATATCAAACTAAAAAGCTTCTGTACAGCAAAGGACACCATCAGAACAAAAAGGCATCCTACAGTATGGGACAATATATTCATAAATGACATAGCCTATAAGGGGTTGACATCCAAAATATATAAAGAGCTCACGTGCCTCACCAACCAAAAAGCAAATAACCTGATTAAAAAATGGGCAGAGGATCTGAACAGACACTTCTCCAAAGAAGAAATTCAGATGGCCAACAGGCACATGAAAAGATGCTCCACATCGCTAATCATCAAAGAAATGCAAATTAAAACCACAATGAGATATCACCTCACACCAGTGAGGATGGCCAACATCCAAAACACAAACAACAACAAATGTTGGCGAGGATGTGGAGAAAGGGGAACCCTTCTACACTGCTGGTGGGAATGTAAATTAGTTCAACCATTGTGGAAAGCAGTATGGAGGTTCCTCAAAAAACTCAAAATAGAAATACCATTTGACCCAGGAATTCCACTCCTAGGAATTTACCCTAAGAATACAGGATCCCAGATTCAAAAAGACATATGCACCCCTATGTTTATTGCAGCACTATTTACAATAGCCAAGAAATGGAAGCAACCTAAGTGTCCATCGGTAGATGAATGGATAAAGAAGATGTGGTACATATACACAATGGAATATTATTCAGCCATAAGAAGAAAACAAATCCTACCATTTGCAACAACATGGATGGAGCTAGAGGGTATTATGCTCAGTGAAATAAGCCAAGCTGAAAAAGACAAGTATCAAATGATTTCACTCATATGTGGAGTATAAGAACAAAGAAAAAAAACTGAAGGAACAAAACAGCAGGAGGCTCACAGAACCCAACAATGGACTAACAGTCACCAAAGGGAAAAGGACTAGGCAAGGTGGGTGGGACAGGAGGAAAAGGCATTAAGGGGCATTATGAATAGCACACATAATGTAGGAAGGGCACAGGGAAGAAAGTATAGCACAGAGAAGACAAGTAGTGACTCTATAGCATCTTACTATGCTGATGGACAGTGACTGTAATGGGGTATGTGGTGGGGACTTGATAATGGGGGCGGTGATTAGTAACCACAAAGTTGCTCATGTGATTGCATATCAGTGATACCTTAATAAAAAAAGAAAAAGATAAAACCCCAGAAAAAACCAAAGCAGTTTAATAAAAGAGGGAAGAAATTTATCTGATAAAGGGTTAAAAGTAATATCATAAAGATGTTCACCAAATTTGGGGAGAAAAATGGAAGAACATAGAGAGAACGTCAAGAAAGAGACAGAAAACATCAGAAGCATTATACAAATCTATGAAAAGTGACCAAACAGAATTCACAGAGCTAAAGAATACAATAAATGAAATAAAAAAATAAACTACAGGGGTTCAACAGTGGATGTCACCCAAATGGAATAGCAAAAAGAAAAAACTTTAAAAAGTGAAGATACATTCAGTGACCTATAGGACAATATCAAGCAGTAAAATATTTGTATAATAGGGGTCCCTGAAGGAGGAAAAAGAAAGGGAGAAAAAACTTACTTGAAGAAATAAAGACTGAAAACTTCCCTAACCTGGGCAAGGATATAGAATCAGATCCATGAAGACCAAAGAGTTTCAAGTAGGATGAACCCAAGGAGATTCACAACAAGACACATTATAAATAAAAACATCAAAAATTAAAGACAAAAAGAGAATCTTAAATACCACAACAGAAAACTTGTTACATAAAAAGGAACCCTCATAAGACATCTTATCCATAGATTTTTTTAGCAGAAACTTTGCAGGCCAGAAGGGACTGGCTTAATATATTCAAAGTGCTAGAATCAAGAATACTCAGTCTGACAAGGTTATCATTCAGAATTGAAGAGTCAGAGCTTCCCAGACAAGCAAAAAACTAAAGGAGTCCACCACCACTGAACCACCCTTACTAGAAATGTTAAAGGTACTTCTTTAAGCTGAAAAGAAAGCATAATTAGTAACAATATACAAAATTAAAAATTTCACTGGTAAATATATAGTAAAGGTAGTGGACTAATCACTTAAAAAGCTAGCATGAAAATTAAAGAACAAAAGTAGTAAAAATAAGTATAACTACAACAGTTAAGTGATACACTATAAATAAAAAAACATCAATGGGGCATAAAAGATAGAGTTTTAGAATGTGTTCAAATTTAATTTGCTATCAAGTTAAAATAGACTAGTGTTAAAATAGAGAATAGACCTATGGAACATATACATATAAGATAATATATGTAAGTCCCTTGGTAACCACAAAGCAAAAACATATAGTAGACACACAAAAGATAATGAGATTGGAATCTAAACATAGCACTAAAGAAAGGCATAAAACTACAAAGAAAGAAAGCAAGAGAAGACAGGAACAGAGAGGAATTAAAACACATCCACAGGCAACAATTAACAAAATGGCAGTAGGTACATACCTACCTACAGTTACCTTAAACATAAATGGACTAGATTCTCCAATCAAAAGACAGAGTGGCTGAATGGATTAAAAAAAATAACACATCTGTATGTTGCCTACAAGATTCATTTAAGATGTAAGGATACACAAAGACTGAAAGTGAAGGGATGAAAAAATGTTTCATGCAAACAGCAGAAGAATGCTAAGCTATACTTATATCATACAAAATATACTTTAAAACAAAGGCTGTAATAAAAGACAAAAATGGGTATTTCATAATGATAAAGAGGACAGTCCAACAAGAAGATACAATATCTGTAAATATTTATGCACCCAACATAGGAGCACCTAAATATGTAAAGCAAATATTAACAGACCTAAAGGGAGAATTCAACAGCAATACAAGTAATAGAAGAGGACTGTAATATCTCACTTATCTCAATGGATAGGTCATCCAGACAGAAAATAAGGAAACATTGGCCTTAAATGTGCATTAGGCCAGATGGACTTAATATACACAGAAAATTCCACCCAGAAGGAGGAGAATACACATTCTTCTCAAGTGCAGGTGAAACATTCTCCAAGATAGATTATACAATAGGCCACAAAAAATTTCAATAAATTAAGTAGATACCCTATCAAGCATCTTTTCATACCACAATGGTATAAAACTGGAAATCAATCACCAAAAGAAAACTGGAAAAATCACAAATGTGAGCAGGTTAAACACATGCTGCTGAACAACCAATGGGTCAATGAAGATATCAAGAAATAGAAATACCTTGAGACAAATGTAAATGAAAATACAACATTCCAAAAATCTATGGGATGCAGCAAAATGAGTTCTAGAGGGAAGTTCATAGCAATAGTCAAGAAACAGAAATTTCAAATAAACAATCTAACTTCACACCTAAACAATGAAAAGAAAGGAAAAATCCAAGCCCAAAGTTAGTAGAAGGAAGGAAATAATAAAGATCAAAATAGAAATAAATAAAAAAGAGACTAAGAAGACAATAGAAAAAATCAATGAAACAAAGAATTGGTTCTTGAAAACATAAAATTGATAAACCTTCACCTAGACTCACTAATAAAAAAAGAGAGATAAGGCTCAAATAAATAAAATCAGAAATGAAAGAGACATTGCAATGGATATCAAAGAAATACAAAGGATCACAAGAGATTACTATCAACAATTACACACCAACAAATTTGACAACCTAGAAGAAATGGATAAATCTCTAGAAACATACAATCTTCCAAGACTGAATCATGAGGAAATAGAAAATCTAAATAGACTGATTATGAGTAAGGAGACTGAATCAGTATTTTAAAAATCTTTCTACACAGGAAAGTCCACCACCAGACAGGTACAGTGGTGAATTCTACCATTCAAATATTTAATACCCCTTCCTCTCAAACTCTCCCAAAAACCTGAGGAGGGAATGATTCCAAACTCATTTTATGAGGCTAGTATTACCCTGACAACAAAATCAGACAAGGACATCACAATGAGAGGAAATTACAGTCCAATATCCCTGATGATAACCGATGCAAAAATGCTCAACAAAATATTGGCAAACCAAATTCAACAATATAATAAAAAGATTATACAACATCATCAAGCGGAATTTATTCCAGGGATGCAAGGATGGTTCAACAACCACAAATTAATCACCACATTAACAAAATAAAGAATAAAAATCATATGATTATCTCAATAGATTCAGGGAAAACATTTGACAAAATTCAACATCCATTTATGATAAAAACTCTCAGAAAAATGGGTACAGAGGGAATGTACCTCAACATAATACAAGCCCCAGCTAACATTATACTTATAAGTGAAAAGGTGACAGCTTTTCCTCCAAGATCAGGAACAAGAGGATGCCCACTCTTGCCACTTTTATTCAACATAGTCCTAGCTGGAGAAACTAAACAAGAAAAATAAACAAAAGGCATCTAAATTGGAATGGAAGAAGATGATCACTATTTGTGAAGATTATTTTAATATATAGAATATATATTAAATATATTAATATAGAGAAAAAAGAATTTAAAAAGCTGCTAGAATAAATGCAGTGGAGTTGTATGATACAAAATCAATATGAAAAAACCTGTTTTTATACACTAACAATGAACTATCAGAAATAAAGAAAACAATCCTATTTACAATTGCATCAAAAAGTAAAATAACCTAAGAATACATTTAACCAAGGAGATGACTTATACAATGAACACTCTAATGAAAGAAGGAAAACTACACTGAAGAAAGAAATAAAACACAAGTAAATCTATGCTCACAGATTGCAAGAATTAATATTATTAAAATGTCCACATTACCTCTGGTCCACACCACCTCCTTTCAGGTTCCCAGACCCAATCCAAATGTGTGTGTATATTGGAGTCTTCCAGTGTGTATGTGGTGGGAGGCAGTCTTCCCACACGACACCAAGCAGTCCTTGAACACCAGCAGGATGTCTAAAAACGCAAGTCAATTCTGACACTATCTACCCAAAGACAGCACCAGACTCCCGAGGTTAAGGGTTCCATCCCACAAGACTGCCCTCCACCCCCCAACTTCAGATGCCAGTAGCAAGCCCCAGGATGTTAACTGTGCTTCTGACCAAGCAGCTACAGATTGGAGATTTCAACAACCTCCCCCTTAGGTTCAATTAATTTGCTAGGCTCACAGAATCAGGAAAACATATTTACCAGTTTAATAATGGATACCATAAAGGATACAAGTTAACAGCCAGATGAAGAGAGACACAGGGCAAGGTCCCAAATAAAGGAGCTTCTATCCTCCTAACACTTGGTGCCTGGCTCAATGGCACAGGGAAGCATTCTGGTTCCCCAAGCATGAAAGCTCTGACAGAGAAGCAGGATGCAAAAAAGAGAGATGTTCTCATAGGTTTCTATGAGGGCTTCATTGCAGAGTCATGATTGACTAAATCATTAGCCATTGGGTGATTCAACCTCCAGCCCCAGCACTTATGTGGGGTCTCAAAGTCTCTCATTAACATGACAGGACACCCATTTCACCTTTAAGGCTCTGAAGTGTTTTCAGGAACTGTGGATGAAGACCAAATATACCTGAGAAATATATATTTGGTTATCTGAATTATCAAATATATATTTCTTAAAACGCATTATATTGTATTACCCAAAGCAACCTATATATTCAATACAATCCCTATCAAAATCCCAATGTCATTTTTCACAGAAATAGAATAATCCTAAAATTTGTATGGAACCAGAAAAGACCCTGAATAGCCACAGCAATCTTGAGAAAAAATAAAATTAGTGGCATCAAACTTCTTGACTTCAAACCATAAAGGATTAAAAACTCAACAGTACAAAAACAAACAGTCCAATAAAAAATTTAAACAACTGCTTCACCAGAGATATATAGATGTCAAATAAGCACTTGGAAAAAGGTGAACATCATTAGCCACAGGGAATTCCAAATTAAAACCACAAGGATATATCACCAGAGACCTGTCAGAATGATTGAAAACAAAAACAAACTGACAGTACCAAGTGCTGGTGAGGATGTTTAACTAGAACTCTCACACGCTGATGGTGGGAATAGAAAATGGTATAGCCATTTTGGAAAACAGTTGGCAATTTCTTGTAAAGTTAAACATACTTAACACACAACACTTCTATTTCTAGCTATTTACCTAAAGAAATTAAAATGTCCACACATAAGTACAAATGTGCAGTTACTCATAATTGCTAAAACCTGGAAACCCAAATTTCTATCGTGTGGTGAATGGATATAAAGATAAAATGGAATACTACTCAACAATAAAAACAAACGAGCTGATACAATAAAGTGGATGAATCACAAGTGCATTATGCTGAATGAATAAAGTCAAGGATGAAAGTTTACTGACTGTATTTGCATGATATTCTGGAAACAGCAAACTATAGGTCAGTTGTTGCCATGAGCTGGGGTTGGGAAAGGACTACTAAGGAGCATGAGAACTCTTGGGGGCAACAGAAATATTCTGTATCTTGATTATAGTTATGGTTATACAACTGTATGTATTTGTCAAAAATGACAGAACTCTACGCCTAAAAAGGGTGCGTTTTACTGTGTAAACTGTCTCAATAACCACAAAATAAAAACTAAAAAATTCCCTCACCAACATAGATGTGAAAATTCTTTAATAAACATGAGCAAAGTGAAAGCAGGAATGCATAAGTGTACTATGATTTTAGGAAGAAAAAGAGCTGACATTTGAAAATCAATGTAAATTACTCTGAAGAAAAAACAAAAACTGCATGATCATCTCAACTGAGGAAGATGAAAGCATTTGACAATATGCAACGCACTTTAATGTAAAAGGGAGATCCCTCATCTTGATAGAAGACATTATGAAAAATCAAAAGCTACCATTATATTTAAATGGTAAAGAACTAAATATTTTCCAAGATTAGACAAAAGCCAAGGATGTCCACTATCATCGCTTCTATCCAACATCATACTGGATGCCTAAGATACGCAGTAAGAGAAGACAATTCAGACTGGACAGGAAGTAGTAAAAGTATCTTTATTCACAAATGACATGGTTTTGTATGTAGAAAATTCTAAGAAATCTATAAAAAGCTACTAGAGCTCACAAATGAATTTACGGATATAGGAAAAGAAAGTCAATATGCAGAAAACATTTTCCTACATATATATTTATATACCACTTTCCAGTTATTCAATACCATTTACAAAAAAAATCAAGGATTATGACATACTTAAGGATAAGTTTAACAAAATATATCTAAGACCTGAACACTAATATTACAAAATACAAAACATTGTTGAGGGAAATTAAAGACCTGAATAAAAGGAGACATAAGTCCATGGATTGGTAGACTCAACAGTGCTAAAATGTGAATTAACTACATACTGATCTATAGATTCAATGCAATCCGCATTATAATCCACCAAGCAATTTTCCTCCATAGAAATTGACAAGCTGATTTAAAAATAGGTAAGTGAAAAGGAACTTCAACAAAGTAATATTGAAACATACAGTAGTAATCAATACTTTTTGGTATTAGAAAATAGACCTATGGAACAATGATATAGAGGAGTATTAAAAAATATGAGTAGATTCATGTAGTCTATGATTTTCAACAAAGCAACAACACAACTTCCTTGGACTCCTCAAAAAATCAAAATAATGTAAAATGGTGGGGCTCAAGAGTAAAAGATTAACACTCAGGAGTGAAGTCTACGACTTCCTCTTACACACAGAAGTAACATATACAGAAATAAAATAAGACAACTTTTCAAGATATTACCCCAGAAGAAATTAATATGACTGTTCCCTCTTTCAACAGCTTTATTAGTTGCATACGCTGTGGCAATTATTGTACAGATGGTAGAGATAAAGAGGTGAACAAAATGAAATTCTGGATTTTAACCCTAGTTTCCTGCAGGCGTTAGTTTTCCAATTAATTTTATTATTTTAGAATTACTGTTCCAGTTACAGTTCTGGCCTACACAAATTTCTGATATATAGGCATTTCATTATTATTCTTTTGTGAATAGACCATAATTTCATAGTTTTTGGCTCTTTAATCTGAAACTTATACATACGTGTGATCACTTCCCAAATGAAGACGTTGAAAATATCACTATTCAGATCACTAACTGCAACAAGGAAAGCTCCAGCAGTGACTACCTGAACCAAGTTATAACACTTAGTGTTACCACATTTGGGAAAATCTGATATTCTGTTTTTAGCAAATATATGCAGCATTACCTCAGAAGTGTTCTTCAAAACCCAATGAAATCTTTGTAACTTCCAATATAGAAAAAACCTGGGATAGAGGAACAAATTAAATGACAGTATAAGGAAACAAACACAGAATGCAATTCTATCATATAACTTCCTTGGACTCTTCAAAAAATCAAAATCATGTAAAAAGGTGGGGCTCAAGAGTAAAAAATTAATATTTAGGGGTGAAGTCTACAACTTCTTACATGCAGAAATAACTTATGTACAGAGATAAACAAGACAAAATGTTACCAAAGATGGTGGCAATTTTACTATTCTACTTTTCTCTATGTTGAAATTTCCATTTAAAAAAAACTTGCAGAGGAAATTTCCATGTGGACAGTTAATTTTTCTATTCCTATTATTAATTTCCAACTTATCCTGAATTTTAGACAAAGAATGTGGATTATAGGCTATTCTCAACAACTTCACACATAGTAAAAGTCAGGGTGTCTTTCAACAATTGCTTGATTCAACTTGAGATGAGTTCTAAATGAGTATCGTCTCATGTTTCTTTCTACATAGAAAATTCTAAGAAATCTATAAAAAGCCACTTTATCCAGAAAGATTCATCTAAAATTTGTAAATGTGTGGATAAAGGGGCATTTCTAAATTAACTACATCTGTAGAGTCTTACTCTCAAAATTTTAGTAGGAGTTAAATAATAAAACTAGTATATATTGAGTAAAGGTCTTTACAGGCATTTAGGTTCTCTTATCACCATTGTAAAACAATGCCCTGAGATGGAAAATTATGGTGCCGAGTGCTAAAACAGGTTGTAAGGTGGTGGAATGACTGTGATGAGTTAACAGGTGTGCTATAGTTAAAGACTTTCCAATATATATTTTATTAACTGGTTTTTAAAACTCAGGATGAATTATCTGAAGTTCAGCAATGATTTAAGAAGAGGTGGAAGATTTTTTATTCACTTATTCATTACATCCTACCAGAATGTTACACAAAATTTGATGCTGTCAATATTATGAGCATTAATGTTTCCTACTTTTTCTGTATCAGCCAGCAGTATGAATACTAATACTGTAAATGCAAGAATGGTTCTTATGTTTTCTGCATTACATTATGAATTCTACAATATAACAAAGATGAGAATATTTCCTAAAAGCCTACCAACATTTTTTATATTCAAAGGTTTCTCAATATCAGGAATTCTCTGGTGCTGAAGTCTGAGCCATACATACAAGACTTCTCAAATTCCTTAAATTCTTAGGGTCTTACACCCATATGGTTTTTTTGATCTGAACTATATCTAAAGACCTTCCCACATTTTTTACACTTAAAGGGTTTCTCACCAATGTGAATCCTCTGATGTTCCATAAGGAATGAATTAAGTCTAAAGGTCTTTCCACATTCCTTACATTCAAAGGGTTTCTCACCAGTATGAACACTCTGATGTGCAGTTAAGTTGTCCATACACAGCAAAGGCCTTCCCACATTTGTTGCATTCACAGGGTTTCACATCAATATGAATTTTCTGATGTGTGAAATGTACATGCACTCTAAAGGCCTTCCCACATTCCTTACATTCATAGGGCTTCTCACCAGTATGAATTCTCTGATGTTTAACAAGGGGTGAGCTAGTACTAAAGGCCTTCCCACAGTCCTTACATTCATAGGGTTTTTCACCTGTATGAATTCACTGATGTTGAACAAGGAATGAGAAGGTACTGAAGGCCTTCCCACATTCTTTACATACAAAAGGTTTTCCACCAGAATGAATACTTTGATGCCGAAGTAGTTTTCCATACGCTATAAAAGCTTTCCCACATTCTTTACATTCATAGGGTTTCTCCCCATTATGGATTCTTTGATGCTGAACAAGGTATGAGCTACAAAAAGTTTTTCCACATTCCCCACATTCATGTGGTTTCTTCCCAGTGTGAATACTCTGATGTAGTAAATTGATGGCTGCTGCTAAAGATCTTTCCACATTCCTTATATTCATAGGGCTTCTCAACACTGAATTTTGTGATGCTGAACAAGATATGAAAAGGTACTAAAGGCCTGCCCACACTCTTTACATTTATATAGTTTCTCACCAACATGCAGTCTCTGATGTTTGGTAAATAGATGTCCATTACTAAAGTTCTTCCCCCATTCTTTACATTTGCAGGGTTTTTCACTAGAATGTATTCTCTTATATTGAACAGGCTTTGAGCCTTGACAAAAAGTCTTCTCACATTCCTGACATTCACATAATTTCTCTCTATTAAGAATTCTCTGATGTAGAGCAAAAGAGGTACATTTCTCATAAATGGGCATTTCTTTATAGCTGATTATCTCATCCTTCACCTGAAAATCTGGAAGAAAAAAACCCAAAATAGTTTGTTTTCCTATATGAGAAAAAACGGATTTCAAATGAAGAAAAGGGACAAATTGAAAATAATATACATTAGAAAGCAATAACTTAAATAATACTAAAATACTGTGTGAAAATCAAAATAGGTCTAGGAGAAATGCAGAGTTTGAGTTCATATAAAACAGTAAGGTTGGCGATTAGTAAAATAATGTCACTTCTGATATTTAGGTGTGAATCACAGTCTTTGAAGAGCTTGTTAAAAAACATGTTCAAGCACCATCCCAAGGCCCCTGAGTCACACAGTGGAAGTTCCTTGGCACTGAATTTTTAACATATTTTCATTGTCCCCCACCGTGGTTTCTCTTTATACTTAGAATAAAATCCATGTAACTTTCATTGAATAATATAGTTCCTGTTTACCTATCCGGCCTCAGATCAAAGTTAATTCCCTTTGTTCCCTATTTACCTCACTTCCCCCTTTCAGCACCTGGAATGTGTCAAATTTTCTCATCTTTTGGTTCCATCTGCAGGTGGTGTCATCTCACCCCAATCCTTTGGCCCAGTGTTGTTTGCAGACTGGATCTTTGTCATCCTATATATGTTTAAGGTAAAATGTCACTTTATCAGGAATATTGTAAATTGTTGACCGTGTCTAAGGATGTCCATATCTTTCTGTTCTACTACTTCATTCCAATAATTACTACCTGTTTTCAATTATATAATTATTTCTCTTTTGTTATGATTTTTAATTTATTCCTCTCAAACCTACCTGTGGTACATAGTATTTTGGTCTTCACGACCTTTGCCTTCATCGTGCCTGTGAATATGTTACATCACATGGCAAAAGGTATATAATTACGGTTACTAATTAGTTGATTTAAAACAGGGAGATTTATCCTGGATTATACAGATAGGCCCTTAAAAAGAGCTGTCTTCTGGCTCAGGGCAGAAGGGGCATCAGAGACATTCAAAGGGTGAGAAGGAAATAAATTCTGCCAGTAAGAGTGAGCTTGGAAGAAGACCTCATGCTGTAAAAACTGTACTCCCAGCTGATACCTTGATTTAGCCATCTGTGCTGAACTGCTCACTTACAGAACTTTGCAATAAATGAGCATAGGTTTTAGCTATTAAGTCTGTGGCAATTTGTTATGCAGCAATAGGCAACTAATATGCTCCCCAAGAGCAGGTCCCTGTTTCACTCAGCACTGAACTATAACCCTCTAATAATTAGTAAGAATTAATTACAAAAAAAACACACACACACACACAAAATCCCTAGACAAAAGAAACAAATTAGGATATTATTCTTAGACAATATTACTCACTGATAATCCATTGATATGAAATAGGGAATCCTTGAAAAAATAAATAATTTCTAGAATAAGGTAGGGGAAGGTCTAAAATTAGCCTCAGACATCTATGCCAAAAAGTAGGGAAAATTTCAGAGTCATGGGTTTTTTGTTCAAGAAATGGAGAAGACCAAATACGGAGCTCTATATGGCAAATACAAAAGAACACACAAATAGTTACTCTGAATCATACATTCTGAATCAATAAAAAATGAATTCACACTAATTCTTATGAGGGAATAGAAAAAATAATTTTTATTCTCCTTCATTGTTGAATAATCTACTTAGAAAGTATTTACTAGAAAGGCATCAATTTATCTTCCCCTTTTCACTGGAACTATGTTTCAAGACACCTAAAAAGTACTAGAAATATTTACAGAAGAAATAGTAATAATGAAATATCTTCCTATAAATAATGTTATTTTTATTCTGATGAGGATTAACAATGTTGTTAAAACCACTACAGGAATGCTGGCTAAAGAGAAGAGTATTCCTTGATAATAAAGTAAAATCACACATTACTGTTTAGCCACAAGGAGAAAAATTAACTGGCTAATAATGTAGGTTTGCACTGTTATCATTCTATTCCAGTGGTCAGTCTTAATGATGGGCACAGCCAGATATTATGTATCTTCTGATAAAATACATCATCTCCTGGGATGTAGTCCAGACAAAAAGTTTATCTTTTTAAAATATTGCCATGATATAAGCCCATACAGGCATTCTGACCAAAACCAGATCACTGGGATGGCCCTAAAGATCCCAGCACAGAAAATGCACACAAAAGTAAATTGGAAAACTGGATCAGATGTTATCTCATTAAATTGAATACTGATCTCTGTTATCTCTTAGGATCACTTTGGCCCATTAATTTCCCTTCCCAGAAAAAAGAGCTCTTTAGATAATTAAATGAGAAAAACTGGGCCTTGACTACTGCCAAAAACCTTCAACTAACCATTAAAGGAGAACTTGGGCTGCTTTCTTCTGCCCCAGGCCTTTTCATGTCATGCCACACCAGAGGACCTCAGAATGGGGAGAAATTACGTAGCACTACGGTCCAGATAACACTAGATCTGGGCAATGTCACAAATCTTACCTATGCAATTGGATAGGCATGAGTTCAAAACATTGTTTAGAAAAATACTGATCTTACAAAGGAGAAACACTGCTCTCTAATAAGAATGTTGTACTCATATCTTTAAAGACCTCTTTGAGATCTTTAAGATCACTAAAATGATCCAGGAAACAAGAAATAATAAAATTAGGTAATTGCGATAATTCCTCTGTACCTTGTTGTGGGGGCTCTTTGGATTAGGGATGGGATCTGTTTTGGTTTTTTTTTTTGGTTGATTCTGGGTACTAGACTTTGATCCTGGCCTAGAAACAGACTGGAAGTGGAACTCCTGATAACAATCCTTCTCTTAGTATTTGTCTATACTTCAGCCTTCAAACATATAATCTACAGTCTTCATGATCCATCCAACAGTTGTGTACATTTTGATAATTATGTCCCAGGAAGATAATGGTCTGTCTTCCAGATAAGGCTTACGAATGACCAAAAGGGGGTGGGGGAAACAAACCAAGAAGTGAAACCAACATAATTCTTTTTCTTTGGTTAAACAAAACTGAGACAAACATACTTGCCAGTGCCTGTCTTTAACTCTCCATATACTATCAGGGCCAGGGGATCAAGTTTTAGTTTTTGAGGCTTTTTCTAAAGCAGTTCTATTTGTAAGAATTAATATTTTATGAGTTTTACTGTTTCTTAAACATCCCCCAAGGAACAAAGAGGAACATTCACTTATTTTCAGAACAGAATAAATCTCATTCCATCTTACAGTTAGATGGGGTTCTACTGAATTCTTTTATATAACTAAGATATACTATGAAATAGCAATCATCTTTTTTTCCTTTAATAGAACGTTCCCTTGAACCATTTTTCTGTTTCATCATCCAAAGACGTATTTCATCATTACTCAGCAATTATATCCAAGTATGCAAAAAAAAAAGCTAAAATAAGAAGGTGGAAGAATGATGGCATTGCCTACGAAGATGATGCAGTAGTGAAATACATCATTATTACATTGCCCTTCAGTTTTCTTATTGTGTTGCTCAAAGGATTGCATTATCTTTCAGGGTTTCCAAGAAGTCTGCAGTTATCATGTGTCCTTTAAAAAGTATTTAGCTTTTAGCAAACACAGCTTACTGTTCAAATATTTTTCATCATCCACCCATAATAACAAAGATAAGCAAAATGACAAAGGAAGACATTTCATAAGTATCAGACAAATAAGAAGATGAATGCAAAGAAAGGGAACAGCATTCTAGACCAGCACTGCCTGATGTGGTAGCCACTAGCTATGTGACTGAATGAGATGTGCTGTGAGGATAGCATACACACCAGATTTCAAAGACTCGGTACAAACAAATGTAAATTATCCCATTAATTTATAGGGATTGTATATTAAAATAATAATCTTTGGGACATATGGAAATAAAATACATTAATAAATTAATTATA
>JAVSCE010002525.1:0-12314 GCA_032199065.1 Smutsia gigantea | reverse complement strand
GAAATCAAAAAGGCTCACAAATACATGGAGACTTAACAACATTCTCCTAATTAATCAATGGGTTAACGACCAAATCAAAACAGAAATCAAAGAATATATGGAGACTAATGACAACAAAAACACAAAGCCACAACTTCTGTGTGACGCAGCAAAGGCAGTTCTAAGAGGAAAGTATATTGCAATCCAGGCCTACCTAAAGAAGGAAGAACAATCCCAAATGAATAGCCTAAAGACACAATTACTGAAATTGGAAAAAGAAGAACAAATGAGGCCCAAAGTCACCAGAAGGAGGGACATAATAAAGATTAGAGAAGAAATAAATAAAATTGAGAAGAATAAAACAATAGAAAAAATCAATAAAACCAAGAGCTGGTTCTTTGAAAAAATAAACAAAATAGATAAACCCCAGCCAGACTCATTAAGAGAAAAAGAGAATCTACACACATAAACAGAATCAGAAATGAGAAAGGAAAAATCATGACGGACACCACAGAAATACAAAGAATTATAAGAGAATATTATGAGAATCTATATGCTAACAAGCTGGAAAACATAGAAGAAATGGACAACTTCTTAGAAAAATACAACCTTCCAAGACTGACCAAGCAAGAAACAGAAAAACTAAAACAGACCAATCACCAGTGACAAAATCGAATTGGTAATCAAAAAACTACCCAAGAACAAAACCCTTGGGCCTGATGGATTCACCTCTGAATTCTACCAGACATATAGAGAAGAAATAACACCGATTCTCCTTAAAGTTTCCAAAAAATAGAAGAGGAGGGAATACTTCCTAAACACATTCTATGAAGCCAGCATCACTCTAATACCAAAACCGGGCAAAGACCTCACCAAAAAAGAAAAATTACAGACCAATATCCCTGATGAACGTAGATGCAAAAATACTCAACAAAATATTAGCAAACCGAATTCAAAAATACATCAAGAGGATCATACACCATGATCAAGTGGGATTCATCCCAGGGATGTAAGGATGGTATAACACTCGAAAATCCATCAACATCATCCACCACATCAACAAAAGAACAAAAACCACATGATCATCCCCATAGATGCTGAAAAAGCATTTGACAAAATTCAGCATCCATTCCTGATTAAAACTCAACAAAATGGGTATAGAGGGCAAGTACCTCAACATCATAAAGGCTATATATGACAAACCCACAGCTAACATCATACTTAACGGCGACACTGAAAGCTTTTCATCTAAGATCGGGAACAAGACAAGGATGCCCACTCTCCACTGTTATTCAACACAGTACTGAGGTCCTAGCCACAGCAATCAGACAAACAAAGACATGCACCAGATTGGTAAAGAAGAAGTCAAATTGTCACTATTTCCAGATGACATGATACTGTACATAAAAACCCTAAAGATTCCATTCCAAACTACTAGAACTAATATCTGGAATTCAGCAAAAGTTGCGGGATACAAAATTAACACACAGAAATCTGTTGCTTTCCTATACACTAATGATGAACTAACAGAAAGGGAAATCAGAAAAACAATTCCATTCACAATTGCATCAAAAGAATAAAATACCTAGGAATAAACCTAACGAAGGAAGTGAAAGACCTGTACTCTGAAAACTACAAGACACTCCTAAGAGAAATTAAAGAGGACACTAACAAATGGAAATGCATCCCATGCTCTTGGCTAGGAAGAATAAATATTGTCAAAATGGCTATACTACCTAAAGCAATCTACAGATTCAATGCAATCCCTATCAAACTACCAACAGCTTTCTTCAATGAACTGGAACAAATAATTCTAAAATTCATATGGAACCACAAAAGACCCCGAATAGCCAAAGCAATCCTGAGAAGGAGGAATAAAACAGGGGGAATTACACTCCCTGACTTCAAGCTCTACTACAAAGCCACAGTGATCAAGACAATTTGGTATTGGCACAAAAACAGACCCACAGACCAGTGGAACAGAATAGAAAATCCAAACATTAACCCAAACATATACAGTCAATTAATATTTGATAAAAGTGCCTTGGATATACAATGGGGAGATGACAGCCTCTTCAGCAGCTGGTGTTGGAAAACTGGACAGCTACATGTAAGAGAATGAAACTGGACTACTGTCTAGCCCCATACACAAAGGTAAACTCAAGGTGGATCAAAGACTTGAATGTAAGTCATGAAACCATAAAACTCTTAGAAAAAAACATAGGCAAAAATCTCTTGGACATGAACATGAGCAACTTCTTCATGAATATATCTCCCCGGGCAAGGGAAACAAAAGCAAAAATGAACAAGTGGGACTATATCAAGTTGAAAAGCTTCTGTACAGCAAAGGACACCATCAGTAGAACAAAAAGACATCCTACAGTATGGGAGAATATATTCATAAAAAACGTATCTGATAAAGGGTTGACATCCAAAATATATAAAGAACTCATGCACCTTAACAAACAGAAAGCAAATAATCCAATTAAGAAATGAGCAGAGGACATGAATAGACACTTCTCCAAAGAAGAAATTCAGATGGCCAACAGGCACATGAAAAGATGCTCCACATCGCTAATCATCAGAGAAATGCAGATTAAAACCACAATGAGATATCACCTCACACCAGTGAGGATGGCCAACATCCAAAACACAAACAACAACAAATGTTGGCGAGGATGTGGAGAAAAGGGAACCCTCCTACACTGCTGGTGGGACTGCAAATTAGTTCAACCATTGTGGAAAGCAGTATGGAGGTTCCTCAAAAAACTCAAAATAGAAATACCATTTGACCCAGGAATTCCACTCCTAGGAATTTACCCTAAGAATGCAGCAGCCCAATTTGAAAAGGACAGATGCACCCCTATGTTTATTGCAGCACTATTTACAATAGCCAAGAAATGGAAGCAACCTAAGTGTCCATCAGTAGATGAATGGATAAAGAAGAGGTGGTACATATACACAATGGAATATTATTCAGCCATAAGAAGAAAACAAATCCTACCATTTGCAACAACATGGATGGAGCTAGAGGGTATTATGCTCAGTGAAATAAGCCAAGCCAAAAAAGACAAGTATCAAATGATTTCACTCATATGTGGAGTATAAGAACAAAGAAAAAAACTGAAGGAACAAAACAGCAGCAGACTCACAGAACCCAAGAACGGACTAATAGTTACCAAAGGGAAAGGGACTGGGGAAAATGGGCGGGAAGGGAGGGATAAGAGGGAAAAAGGGGCATTACGATTAGCAGATGTAATGTTGGGGGGGCACGGGGAGGGCAGTACAACTCAGAGAAGACAAGTAGTGATTCTGTAACATCTCACTACGCTGATGGACAGTGACTGTAATGGGGTTGGTGGGGGGGACCTGATGAAGGGGTAGTTTAATAATCGTAATATTGCACATGTAATTGTAGATTAATGATAATAAAATAAATTTTATTTAAAAAAAAAAAGAAAAGACTATGCCTGTTCCTCTGTATTCAGGATCATCAACACTAAATACTTAGAACCAGCAGTTTTCATAAGGATTTATGGTTTCTTTTATGTTTTTAAAAAGAAACATTTATGAATTAGCTACATGAACAGAAGCTTAAAAATGACTATTCTTTCATTTACTTGTATTTATGTCACTCTGGGTACCCTTGCTTTAACATGCTGAAATGCCGTATCGTCTTTTCTAAAACTACCAGAGGTAAAGATGCAGGCTCTCCTGCCTAGGTCCCTGAATACTGCCCAAATTGGAGCCATTTACCTTTTTTCTTTTCTGTGGTCCTCTTGGATTTGATCTGCTTTCCTCTGGTTTCTGGCAGTCATTTTCCAACTAGGATTCTGTCCTCTCAGCCTCACTGCTGAGTGAATAGTAGTGTCAGAGTTCCCACCCCAAAATATCTATCCTCTCTCCAGTCCCAAAATAAGTGCCTTAGGTTTTTTGTACCAGAAAATACAGGGAAAGGAAGGAGACAAACAAAAAAAAAAAACCAAGGGGAAACTGTACACCGAAAAATGGTTAAGATGGTAAATTTCATGTTATATATATTTTGTTACAAGAAAAAATGTTAAACAAGGGTAAATGTGAAGTCACATTTTTATACCAAGTTGATATCCATTGAAATATTAATATTGAATTAAAAAGCAACCTTGGAAGTTATATAAAGTTATATTAGGTATATTTAGAAATTGAGGCCTAGGAAGATTAAGTGATTTGCATAAGAGCTGAGAATAGAGCCCAGTGTTTTCAGCATTAGTCCATGTTTTTTTGGAGCTATCTTCCTCTTACTCCCTTTACTTAGGAGTTACTATAACTAACCCCTCTGTCTACTTTATCTTCCTTTGCAATTGAATTGTAATGGGTTCTTCAGGACCATGCCTAATCTGTTATCCTGATTTCCCGGCAATCAACCTGGAAATAGGCAGTGGGTAAGTCTGGGTGCTAATAGTGGGTCAACTACCTTGGAAAAAGTAATCAAATGACCTCCTTCTGAGAGGACAGTGGAACTAGTCTTTTTTTATACCATCTTATATAATAGAGCCATTAAGTAATCCAGTCTACATGAGCAGTTCCTAACTAGTTGTTCATTCAGGTTGCTTTTGATATCTGAAGATGCCATCCAGATGTATAAAAATAATACCAGTATATGTGTAAGAAGGAACACAAAATATCACAGAAAATTGCGCAGCAAAAAACTTCAATTTTATTTGTGCAATTTTAGTTCATTTTATAGCTAAGCAAACCTCTTTTTTTCTAAAGTTGGAAATTTTGTCAGAGTATTTCTGCTGTGATAATGTTATATAACATCTCCACAATTCAGTGATTAACATCAATTTTTTTTGTCTGTGGGTCAGCTACAGTGGCTCTTTTTCAGACTGTAGGCTGGTTTCAGATCTGCTCCATACGTCTCTCATTTGGGGGCATATTCTTCTAATGGTAGATGGTAGAAACATAAGAGATCCAGTCATAACACACACATTCCCCATGACCGAGACCAAAAGCAATAGGGCAGGGATATACATCACCTGTTCTACTGGGAGGCATTGCACAGTCACACAACAGAGAGTATGGGTATGTAATTATAATCCTGTGCGGAAGAGAGTGAGGAAATGAGAACAGAAATATTTTAACCCTGTAATGCCACGTTACTGAATTAACTGTCCTCTGATTTCTAAGTAGTTGAGCAGATAGCTAGGGTCTTGTTTTTTTCCAGTTAGTCCTTGCCTTTCACTGTTCCCCTTTCTCCCCTTTGATAAGTGACTTCACAGTGTCATTATTGCTTACTGCATGGGACCCCAGGACACATACATCATAGTCAAGCCACTGTCTGATAAAATAAGGGGACTGACTTTTCCTGAACTTGTTTATCCGAGAAATTTGATTTGCTGTTTAACTAACTTTATTGCAAGAGCTTCAGTGAAAAATTGTTCTTACTCAGCACAGCTTAATCTACACTTGAGTTCTCTTGTGTCCATTTCTGAATGAACCACCCCAGCCTGGCTTCATTGTTTTCCACTCCCAATTCACTAAAATGCTAAAATGTGTCTTCAGAGTATGTATATATATAAAAGAAACTGAAATATTAAAATTAACAGACTTGCTTTCTTCATCATCAGCATCTTATTCCCCAAGTTGGGCACTTGAATCCTTATTCCTAAAAACTGCATGATTTGATAAACCATAGTCTGTTCTTTGAACTATATTTCTTTCCTTCTTAAGAAATAATTATATATCAAAATAGCTATCTGGGTGTATTTATTTGTGTAAAGAATGTGTTAGATGTGTGACCAGATTGCATTTATAAATATTGTTGTAACACTACTATAAACTGAGTAAATAGCACATATCAGTAGTTCAAACTAGCTTAGCGTGACTCATTTATCAGTCCAGTCATATTCATTACTCAGAAATAATTCACAGCAGGCTTTGAGGTCCTGTAGGGATGATAAAAATAGGTGGGATGAAAATACCTATTTAGGAAATTGTCTGGAATGTTTAATGCCATCGAAATGTCATCATCAGTTGACAGTATTAAATGTGACTCTCTGCACTCTCCTTGCTGCTATTCAGTTCACAAAAACTTTTTAAAAATCACTTCCTAAAGAAACAGTTCTGGGAGTTAATGAAATGTTACTACATACATCAAAATCAGTAAGAAGACCCAGATACTGTTCTGGAATTACATTAAGAGAGTTTATGATGTTTTAGACAGTATCTCATCTTATGTCTCTAAGCCTCATGACATCTCTTCTGTTATTGTCTTGAAGTTTTTACTTTTTAACCTTTTTTCTCATATGTGTTATAATTGTGTTTGCTTTAAAGGCTGAATTTTATTTCTTGTGGCTCTCACATTGGCTATTAGGACCATTCCCAAGGGAGTGCTTAAATTTTTTTATTTAAATTTTTGCTTAACAGACCCTGTACAGCTTACTAACATAGAGTTGACAGTTTCAGATTATTTGAAGTGCTTTTAAAATGTAAATTAGATGAGGTTTCTCACCTACTTGAAACCATTAAATGGTTTCCCAGATTTTTAAATACAGACCCCTCCTCCTTAGGCTTCTAAGTTCTTGCAGAGTTGGACTTGAACTTCTCCAGTTTCATCACATGCCTTCCTCTCTTCCCTGCTCTCTGTGCTGTAGCCCTTCCGTGTCGCTCTGGTTTCATGAGGGTGCTGCATCTGTTCCTGGAACGCTTTCCTTCCCGGTTGAAACAGTGCTTTATCATGAAGGCCTCTCCTGATGCCCCTATCTGAAGTGGCCTTCCCCAGATCCTTACCAGTTGATCAGCGATTTCCCTGGCATTTGTTTTACTCTATGATTATGATTTGCCTAACTTGTTTGTTGTTGTTTCCTTCACCCAAGTAGAAGTTTCATGAGGGCAAAGTGCTAAACACAGTGGCCAACACAAAGAAGCCATTCAAGTGTTTGATGAATGAATGGATAAATGGACGACTCTTACACTTAAATTCACAATAAAGTCTGACTTTCTTCCTTAATTTGATTCTTTGAGGGAGAAGGAATTGTACTGTGAGTTTGACCTGAAGAGAATCAGTACAACTGAGGGCCCAAAGTAGTCATACGTTGCTATGCTCGTTATTCTTTTGTAATTGATTTTATTCTGATTCATAGCTGAGGTGTGTTTTTGTTTTTTTGAAACATCTGTGCATATACACAGAAACTGAACCAAAAATCATGCTCTTTGTATGTGTTTATTTTTACAAGCCTCCTTGCTTGATTTGCCCTATTAAATATTTCAGATTGGAAATATGTGTTTTTCCTAATGCATATTTTGTATTGTAACTACTAGACTCTTATTAGACACTGCAGACAGCATGACATAGTTATGCAACAGGATAAAGAAATCACTCTGTATGGACAGAAACCAATGGGATAAATGTGGAAATAAAACAATTTTTGAAAGTTCTTTGCCATTAAGTTAGAATTCACGTGTGGAGCAGTTTAAGGTAGCACTGTCCCACAAAAAAACAAACTTGGGGTTTATTACTGAGAAATCCAAGTCCAGAGCCTCAGTAACATCCATGATCATACAGCACTGAGAAGTAGAAAAAGCATTCAAAATCAGGCGCGCCTGACTCCAGAACTTAATCCTACTATAATTTGAAATCTCCCTAGGTAAAAAGAAATGAGAAATTTATATTACCTATGCATTTTATTAAAGATATGAAAAAAATTTGAAGTCATGTATTTGATATCCACTACTATCATCAGATATTGCAACCTATTGGCTTCTCCATGGGGGTTATAAATAATTTTAGAGAAGTTTGACCACATTTGCTTTTTTTTTTAATAATTAAATGAAATTTATTGAACACATTGTCTTTCTACTAGGTACTTTAGAGGAAAAGTCTCACCATTTTTACCAAGAATGTTTTTATTTTTGGTTCTGTTATTAATGTACAATTACATGAGCAATATTATGGTGACTAGACTGCCCCTATTATCAAGTCCCCACCACATACCCCATTACAGTCACTGTCCATCAGCGTAGTAAGATGCTATAGAATCACTACTTGTCTTCTCTGTTATACTGCCTTCCCCATATCCACCCCCCACCACATTATGTGTGCTAATCATAATACCCCTTTTTCGCCCTTATCCCTCCCTTCCCACCCATCTTCCCCAGTCCCTTTCCCTTTGGTAACTGTTAGTCCATTCTTGGATTCTGTGACTCTGCTGCTGTTTTCTTCCTTCAGTTTTTTCTTTGTTCCTATACTGCACAGATGAGTGAAATCATTTGATACTTGTCTTTCTCCACCTGGCTTATTTCACTGAGCATAATACCCTCTAGCTCCATCCATGTTGTTGCAAATGGTAGGATTTGTTTTCTTCTTATGGCTGAATAATATTCCATTGTGTATATATACCACATATTCTTTATTCATTCATCTACTGATGGACACTTAGGTTGTTTCCATGTCTTGGCTATTGTAAATAGTGCTGCGATAAACATAGGGGTGCATATGTCTTTCAAACTAGGCTGCTGCATTCTTAGAGTAAATTCCTAGGAGTGGAATTCCTGGGTCAAATGATTTTTCTGGACTTCCGGGAAGATGGCGGTGTGAGCAGGGTGGCAGAAATCTCCTCCCAACACTATATTTATCTACGAAAACACAGAAAATACATCTATTCCTAACAGAGAGACCAGAATACACAGGAAAGCGCACAGCGTGCAGCTACACCTGAGAGCACTCGGCACCCCAAGAGGCGGGTAAGATACGGAGCCGCGACCCGTCGGGACCTGAGCACTCCCCGACCCCAGCACACTGGCGGGAGGAGAGGATTCAGAGCCGGGAGGGAGTGGAAGTACACCCCGCGAGGTAGCCAGCGCCAGTGATCTGCGCCGGGGAGCGCTGACCCACATTGCACAGTGCAGCAGGGATTGGAGAGACAGAGGGGCAGGATCTGAGCAGGGAAGCGCCAGGGTGCTTGCAGCCGGCTCCTGGGAAGGAAAAAAAAAAGCGCGCGCTTTCTTCAGTGGTCTTAAAGAGACAGGAGCCCAGCGGAGGAGCCGGATCGCCCCAGCACACTCAGCCCAGCAGGCTGGGAGTCCGGGGGAGTTTCAGATGCCTTAGCTGGCAACTGAGGAAGCGTAGCCATACCTACACTTCCCACTGAGATCAACAGCCTCCTATTCGTTCCCACCCCTGCCAGAGCGATAAAGGGCCCTGCGGAGCGGCACAGTCACAGCTGTGGAATAGTGGGGCAATAGCGCCACCTAGAGCATTCCCACAGAATCTACGTCCAGTGGGCATTTTTTTTTGTTTTGTTTTGTTTTTTGTTTTGTTTTTGTTTTTTCTTTTCTTTCTTTTTTCTTTTTTTCTTTCTTTCTTTCTTTTCTTTTTTTTCTCTTTCTTTTTCTTCTCTTTTTAAAGTCTTAAAGAGCCCAGCTGACATACATGGCAACTATCAGTGACCAATTATATAGCCATGAAAAGACAGAGGAATATGGTTCAGACCAAAATCAACCAGACAACCCCAGAGAGGGAGTCTGAAGGGATGGAAATGCACAGCCTTCCTGAAAAAGAATTCAGAATAAAAGTCATAACCATGCTGATGGACCTACAGAGAAATGTGCAAGAGCTGAGGGAGGAAGTGAGGGAACTGAGGAAAGACAATACAGAAATCAGACAAGCGATCGACGGGCTTAACAGCAGAATGGATGAGATGCAAGAGACTGTTAATGGAATAGAAAACAGAACAGGAGTACAGAGCAGCTGAGGCAGAGAGAGATAAAAGGATTTCTAGGAATGAAAGAATATTAAGAGAACTGTGTGACCAATCCAAACGGAACAATATTCGCATTATAGGAGTACCAGAGGAAGAAGAGAGAGAAAAAGGGATAGAAAGTGTCTTTGAAGAAATAATTGCTGAAAACTTTCCTCGCTGGGGAAGGAAGTAGTCTCGCAGTCCACCGAAGCTCATAGATCTCCCAACACAAGGGACCCAAGGAAGACAACACCAAGACACATAATAATTAAGATGGCAAAGATCAAAGATAAAGACAGGGTATTAAAGGCAGCTAGAGAGAGAAAAAAGATCACCTACAAAGGAAAACCCATCAGACTATCATCAGACTTCTCAACAGAAACCTTACAGGCCAGAAGAGAATGGCATGATATAGTTAACGTTATAAACAGAAGGGCCTCGAACCAAGAATATTATATCCAGCACGATTATCATTTAAATATGATGGAGGGATTAAACAATTTTCAGACAAACAAAAGTTGAGAGAGTTTGCCTCTCATAAACCACCACTACAGGATATCTTAAATGAACTGCTCTAGATGGAGGCACACCTAAGGCTAAAAAGATGTCACCACAGAAAATAAAATCATAGCAGAGAAAGCAGACCATCCAAATACTAACTAAAGGCAAAGAATAAAACACCTATTATAGAAAGAATCGAGGAGGAGGAATAAGAAGGGAGAGAAAGAAAGAAACATCAGACTGTGTTTACAATAACTTAACAAGAAAGTTAAGTTAGATTTTTAGATAGTAAAGAAGCAACCCTTGAACCCTTGGTAACCACAAATCTAAAGCCAGCAATGGCAATAAGTACATACCTATCAATAATCACCCTAAATGTAAATGGACTGAATGCACCAATCAAAAGACACAGAGTAACAGAATGGATAAAAAAGCAAGACCCATCTATATGCTGCCTACAAGAAACTCACCTCAAATCCAAAGATATACACAGACTAAAAGTGAAGGAATGGAAAAAGATACTTCATGCAAACAACAAAGAGAAAAAAGCAGGTGTTGCAGTACTTGTATCAGACAAAATAGACTTCAAAACGAAGAAAGTAGCAAAAGATAAAGAAGGACATTACATAATGATAAAGGGGTCAGTCCAACAAGAAGATATAACCACCATAAATATATATGCACCCAACACAGGAGCGCCAGCATATGTGAGACAAATACTAACAGAATTAAAGGAGGAAATAGACAGCAATGCATTCATCTTAGAGACTTCAACACACCACTCACTCCAGAGGACAGATCAACCAGACAGAAAATACGTAAAGACACAGAGGCACTGAACAACACACTAGAACAGATGGACCTAACAGACATCTACAGAACTCTACACCCAAAAGCAACAGGATACACATTCTTCTCAAGTGCACATGGAACATTTTCCAGAATAGACCACATACTAGGCCACAAAAAGAACCTCAGTAATTTCAAAAATATTGAAATCTTACCAACCAACTTCTCAGATCACAAAGGCATAAAACTAGAAATAAATTTTAGAAAGAAATCAAAAAGGCTCACAAATACATGGAGACTTAACAACACTCTCCTAATTAATCAATGGGTTAACGATCAAATCAAAACAGAAATCAAAGAATATATGGAGACTAATGACAACAACAACACAAAGCCACAACTTCTGGGGGACGCAGCAAAGGCAGTTCTAAGAGGAAAGTATATTGCAATCCAGGCCTATTTAAAGAAAGAAGAACATTCCCAAATGAATAGTCTAAATACACAATTACTGAAATTGGAAAAAGAAGAACAAATGAGGCCCAAAGTCACCAGAAGGAGGGACATAATAAAGATTAGAGAAGAAATAAATAAAATTAAGAAGAATAAAACAATAGAAAAAATCAATAAAATCAAGAGCTGGTTCTTTGAAAAAATAAACAAAATAGATAAACCCCTAGCCAGACTCATTAAGAAAAAAAGAGAATCTACACACATAAACACAATCAGAACTGAGAAAGGAAAAATCACGATGGACCCCACAGAAATATAAAGAATCATGAGAGAATATTATGAGAATCTATATGCTAACAAGCTGGAAAACATAGAAGAAATGGACAACTTCTTAGAAAAATACAACCTTCCAAGACTGACCAAGCAAGAAACAGAAAAACTAAACAGACCAATCACCAGCGACGAAATCGAATTGGTAATCAAAAAACTACCCAAGAACAAAACCCCTGGACCTGATGGATTCACCTCTGAATTCTACCAGACATATAGAGAAGAAATAACACCCATTCTCCTTAAAGTTTTCCAAAAATAGAAGAGGAGGGAATACTTCCAAACTCATTCTATGAAGCCAGCATCACTCTAATACCAAAACCGGGCAAAGACCTCACCAAAACAGAAAATTACAGACCAATATCCCTGATGAACGTAGATGCAAAAATACTCAACAAAATATTAGCAAACCGAATTCAAAAATACATGAAGAGGATCATACACCATGATCAAGTGGGATTCATCCCAGGGATGCAAGGATGGTACAACATTCAAAATCCATCAACATCATCCACCACATCAACAAAAAGAAGAACAAAAACC
>JAVSCE010002524.1:0-23697 GCA_032199065.1 Smutsia gigantea | reverse complement strand
CATTCATTAACATCCAATTCTATTCTGCAACATTTCATTCTATTAAATAACATTCCCTTCTATTCCCAAATAATGTATTACATTCTATACCCAAACATTCCACTCCATTCCAGAACATTTCATTCCATTGAATAACACTCCATTCCATATGAAAACATTCTATTGCATTGCATAAAATTCCATTCCATTCCACAACATTCCATTCCATTCAATAACATTGCATTTCATTCATTAATATACCATTCTATTCCTCAACATTTCATTCCATTAAATAACATTCCATTCTATTCCAAAACATTGTATTAGATTCTAGTCCCGAATATTCCGATCCAATCCATAGCATTCCATTCCATTAAATTACACTCAATTCCTTATGATAACATTCTACTGCATTCCATTGCATAAAATTCCATTCCATTTCACATCATTCCATTCCATTCCATAACATTCTATTACATTCTATTGCATATCATTGAATGTTATGGAATGGAATGGAATTTTGTGGAATTTAATAGAATTTTATGGAATGGAGTGGTAAGTTATGTGATAGAATGTAGTAGAATGTTTTGGAATAAAATGGAATGCTATTTTATGGAAGGGAATGTTACAGATTTGAATGGATTGCTGCAGAATGGAATGGAATATTAATGAATGGAATGAAATGTTTTGGAATGGAATGGGATAGAATGTTATGGAATGGAATGGGATGGAATGTTGTGAAATGGAATGGAAAGTTATGCAATAGAATGTTCTGGAATGGAGTGAAACGTTATTTAATGAATGCAATATTATGGAATGGAATGGAATGTTGGGGAATAGAACGGAATGGAATGTTAACGAATTTAAGGGAATGGAATAGAATGTTATGGAACAGAATGGAATGTTATGAAATAGAAATTAATAGAATGTTAAGGAATGGAATAGAATGTTAAGGAAATGAATGAAATGTTGTGTAATGGAATGAAATGTTATGGAATTGAATGGAATATTATGCAATATAATGTAAGAAAATGTTATGGAATAGAATGGAATGTTATGCAATGGAATGTAGGAGAGCGTTTTGTAATGGAATGGAATGTTATTTAATGCAATGTAATGTTATGGAATGGAGAGGAATGTTATGAAATAGAATGAAATAAAATGATATGGAATGAATAGGAATCTTATGCAATAGAATTTATCACAGTATTATGGTATGAAAGGGACTGTTGGGGAATGCAATGGAATGGAATGGAATGTTGAGGAATAGAATCGAATATTAACAAATGGAATGGAATTTTATGGAATAAATGTGGTAACATGTTATGGAATGGAATGGAATGTTATACAACAGAATGTAATAGAATGTTTTGGTACGGAATGGAATGTTATGAAAGGGAATGGAACATTATGGGATGAAATGGAACACTGGGGAATAGAATGGAATATTAACGAATAGAATGGAATGTTATGCAATACAATGTAGTAGAATGTTATGGACTGGAATGTTATGGAATGCAATGGAATTTTGTGAAATAGAATGGTATGTTTTGGAAAGGAAATTAATATTATTCAATAGAATGTAATAGAAAGTTTTGGAATAGAATGGAATGTTCTTTAATGGAATGGAATATTATGAAATGGAATAGGATAGAATGTTATGGAATGGATGGAATATTATACAGTAGAATGTAATAGAAAGTTTGGGATAGAATGGAATGTTATTTTATGGAAAGGAACGTTATTTAATGGAATGGAGTATTATAGAAGGGAATGGAGTATTACAGAATGTTATGGAATGTTGTGGAGTAATATACAATGATAACCAATGGAATAGAATGTATGCATTAGAATGTAATAGAATGTTATGGAATGGAGTGGAAGGTTATGGAATGTAATCAAATATTCTTGAATGGAATGCAATGCAATGCAATAGAATGTCATAGAATGTATTGGTAAAGAATGGAATGTTATTGAATGGAATGGAATATTATAGAATGCAATGGAATGTTATGAAATAGAATGGAATAGAATGTAATGGAATGAATAAGAATTTTACAAAATATAATGTACAAGAATATTATCGAGCAAAATGGAATATTTTGAAATGGAATGGAATGTTGTGGAATGCAATGGAATGTTGTGAAATGCAATGGAATGGAATGCAATATTATAGAATGTAATGAAATAGTATGCAATAGAATGTAATAGAATGTTTTGGAATGGAATGGAATGTTATTTAATCGAGTGCAATGCTATGAAATGGAGTGAAATTTGGGGGAATAGAATTCAATTTTAACGAATGGAACCGAATTTTATAGAAAAGAGTGGATCGAATGTTACAGAATGGATTCAAATGTTATAGAATGGAATGGAACATTTTGGACTTGATTGGAATGTTACGGAATGGTGTGGAATGGAATGGAATGTTAGGGAATGTAATGGAATGTTGTGAAATACAATGTAATAGAATGTTGTGGAATGGAAATCAATGTTATGCAGTAGAATGGAAGACAATGTTATGGAATGGAATGGAATGTTAAGTAATGGAATGGAATGAAGTAAAATGGAATGGAATGTTAAGTAATAGAATGGAATGAAGTAATATGGAATAGAATTTTGTGCAATGGAAGGCAGTAGAATGTTTTTGTATGGAATGGAGAGTTATTTAATCGAGTGGACTGTTATGGAGTGATGTGAAATATTCTGGTATAGAATGGAATACAATGTTTGGGAATAGAGTGGAATGTTATTTAACAGAATGGAATGTTGTGGTATAGAATTGAATGTTAACGAGTGGAAGGGAATGTTGTGGCATGGAATGGAATGTGGTGAAATGCAGTGGAATGTTATGCAATGGAATGCAGTAGAATGTTCTCGTATGGAATGAAGTGTTATTTAATGGAATGGAATGCTATGGAATAGAGTGGACTGCTCGGGAATAGGATGTAATACAATGTTTTGCAATACAATGGAATGTTATTTAATGGAATGGAATGTTGAGGAATAGAATGGTATGCTAATGAATGGAATGGAATGTTGTGGAACGGAATGTAATTTTATGCAATGCAATGCAGTAGAATGTTTTCATATGGAATGGAATGTTATTTAAAGGAATGTAACGTTATGGAGAGGTAGGGAGTGTTATGGAATGGAATGGACTAAAATGGAATGGATTAGATTATTGGAGAAAGGAGTGGAATGTTAGTGAATGGAAGGCAATGTTATGAAATAGAATGGAATAGAATTTTATGGAATATAATGGAATGTTAGGCAATAGAATGTAATAGAATGTTTTGGAATAGAATGGAATGTTATTGAATGGAAAGGAATGTTATTTAATGGAATATTATGGAATTGAGTGGAATGTTGTGGAATAGAATGGAATGTTAACGAATGGAATGGAATGTTATTCTTTAGAATGTTACGGAAAAGAGTAGAATGTTATGAAATGGAATTGAATGTTCTTGAATGGGAGGGAATATTGTGGAATGGAACGGAATGTTTTGGTATGGAATTAAATGTTATTTAATGGAATGGAATGTTACTGAATGGAGTGGAATGTTATGAAATAGAAGGGAATAGAATGTTATGGAAAGAATCAGAATTTTACAAAATAGAATGTACTAGAATATTATGAAGTGAAATGGAATATTTTGAAATTGAATGGAATGTCGTGGAATGCAATGGAATGGAATGGAATGTAGTGGAATATTATGGAACATAATGAAATAATATGCAATACAATGTAATAGAATGTTTTCGGATGGAATGGAGTGTTATTTAAATGAATGGAATGTTATGGAATGTAGAGGAATGTTGGGGAATAGAACGCAATTTTAAAGAATGCAATGGAATATTGTAGAATAGAATGGATATAATATTACAGAATGGATTTGAATGTTATTGAATGGAATGGAATATTATGGAACGTTATGGAATGTTGTGGAGTAGAATGTAATGTTAACAAATGGATTGGAATGTATGCATTAGAATGTAATAGAATGTTATGGAATGGTGTGGAATGTTACGGAATGTAATCAAATGTCCTCGAATGGAATTGAATATGATGGAATGGAATGGAATGTTATGCAATAGAATGTAATAGAATGTATTGTTATGGAACGGAATGTAACTGGATGGAATGGAATGTTATGGAATGCAGTGCAATGTTATGAAATAGAATGGAATAGAATGTTATGGAAATATTGAGAATTTTACACAATAGAAAGCACTAGAATGTTATGGAGCGAAATGGAATATTTTGAAATGGAATGGAATGTTGTGTAATGCAATGGAACGGAATGGAATGTTGTGGAATGTAATGGAATATTATGGAATGTAATGAAATATTATGCAGTACAATGTAATTGAATGTTTTGAAGTGGAATGGAGTGTTATTTAAACAAATGGAAGGTTAAGGAATATGGAGGAATGTTGCTGAATAGAATGCAATTTTAACGAATGGAATGGAATGTTATGGAATAGAATGGATAGAATGTTACAGAGTGGATTCAAATGTTATGGAATGAAATGGTATGTTTTGGGATTGATTGGAATGTTATTGAATGGAATTGAATGTTTAAAATGTAATGTTATGTTATGGAATGTTATGCAATATAATGTAATTGAATATTTTGGAATGGAACGAAATATTATTTAATGGAATGGAATGTTGTGGAATGGAACACAATGTTGGGAAATAGAATGGAATATTAATGCATGGAGTGTTTTATCCTAATGGAACGTTAGGAACTTGAAAGCAACCTTATTCAATAGAATGTAATGGAATGTTTCAGAATAGAATGGAATGTTATTTCATGGAGTGGAATATTATGCAATGGAAAGGAATGTGTGGAATACAATGGAATTCTGTGAAAGGGAATGGAATATTATGCAATAGAATGTAAAACAATGTTGTGGAATAGAACTGAATCTTATTTAATGCAATATAATGTTATGTAATGGAGTGGAATGTTGTAGAATAGAATGGGATAGAATTTTAAGGAATGGAATGGAATGTTTTGGAATGTAGTGTAATGTTATGGAATGGAATTGAATGTTGTGAAATAGAGTGTAATACAATGTTGTGCAATGGCATGGAATGTTATGCACTAGGATGTGATGGCATGTTAAGGAATGGAGTGGAATGTTATGGAACGGAGGGGAATGTTCTAGAATGGAATGGAATATTATGGAATTTTTTTTTTAGTTTATTTTGATATCATTAATCTACAATTAAATGAGTAATATTATGGTGATTACACTACCCCCTTCATCAGGTTACCCCCCCCGAACCCCATTGCAGTCACTGTCCATCAACTTAGTGAGATGCCATAGAGTCACTACTTGTTCTCTGGGTTGTACAGCCCTTCCTGTGCTCCCCGAACATTACATCTGCTAATCATAAAGTACCTTCTTCCCCTTTACCCCTCCCTTCCAACCCATCCTCCCCAGTCCCTTTCCATTTGGCAACTATTTGTCCGTTCTCAGGTTCTGTGAGTCTCCTGCTGTTTTGTTCCTGCAGTTTTTTTTCCCTTAGATCTTATACTCCACATATGAGTGAAATCACTTGGTATTTGCCTTTTTCAGCTTGACTTATTTCACTGAGCATAATACCCTCTAGCTCCATCCATGTTGCTGCAAATGGTAGGATTTGTTTTCTTCTTATGGCTGAATAATATTCCATTGTATATATGTACCACCTCTTCTTTATCCATTCATCTACTGATGGACACTTAGGTTGCTTCCATTTCTTGCCTATTTTAAATAGTGCTGCGATAAACATAGGGGTGCATTTGTCTTTTCCAAACTGGGCTGCTGCATTCTTAGGGTAAATTCCTAGGAGTGGAATTCCTGGGTCAAATGGTATTTCTATTTTGAGTTTTTTGAGGAACCTCCATACTGCTTTCCACAATGGTTGAACTAATTTGCAGTCCCACCAGCAGTGTAGGAGGGTTCCCTTTTCTCCACATCCTTGCCAACATTTGTTTTGTTTGTGTTTTGGATGTTGGCCATCCTCACTGGTGTGAGGTGATATCTCATTGTGGTTTTAATCTGCATTTCCCTGATGATTAGTGATGTGGAGCATCCTTTCATGTGCCTGTTGGCCATCTGAATTTCTTCTTTGGAGAAGTGTCTATTCATGTCCTCTGCCCATTTCTTAAATGGATTATTTGCTTTTTGTTTGTTGAGGTGCGTGAGTTCTTTATATATTTTGGATGTCAACCCCTTATCGGATACATCGTTTATGAATATATTCTCCCATACTGTAGGAAGTCTTTTTGTCCTACTGATGGTGTCCTTTGCTGTACAGAAGCTTTTCAGCTTCATATAGTCCCACTTCTTCATTTTTGCTTTTGTTTCCCTTGCTCGGGGAGATATGTTCATGAAGAAGTTGCTCATGTTTATGTCCAAGAGCTTTTTGCCTATATTTTTTTCTAAGAGTTTTATAGTTTCATGACTTACATTAAGGTCTTTGATCCACCTTGAGTTTACCTTTGTGTATGGGGTTAGACAGTAGTCCATTTTCATTCTCTTACATGTAGCGGTCCAATTTTTCCAACACCAGCTGCTGAAGAGGCTGTCATCTCCCCAATGTATATCCAAGGCTACCTTATCAAATATTAATTGACTGTATGTGTTTGGGTTGATGTTTGGATTTTCTATTCTGTTCCACTGATCTGTGGGTCTGTTTTTGTGCCAATACCAAATTGTCTTCATTACTGTGACGTTGTAGTAGAGCTTGAAGTCAGGGAGCGTAATTCCCCCTGTTTTATTCCTCCTTCTCAGGATTGCTTTGGCTATTCGGTGTATTTTGTGGTGCCATATGAATTTTAGAATTATTTGTTCCAGTTCTTTGAAGAAAGCTGTTGGTAGTTTGATAGGGATTGGGTTGAATCTGTAGATTGCTTTGGGTAGTATAGCCATTTTGACAATATTTATTCCTCCTAGCCAAGAGCATGGGATGCATTTCCATTTGTTAGTGTCCTCTTTATTTTCTCTTAGGAATGTCCTGTAGTTTTCAGGGTACAGGTCTTTCACTTCCTTTGTTAAGTTTATTCCTAGGTATTTTATTCTTTTTGATGCAATTTTGAATGGAATTGTTTATCTGATTTCTCTTTCTGTTAGTTTATTGTTAGTGTATAGGAAAGCAACAGATTTCTGTGTGTTAATTTTGTGTCCTGCAACTTTGCTGAATTCAGATATTAGTTCTAGTAGTTTTCGAGTGGAGTATTTAGGGTTTTTTATGTACAATATCATGTCATCTGCAAATAGTAACAATTTGACTTCTTCTTTACCAATCTGGATGCCTTGTATGTCTTTGTTTTGTCTGATTGCCGTGGCTAGGACATCCAGTACTATGTTGAATAACAGTGGAGAGAGTGGGCATCCCTGTCTTGCTCCCGATCTTAGATGAAAAGCTTTTAGCTTCTCGCCATTAAGTATGATGTTAGCTGTGGGTTTGTCATATATGGCCTTTAAGATGTTGAGATACTTGCCCTCTATACCTATTTTCTTGAGAGTTTTAATCATGAATGGATGCTGAATATTGTCAAATGCTTTTTCAGCATCTATGGAGATGGTCATGTGGTTTTTGTTCTTCTTTTTATTGATGTAGTGGATGATGTTGATGGATTTTCGAATGTTGTACCATCCTTGCATCCCTGGGATGAATCCCACTTGATCATGGTGTATGATCCTCTTGATGTATTTTTGAATTCGGTTTGCTAATATTTTGTTGAGTATTTTTGGATCTACGTTCATCAGGGATATTGGTCTGTAATTTTCTTTTTTGGTGAGGTCTTTGCCCGGTTTTGGTATTATAGTGATGCTGGCTTCATAGAATGAGTTTGGAAGTATTCCCTCCTCTTCTATTTTTTGGAAAACTTTAAGGAGAATGGGTGTTATTTCTTCTCTATATGTCTGGTAGAACTCAGAGGTGAATCCATCTGGTCCGGGGGTTTTGTTCTTGGGTAGTTTTTTGATTACCACTTCTATTTCGTTGCTGGTGATTGGTCTGTTTAGTTTTTCTGTTTCTTGTTTGGTCAGTCTTGGAAGGTTGTATTTTTCTAAAAAGTTGTCCATTTCTTCTAGGTTTTCCAGCTTGTTAGCATATAGATTCTCATAATATTCTCTTATAATTCTTTGTATTTCTGTGGGATCCGTCGTGATTTTTCCTTTCTCATTTCTGATTCTGTTTTTGTGTGTAGATTCTCTTTTTCTCTTAATGAGTCTGGCTAGGGGTTTATCTATTTTGTTTATTTTTTCAAAGAACCAGCTCTTGGTTTCATTGATTTTTTTCTTTTGTTTTGTTCTTCTCAATTTTATTTATTTCTTCAAAGACACTCTAATACAAAACCAGTCAAAGAACTCACCAAAAAAGAAAATTACAGACAAATATCCCTGATGAACGTGGTTGCAAAAATACTCAACAAAATATTAGCAAACCGATTTCAAAAATATATCAAAGGATCATACACCATTATCAAGTGGGATTCATCCCAGGGATGCAAGGATGGTACAACATTCGAAAATCCATCAACATCATGCACCACATCAACAAAAAGAAGAACAAAAACCACATGATCATCTCCATAGATGCTGAAAAAGCATTTGACAATATTTAGCATCCATTCATGATTAAAACTCTCAAGAAAATGGGTATAGAGGGCAAGTACCTCAACATCATAAAGGCTATATATGACAAACCCACAGCTAACATCATACTTAACAGTGAGAATTTAAAAGCTTTTCATCTAAGATCGGGAACACAGGGAGTCCACTCTCTCCACTGTTATTTAACATAGTACTGGAGGTCCTAGGCACGGCAATCAGACAAAACAAAGACATGCAAGGCATCCATATTGTAAAGAAGAAGTCAAATTGTCACTATTTGCAGATGACATGACATTGTATATAAAAAATACCCTAAATACTCCACTCGAAAACTACTAGAACTAATATCTGAATTCAGCAAGGTTGCAGGATACAAAATTAACACACAGAAATCTGTTGCTTTCCTATACAATAACGATGAACTAACAGAAAGAGAAATCATAAAAACAATCCCGTTCAAAATTGCATCAAAAAAAATAAAATACCTAGGAATAAACCTAACGAAAGCAGTGAAAGACCTGTACTCTGAAAACTACAATACACTCCTAAGAGAAACTAAGAGGACAGTAACAAATGGAAACTCATCCCATGCTCTTGGCTAGAAAGAATAAATACTGTCAAAATGCAATACTACCTAAAGCAATATACAGATTCAACGCAATCCCTATCAAACTACCAACAGCTTTCTTCAACGAACTGGAACAAATATTTCTAAAATTCATATGGCACCACAAAATACCTTGAATAGCCAAAGCAATCCTGAGAAGGAGGAATAAAACTGGGGGAATTACGCTCCCTGACTTCAAGCTCTTCTACAAAGCCACAGTAATGAAGACAATTTGGTATTGGCACAAAAACAGACCCAGAGATCAGTGGAATAGAATAGAAAATCCAAACATCAACCGAAACACATGCAGTCAATTAATATTTGATAAGGGAGCCTTGGATATACATTGGGGAGATGATGGCCTCTTCAGCAGCTGGTGTTAAAAAAACTGGACAGCTACATGTAAGAGAATGAAACTGGACTACTCTCTAATCCCATACACAAAGGTAAACTCAAGGTGGATCAAAGACCTGAGTGTAAGTCATGAAAACATAAAACTCTTAGAAAAAAATATAGGCAAATATCTCTTGGACATAAACATGAGCGACTTCTTCATGTACATATCTCCCGGGCAAGGGGAACAAAAGCAAAAATGAACAAGTGGGAGTATATCAAGCTGAAAAGCTTCTGTACAGCAAAGGGCACCATCAGTAGAACAAAAAGACATCCTACAGTATCGGAGAATATATTCATAAATGACATATCCGGTAAGGGGTTGACATCTAAAATATATAAATAACTCACGCACCTCAACAAACAAAAAGCAAATAGTCCATTTAAGAAATGGGCAGAGGACATGAATAGACGCTTCTCCAAAGAAGAAATTCAGATGACCAACAGGCACATGAAAAGATGCTCCACATCACTAATCATCAGAGAAATGCAGATTAAAACCACAGTGAGATATCACCTCACACCAGTGAGGATAGGCAACATCCAAAACACAAACAACATCAAATGTTAGCAAGGATGTGGAGAAAAGGGAACCCTCCTACACTGCTGGTGGTATGCATATTAGTTCAACCATTGTGGAAAGCAGTATGGAGGTTCCTCAAAACACTCAAAATAGAAATACCATTTGACCCAGGAATCCCACTCCTTGAATTTACTCTAAGAATGCAGCAGCCCAGTTTGAAAAAGACAGATGAACCCCTATGTTTATCGCAGCACTATTTACAATAGCCAAGAAATTGAAGCAGCTTAAGTGTCCATCAGTAGATGAATGGATAAAGAAGATGTGGTACATATACACAATGGAATATTACACAGCCATAAGTCGAAAACAAATCCTACCATTTGCAACAACATGGATGGAGCTAGAAGGTATTATGCTCAGTGAAACAAGCCAAGCCAAAAAAGAAAAGTACCAAATGATTTCACTCATATGTGGAGTATAAGAACTAAGAAATAACTGAAGGAACAAAACAGCAGCAGTCTCACCGAACCCAAGAACGGACTAATAGTTACCAAAGGGAAAGGGACTGGGGAGGACATGTGGGAAGGGAGGTACAAGGGGCATTACGATTAGCAGATGTAATGTTGGGGGGGGGCACGGGGAGGGCTGTACAACCCAGAGAAGACAAGTAGTGACTCTATAGCATCTCACTACGCTGATGGACAGTGACTGTAATGGTGTTGTTGTGGTGGGGACCTGATGAAGGGGTAGTGTAATCACCATAATATTGCTCATTTAATTGTAGATAAATGATATCAAAATAAACTTAACAAAAGAATATTATGGAATTGAATGATGTGAAATTGAATGGAATTTTATGCAATGGAATGCAGTAGGATGTTCTCGTATGGAATGGAATGTGATTTAATGGAATCTAATGCTAAGGAATGGAGTGGAATGTTCAGGAATAGAATGTCAAACAATGTTTTTGAATAGAATGGAATGTTATTTAATGGGATGGAATGTTGTGAAATGCAAAGGAATGTTGTGAAATAGAATGTAATAGACTGTGTGGAATGGAGTGAAATGTTATGGAATGGAATCGAATGTTCTCCAATGGAATGGAATATTATGGAATGGAATGGAATGGTATGCAATATAGTGTGATAGAATGTTTTAGCATGGAATGGAATTTTATTTAATGGAATGGAATGTTATGCAATAGAGTGGAATATTATGTAATAGAATGTTATGGAAATAATGGGAATTTTACACAATAGAATGTACTAGAATGTTATGGAATGAAATGGAATGTTTTGAAATGGAATGGTATGTTGTGGAATGTAATGGAATGTTATGGAATGGAGTGGTAAGTTATGCAATAGAATGTAACAGAAAGTTTTGGAATGGAATGGAATGTTATTTAAATGAAAGGAATGTTATGGAATGGAGAGGAATATTGGGAAATAGAATGCAATTTTAATGAATGAAATGGAATGTTATTGAATAGAATGGATTGAATGTTAAGGAAAGGATTCAAATGTGATGGAATGGAACGGAATGTTTTGGAATTTATTGGAATGTTATTGAATGGAACGGAATGTTGTTAAATGTAATGTAATGTTATGGAATGGAGTGGTAAATTAGGCAATAGAATGTAACAGAATGTTTTGGAATGGAATGGAATGTTATTTGAATGAGTGGAATGTTATGGAATGGAGAGGAATGTTGGGGAATAGAAGGCAATTTTAACAAATGTAATGGAATGTTATGGAATGGACTGCTATAGAATGTTCTGGAATGGAATGGAATATTTTTTAACAAATGCAATATTGTGGAATGGAATGGAATGTTGGGGATTAGAATGGAATGTTACAGAATGGAATGGAATGTTATGCAATAGAATGTAATGGTGTGTTTGAGAATGTAATGGAATGTTATTTAAACGAACATACTGTTATGGAATGGAATGGAATATTGGGTGATAGAATGGAATGTTAATGAAAGGACTGGCATGTTATGGAATAGAATGGATAAGAAAGTTATTAAATGGAATGGAATGTTAAGGAATTGGAATGGAATGTTATAGAATGAAATGGAATCTTTTGGAGTGGAATGGAACGTTGGTGAATACAATGGAATTTTAATAAAAGGAATGAAATGGAATGGAGTAAAATGGGTTAAAATGTTATGGAATGGAATGGCATGTTATAGAATGGAATGGATTGTTGTGGAATTGAATGGAATGTTATTGAATGGAATGGAATGTTGTGTAATATAATGGAATGTCCTGCAATATAATGTAATAGAATGTTTGGAAGGGAATGGAATGTTATTTAAGGGAATGGAATGTTATGGAATGGACTGGAGCTTTGGGGAATAGAATGGAATATTAATGAATGGAATGGAATGTTGTGGAATAGAATGGGTTAGATGTTTTTGAACTGAATGGAATGTTATGCAGTAGTATGTACTAGAATATTATGGAATGGAATGTTATAGAATGCAATGGAATTTTGTGAAATCGAATGGTATGTTTTGGAATGGAAAGTAATATTATTCAATAGAATGTAATAGAAAGTTTGTGAATAGAATGGAATGTTATTTAATGGAATGTAATATTATGAAAGGGAATACGATAGAATGTTATGGAATGGAATGAAATACCGTTCAATTCTACAACATTCCATTCCATTCCATAACACTCCATTCCATTCCAAAATATTCAATTACATTATATTGCATAACATTCCATAACATACCATTACATTCTAAAAATTCCATTCCATTCAATTTCACAAAATTGCATTCAATTCCACAACATTCCATTCCATTCCATGACATTCTATCCTTTCCTTTCCATAACACTCCATACCTCTCCATAACATTCCTTTTGATTAAATAACATTCCAAACATTCCACTACATTCTATTGCATAACATTCCATTCCATTCCATTCCATAATATTGCATTCCATTCCAAAACATTCCATTCTATTCCTTAACCTTCTATCCCATTCTATTCTGTAACATTCCACTGCATTTCATAACATTATATTGCATTAAATAACATTACGTTCCATTCCACAACATTCTGCTACATTGTATTGCATAACATTCCATTCACTTTCACAGCATTCCATTATATACTCCAAAATTACATTCCATTCCACAACATTCCAATGCATTAAATTAACATTCCATTCTATTGCAAAACATTCTATTACGTTCTATTGAATAAGGTTCCTTTCAATTCCATTACATTGCACTCCATTCATTAATATTCCTTTCCATTTCCCAACATTCCATTCCATTGCAAAACATTCTATTACATTGTATTGGATAACATTTTTTTGCATTCCATAACATTCCACTCAATTCCACAATATTCTATTCCATTCAATAATTATCCAATCACTTCCAAAACATTCCATTCCATTCCATAATATTTGAATCCATTCTGTAACATTCTGTCCACTCTATTCTATAACATTCCATTCCATTCGTTAAAATTGCATTCTATTCCCCAACATTCCACTCCATTCCATAACATTCTGTTTGTTTAAATAATATTCAATTCCATTCAAAAATATTCTATTACTTTCTATTGCATAATATTTCATTACATTCCATAAAACATTCCATTGCATTACCTTCCACAACATTCCATTCCATTTCAAAACATTCCATTCCATTCCATAACATTCTATGCATAAAATTCTAATTCATTCCATAACATTCTATCCCATTCTATTTCATAACATTCCCTTCCATTTGTTAATATTTCCTTTCATTCTGCAACAGTCCATTCCATTACATTATATTCCATTCCATTCCATAACATTCCATTCCTCTCCATAACATTCCATTCAATTAAATAAAATTCCATTACATTCCACACATTTTATTACATTCTATTGCATAACATTCCATTCCATTCCATTCATTAACTTACCATTCTATTACTCAAGATTCCATTCCATAAAAATCAATCCTTTCTTTCGCAAAACATTGTATTACATTCTATTCCTGAACATTCCACTCCATTCCATAGTATCTGTTCTCTTAAATAACACTCCATTCCATAGGAGAACATTCTACTGCATTCCATTGCATAAAATTCCATTCCATTTCATATCATTCCACTCCATTCCTTAACATTCCATAACATCCAATTTGATTCTATTGCATAAGATTACCATTCCATTCCATAATATTTCATGACATTCCACACCATCCATTCCATTCAACATTCCACACCATTCCATAAAATTCCAATCATTTCCCAAATATTCCATTTCATGCCGTAACATTCAAATCCACTCTGTAACTTTCTATCCATTTCATTCCATAACATGCCATTCCATTCCTTAACATTCTACCCCATTCTGTTCCATAATATTCCAATCCATTCCATAAAATTACATTACATTAAATAGCATTCCATTCCATTCTACAACATTCTATTACATTCTATTGCATAACATTCCATTCCTTTCACAGCATTCCATTGTATTCCCCAACATTCCATTCCATTCCTTAATATTCCATTCCATTAAATAACATTCCATTCTATTCCAAAATTTTCTAAGACATTCTATTGAATAAGGCTCCTTTCAAGTCCACAACATTCCACTCCATTCATTAGTATTCCATTCTATTTCCCAACATTCCATAACATTCCATTCTATTAAATAACATTCCATTTCATTCCAAAACATTCTATTACATTCTATTGCATAATATTTCAATATTTCATTACATTCCATAATATTCCATGACATTCCACAACATTCCATTCCATTTCAATACATTCCATTTCATTCCATAACATTCCAGTACATTCTATTGCCTAAAATTCCAAATCATTCCATAATATTCTATTCCATTCTATTTCATAACATTCCACACCATTTCATAATTTTCCATTCCATTAAATAACATTTAATTCCCTACCAAAACATTCTATTACATTCTATTGCATAACATTCCACTCCATTCCATAACATTTTATTACATTCTAATGCATAACATTCCATTCCTTTCCATAATATTCCTTTACATTCTATAACATTCCATTCCATTTAATAACATTTGTTTCCATAAAAAACATTACATTCTGTTCCCATTCTATTGCCTAACATTCCATTACATTTAATAACATTCTATCCCATTCTATTTCATAACATTCCCTTCCATTCATTAACATTCCATCCTTTCTCCAACAATCCATTCCATTACATGATATTCCATTCCATTCCATAAAATTCCATACCTCTCTATAATATTCCATTCAATTAAATAACATACCATTACCCTCCACACATTCTGTTACATTATACTGCATAACATTCGATTCCATTTCATTCCATTCCAATCCACAACATTCCATTCCATTCGTTAACATACCATTCTATTGCTCAACATTCCATTCCATTAAATAACATTCCATTCTATCCCAAAACTTTGTATTACACTCTCTTCTCGAAAATTACGCTCCTTTCCAGAGCGTTCCATTCCATTAAATAACACTCCATTCCATACGAGAACATTCTACTGCATTCCATTGTATAAAATTCCATTTTATTTCACATCATTCCATTCCATTCCATTCCATAACATTCTAATACATTCTATTGCATAACATTCCATTCCATTACATAACATTCTATCCTATTCCATTTCATAGTAATCCATTCCATTAAATAACATTCCATTATATTCCAAAACTTTCTTTTAATTGTATTGAATAATATTAAATTCCTTGCCAAAACATACCATTCCATTGCACAACATCCTATTACATTCTATCGTATAATATACCATTCCATTCAATAACATTCTATCCCATTCTATTCCATAACATTCCATTCCATTTGTTAATATTCCATTCTGTTCCCCAACTTTCCATTCCATTCCATAACCTTCCATTCCCTTCCATAACATTCCATTCCATTAAATAACATTACATTGCATTCCAAAATATCCTATTACATTTTATTGCATAAGATTCCATTCCATTACAGAACATTATATCCTATTCCATTTCATAGTATTCCATTCCATTAAATAACATTCCATTCTATTTCAAAATTTTCTATTACATTCTATAGAATAATATTACTTTCCATTCTAAAACTTACCATTCCATTCCACAAGATTCCATTGCATTACATAACATTCCATTCCATCACTTTCTGCTACATTCTATTGCATAACATTCCATTCCATTAAATAACATTCCTTTCCATAAAATCACATTCCATTCTATTCCAAAACATTCTATTACATTCTATTGCTAACATTCCATTACATTCCATAAGATTTTATACCATTCTATTTCATAACATTCCTGTTTGTTTATATTCCTTTCTCCAACAATCCATGCCATTACATTATATTCCATAACATTCCATACCTCTCCATAACATTCCATTAGATTAAATAACATTCCATGATGTTCCACACATTCTATTACATTCTATTGCATAACATTTCATTCCATTTCTCAACATTCCATTCCATTCCACAACATTCCAGTCCATTAATTAACATACCATTCTATTCCTCAACATTCCATTCCATTAAATATCATTCCGTTCTATTCCAAACCATTGTATTACATTCTATTATCGAACATTGCACTGCAATCCGTAGCTTTCCAATCCATTACCTAAAGCTCTATTTCATACGAGAACATTCTACTGCATTCCATTGCATAAAATTGCATTCCATTTCACATCATTCCATTGCATTCCTTAACATTCCATAACATTCTATTACCTTCTATTGCATAACATTCCATTCCATTCCATAACATTCTATCCTACTCCATTACATAATATTCCATTCCATTAAATAACATTCCATTCTATTCAAAAACTTTCTATTACATTCTATTGAATAATATTACTTTCCTTTCCAAAACACACCATTCCAATTCACAAGATTCCATTGCATTCCATAACATTCCATTCCATAGTTTCTACTACATTCTATTGCATAACATTCCATTCAATAACATTCTGTCCCATTCTATTCCATAACATTCCATTGCATTCCCTAATATTCCATTCTATTCCCCAATGCTTTATTCCATTCCAAAACATTCCATTCCCTTCCATAACCTTCCATTCCCTTCCATAAGATTCCATTCCATTAAATAACATTCCATTCAATTCTAAAACTTTCTATCACCTTCTACTGCATAACATTTCATAACATTCCATTACAATCCATAACATTCTATTACATTCTATTGCATAACATGCCATTCCATTCCATATCATTCCATTATATTCCACACCATTCCATAAAATTCCAATCAATTCCAAAACATTCTATTCCATTCCATAACATTTGAATCCATTCTGTAACATTCTTTCCATTCTAATCCATAACATACCATTCCATTCATTAAAATTGTATTCTATTCCCCAACATTGCACTCCATTCCATAATATTCCATTCATTTAAATAACATTCCATTCCATTCCAAAACATTCTATTACATTCTACTGCATAATATTAAATTACATTATATAATTTTCCATTACATTCCACAACATTCCATTACATTCCATTGCATCCCACAACATTCCATTCCATTTCAAAACATTCCATTACATTCCATAACATTCTAATACATTCTATTGCATAAAATTCTGATTCATTCCATACCATTCTATTCCATTCTACTTCATAACATTCTACTCCGTGCAATCAAAATCAAATTTCCATTATTTCTCATTCAATTGCCGTTTATATTCCCTACTCTACAACTGCAATTTGTGCTGATGAAAAGCAAGCCATCATATTCTGAATCTCATCATTATTCTAGCTTCTATACAGTTCACAGTGTTTACTTGGCCCATTCAACACAGGAACACTTTCTTATTTTGCTGAAAGTGCAGTTGGCTTTCAGTGGTGCTCTTTGTGTTAAAGGACTCAGAACTTTTAGACTCTGCCAGGCAAGACGTAGGTACCAGTCTCCATGTTACCACACATTTCAGGGGACATGGGTCAAGTAACCACAAAATTTTAATACTGTTTTGGAATTAAGACATCATTAAGAGCCTGCTGAGCCCTGTCATTTGACTTGGAATGAGCTATCTGTGGCAGATGATACTGAAATGTGATAGTACTCCCTAGTATACATACAACCATCTTCACAGAAATCACTCTTTCATTACATGAACAGTTTATTTTGAACTTCTTTTTCTTACATAGCATGGAGGTGTGCAATGGTATAAGAGTTCAGAACCAGTTTTATCCCGCTTTTAAATTTTCTATAAGGGTGTGTCCATCAACTCTGCAATATATGGGCACTTTGTATCCACTCTCTTCAGTTTTGGAAATTGTGAGATTATAGGTAAAATCCCATGTAATATCCTGCTTAAGTAAGGAAGGGGAATGGCATAAATAACTGTCCTAGAGGTGGTCTGCTGATTGATTTATTCAAGGAACAATGAATAGATCAATCTGGTTTAAGTGAACGATATTAGCATTGGGACAGGGTAAGAATGTTAGAGGAGAATTTACAGGAAGATTGAAGACTTTTAAAGGAAACTAGGACATTTATTTTATCCTGTAGGTAAAGGTTGTGAATCAAGAGAGTGACATACACAAGGTACTCTTAAATAAAGGTTAATCTGAAATCTAGATGAGGTTCTGCTGTAGTGTCAGTAATTGTATATATTTAATTGACCATATATAATTTACATTATTATGGTCTAACCATATATACACATTTCAGCCAATTTCCTGCCATGTCAGAACAATTCTGTGTGCAGAAGAAATAAGGATGTGGTCATGGGGATTCCTCCACTTGTAAAGGACATTATTGGTTGCCAGTTTATAGAATCATGGGACATTTAAACTGCTTAAACCATTACAGACATCATCTAGGCTAATATCCACATTATCTACATGAGGAAACTGACATTCAAAGAGGATAGGTTAATTTACTTCACATTACACAGATAACCACAGGCAGAAGCTGGACTAAATGTCAGATCCACTGACCTTCTGTCTCACCGTCCTCTGACTATCCCAGCTGAGAAGGCCATAAAATAATGTGAGTTTCTGTTTGTTTTCACTTTTGTTCTGAGTACCAGGACCACTGAGGAAACTTTATTTTACCTTATAGACCTCATACAATCATGTAACATTCATATGGAGCAAAAGTGTAGTAGGGGTGGAGAACCGGAGTTCTATTTTGGACACCTGCAGTGTTGTTAGACTTCCAAACTTACGCTTCATAAGGGCTGATGCTGTATCTGAGTTATCACTTTGTATATTCAAAGTTTCTGACACAGTGCTCAGCATATAGTAGACGCTCAACACATAGCACTTATCATTATTATTTATTACTTCAATGTTAATGTTGTTCTTGTTATTATTATCTTCTAAACTCCAAGAAGACCAGGACAGTGCACTGGTTCTTAAAAATGTGAGGAGATGGAGCAGAATGAATCAGAAACAAGACATGGCTGATTTATCTCTCGGGATCATGAGCTCTCTCTGAAGTTCTGAGTGAATTATAAACTTCATATTTGAGAAAATTGAAATTTTGGTTCTTTTTACCACTCATTCATTCTTTCATGGAATGTTTATGGTGCATGTACTATGTACTCAGGTTATGAACCAGCACTGGGGCTTACAGAAGAGTACTGGAATCTCAGTACGCAGTAGGAAAGGAAACAAAAAGTAAACATTTTACCTTCTCCCAGCATAAGGACTGAGATGAAAGAAATGTTATGATATTACAGGAGGGAAAACAATTAAATCCCCCCAGGGGTCAGGGAAAAGTTCCAGTACTGAGAGAGACAGGGCTGCTCTCCATATGACATCATTCACCTTGAAGTTCCTGATCTTTCTCTTGATGTGAATAAATACTATGTTTCATGAGAAAAGTTCTATCCTTCATTTTCTTCTTATGTTTTATTTTAGCTTTTCATGAATACTTGGTTTTAGGAGTTCGTATTTTGATATATTTTCTTATTTTGCTATTATTAATATACAATTAGATGAGCAACATTATGGTTAATAGACTCCCCCTATTATCAAGTCCCCACCACATACCCCATTACGGACACTGTCCATCAGAGTACTAGGATGTTATAGAATCACTACTTGTCTTCTCTGTGTTATACTGCCTTCCCCGTACCCCCTCACCCCACCTCAATCCCTGCTACATTATGTGTGCTAATTGTAATGGCCCTTTTTCCCCCTTATCCCTCCCGTCCCACCCATCTTCTCCAGTCCCTTTCCCTTTGGTAACTGTTAGTCAATTCTTGGGTTCTGTGACTCTCCTGCTGTTTTGTTCCATCAGTTTTTGCTTTGTTCTTATACTCCACAGATGAGTGAAATCATTTGATATGTGCCTTTCTCCACGTGGCTTATTTCACTGAGCATAATACCCTCTAGCTCCATCCATATTGTTGCAAATGGAAGGATTTTTCTTCTTATGGTTGAATAATATTCCATTGTGTATATATACCACATCTTTATCCACTCATCTAATGATGGACACTTAGGTTGCTTCCATTTCTTGGCTATTGTAAATAGTGCTGTGATAAACACAGGGGTGCATCTGTCTTTTTCAAACTGGGCTGCTGCATTCTTAATGTAAATTCCTAGGAGTGGGATTCCTGGGTCAAATGGTATTTCCATTTTGAGTTTTTTGAGGAAACTCCATACTGCTTTCCACAATGGTTGTACTAATTTACACTGCAACCAGCAGTGTTGGAGGGTTCCCCTTTCTCCACATCCTCGCCAACATTTGTTGTTGTTTCACTTTTGGATGGCGGACATCCTAACTGGTGTGAGGTGATATCTCAGTGTGGTTTTAATTTGCATTTCTCTGATGACTAGTGATGTGGAGCATCTTTTCACATGCCTGTTGGCCATCTGAATTTCTTCTTTAGAGAAGTGTCTGTTCAGCTCCTCTGCCCATTTTTTAATTGGCTATTTGCTTTTTGTTTGTTGAGGTGTGTGAGTTCTTTATATAATTTGGATGTCAACCCTTCATCAGATATGTCATTTATGAATATATTCTCCCATACTGTAGGATGTCTTTTTGTTCTACTGATGGTATCCTTTGCTGTACAGAAGCTTTTTAGTTTGATATAGTCACATTTGTTCATTTTTGCTTTTGTTTCCCTTGCCTGGGAGATATTTTCATGAAGAAGTTGCTCATGTTTATGTCGAAGAGATTTTTGCCTATATTTTTTCTAAGAGTTTTATGGTTTCATGACTTACATTCAGGTCTTTGATCCATTTTGAGTTTACTTTTGTGTATGGAGTTAGACAGTAATCCAGTTTTGTTCTCTTACATGTAGCTGTCCAGTTTTGCCAACACCAGCAGTTGAAGAGGCTGTCATTTCCCCATTGTATACCATGGCTCTTTATTGTATATTAATTGGCCATATATTCTTGTGTTTATATCTGGGCTCTCTATTCAGTTCCACTGGTCTATGGGTCTGTTCTTGTGCCAGTACCAAATTGTCTTAATTACTATACCTTTGTATTAGAGTTGAAGTCAGGGAGCATAATTCCCCCTGCTTTATTCTTCCTTCTCAGGATTGCTTTGGCTATTCGGGGTCTTTTGTCATTCCATATGAATTTTAGAAGTATTTGCTCTAGTTCATTGAAGAATACTGTCGGCATTTTTATAGGGATTGCATTGAATCTGTAGATTGCTTTAGGCTGGATGGCCATTTTGACAGTATTAATTCTTCCTAGCCAAGAGCATGGGATGAATTTCCACTTATAAGTGTCCTCTTTAATTTCTCTTAAGAGTGTCTTGTAGTTTTCAGGGTATAGGTCATTCACGTCCTTGGTTAGGTTTATTCCTAGGTATTTTATTCTTTTGGATGTGATTGTGAATGGAATTGTTTTCCTGATTTCTCATTCTTCTAGTTCATTGTTAGTGTATAGGAATGCAACAGATTTCTGTGTATTAATTTTGTATCTGGCAACTATACTAAATTCAGATATTAGATCTAATAGTTTTGGAGTGGATTCTTTAGGGTTTCTATGTACAATAACATGTCATCTGCTAACAGGAACAGTTTGAGTTCTTCCTTGCCAGTATGGATGCCTTTTATTTCTTTGTGTTTTCTGACTGCTGTGGCTAGGACCTCCAGAACTATGTTGAATAAAAGTGTGGAGAGTTGATATCCTTGTCTTGTTCCCGATCTTAAAGGAAAAGCTTTCAGCTTCTCACTGTTAAGAATAATGTTGGCTGTGGTTTGTCATATATGGCCTTTATTCTGTTGAGGTATTTGCCTTCTATACCTATTTTGTTGAGAGTGTTTTTCATGAATGAATGATGAATTTTGTTGAATGCTTTTTCAGCATCTATGGAGATGATCATGTGGTTTTTTTCCTTCTTTTTGTTGATGTAGTGGATGATGTCGATGGATTTTCAAATGTTGTACCATCCATGCATCCCTGGGATGAATCCCACTTGATCATGATGGATGATATTTTTGATGTATTTTTGAATTAGGTTTGCTAATATTTTGTTGAGTATTTTTGCACCTGTGTTCATCAGGGATATTGGTCTGTAATTTTCTTTTTTTGTCGTGTCTTTGCCTGGTTTTGGTATTAGAGTGATGTTGGTCTCATAGAATGAGTTTGGGAGTATTCCCTCCTCTTCTACTTTTGGAAAACTTTAATGAAGATGGCTATTATGTCTTCACTAAATGTTTGATAAAATTCAGCAGTGAAACCATCTGGTACAGAGGTTTTGTTCTTAGGTAGTTTTTTGATTACCAATTCAATTTCTTTGCTGGTCTATTCAAATTTTCTCTTTCTTCCTGGGTCAGCCTTGGAAGGTTGTATTTTTCTAAAGAGTTGTCCATTTCTTCTAGGGTATCCAGTTTGTTACCATATAATTTTTCATAGTATTCTCTCATAATTCTTTGCATTTATGTGGTGACTGTAATGATTTTTCCTTTCTCGTTTCTGATTCTGTTTATGTGTGTAGACTCTCTTTTTTTCTTGATAAGTCTGGATAGGAGTTTATCTCTTTTGTTTATTTTCTCAAAGAACCAGCTTCTTTCATTGATCTTTCTATTATTTTATTCTTCTCAATTTTATTTATTTCTACTTTAATCTTTATTATGTCCCTCCTTCTACTGACTATTGGTCTCATTTGTTCTTCCTTTTCTAGTTTCATTAATTTTGAGTTTAGGCTGTTCATTTGGGATTGTTCTTCTTTCCTCAGGTAGGCCTGTATTGCAATATATTTCCCTCTTAGCACAGCCTTCGCTGCATCCCCCAGATTTTGTGGTGTTGAATTAGTGTTGTCATTTGTCTCCATATATTGCTTGATCTCTGTTTTTATTTGGTCATTGATCCATTGATTATTCAGGAGCATGTTATTAAGCCTCCATGTGTTTGTGAGCTTTTTCGTTTTTTTTGTGTGTAATTTATTTCGAGTTTCATACCTTTGTGATCTGAGAAGCTGGTTGGTACAATTTCAATCTTTTTGAATTTACTGAGGTTCTTTTGTGGCCTAATATATGATCAATTCTTGAAAATGTTCCATGTGCACTTGAGAAGAATGTGTATCCTGTTGCTTTCAGGTG
>JAVSCE010002522.1:0-431165 GCA_032199065.1 Smutsia gigantea | reverse complement strand
CAGATTTCTTCAATTCTTTAAATTTCCTCAATACAGCATCTTGCTGTGCCTCTGATTACAACTCCTTGGTTTTCAAAAATGAAAATCTGCTCCTTTTTCCATTATAGTAGTAATATATCTTCATTATTAAAAAGCCCTAAAGTATAGAAAAATAGATGGAATAGCAGTGAGAAATATCCTCTTTCAGAGAAGAATGCTAATATTCTGGCATATTTTCTTCTTTGTGTAATTTAAATTTATGGTTTACAGTTGATCATATCGTATTTTTTTTAATGTTGTGATTATTGAGGCTAATTTTGAGTATGGACACACTGGCTTTTGGTACAAAACACAAATATGAAGAGATAAGGCTAGGAAAAAAGGCAAGGGGCATCTGAACCTGGTGCCATCTTTCTAAACCCAATTGGTAGTATTGTGCTCTTATCTCAACACAGTTCCAGAATTGCCCTTCTATGTATGAAAATTCATATGGAACAGGCTATGGACACTTCCTGCTCCCTGGCAAGGAAAGTACTGCAAATGCAATATCTGGCAAATCCAACTTACAATACTAATACTATAATCGTCAGCACCTACATAGTTGTTACCATCTTCCAGGGACGGTTCTAATTACTTAGCATAAATGAACTCAGTCTTCATAATAACCATATTATTAGCAGTGGCATCACAGCCGTCACCACAAGGAGTCACATGAAAACCAGAACTCCATACATTCTCACACATGGCAACTGTTTCAGATATCCTCAATTCTGAGGACGTTTGGAGTTAAGGGTTAGTCTTTCTTTGTGACTTAAAACATTTGATCCAGAAGAGTTAGCTAATTATTGGAGAAAACCACACAATATGACACCTGAATTGTATTTACTGCTCCAATTCCAGCCGAATCTGACAGAATACATACACATTGATATCAACACCTACATATGCTTCTGAGAACTCAGCTATCCTGAAGCAGAATTTTTGGAAGTTGAAGACACTGTATTTTGGTTTTATTTTCTTCTTTAACATGGCTACTTCTTTATCACAGCTATTTAAAATGAGATTTTTTTAGTAATGTTCTCTTTTAACTTCCATCATATCTGTGTGTTTTCTAGCTACAATCATCCTACAGGGCACACAACAGACACGCAGCATATATGTCTGAAGGTCATTAATGACTTTCCATGACCAGGTAACACCATGGTATTTGCTTGTACTTTTCCTCCTTGACTTTTGATTTTTCGTATTAAGATACAGGTGAGGGAAGGAAACCTTTTTCTCGGTGTTCTGGTATTGTTATCATTGTGCTGGTATATAAGGCCTGAGCCTCGTACTAGCAATCTTCATCCCTAAGTTAAATTTTGAGGCTCTAATCTCTGTTTACCAAAAACTAAATTTCATTCCAGAATTATACAGAAATTGGTAACAAGTTTCCTTTAGCTCTTCTTACTTGCTTAAGCTTAATGTTAGTATTTAGCAAAAATTTGTCATAAAATATCTGGGTAAGTCAGAAACTGGAAAGAGGGGTGACTTTCAAATTACTGCAAGGTAAATTCCTTTCCTCTCAATTTTACATTTAAGTACTTTGATAACTATGATCCAGGGAAAATAACCCCAAATCGCTTCTTAGTACTCACATTTCTTCATAAATTTAGTGGTGCCTTGGAACCAATAGCCTGGCATCCTAGTCCATGGAAGGTATTAAAATAAGCCCTAAAGAGGAAGAAAGAATTAGAGCAAATGGAACAAAGTAGAAGAAAGAGTGCTAGATGGGTCTGTCTAGTCCAGCCAGTGGCCCTCAAGTTCTATTACTGCTGCTTTGATTAAATTAAACTACAATAAATATTGAGTACTTATTTAACACTTTGTCTATCCTGGCAAGAGTAAAAGACATTCCATTTAGAGAAACAACTCTTCAGAAGTTTCGGCTGACACTGCAGTTACTATTTGGAATAAAGAGCAGAGTAATTAAGAAGATGGAGGTGATTTTTAGAGAATACAGAAGAAAATATTACATGGTAGGTACAGTGGTTCTGTCCTAACAAGCTGTTCTCATAATCATGCTTTATTTTAGCATAGACCATCAATGAAGGCAAATGGAAGTAGTCCAACGTAATGCTAAGAGTGTAAGCAAATAAATTCAATGCCACATTCTATAATTAATATTAACTATCATTTGTCAAGAACTTCCTTATTCTCATGGAAACCTTGTATCATAGGGTAAAAACTATCTCTATTTAATGATTAAGGAAACAGAGGCTCAGAAATATCAAGTGACTGACCTCAGGTCGTACAAATACCAAAGTTATGGAACCAGGGTTCTGAAACTAAGCCCAAGTCCCTTCTCTCTCCACCATATCATGGTAACTCCGTCTACCCCAGGAGGTACATGGAGGGAGCTGAGTTACATGCTCTTTGGTCCTTGGTGGGAAAAGTTTGGGCTCCTTACCTCCACAACTGCTTCTTCCCCACACATCTCCATTTTCAGTCTAAACTGAACACAAAGCAGGACTGTTTTGATTAAGCTCCTGTCCTCCCTTAAAAAAAACAAAACACTTTCAATGTTCTTCATCAACTATTGAATGAAGTCCAAGTTACTTAGGTTGGAGTTAGTGGACTTTTGTGACCTGGTATCTATCAGCTGAATTTGCTGTTGATCGCATATATAGCTTGGTGCTCCAACAACCCAGACTTCTCACAATTTCCTAAACATGCATTTTGTTTTCTTGGTTCTTGTTACTTGCTCACACCAACTTATTTTACCAGGAATTCCTTTCTTTCCTCTGGTTCCATCTCCACCTATTGAAAGCCTTTTATTTTTATTTATTTATTTTGGGGGGGAGAGGAAGACAGAGGCTTTTATTTAAAGATAAAGCAAGAGGACACAGCTCCTGGCTCATGCCAGGAGGGGACAAGAGAGTCCCTGAAAGCCTTTTATTTTTAAATATCCAGTTAACATTCTACCTAATCCATATTATCTTCTCTGACTAGTTCAGCATAAAAAGACCTCTTTGTCCTCCATAGTGATGTAGATTTGCCACCTACATGTCCCTTAAACCAGCTCAATGTAATGAAGCTTCAGGTATGTGTTCCTCATTTCCCCCACAAAATTATAGGCTCTATAAAAGTGGTAAATGTATCTTATACATTTTTTTTACATTCTTCCTCTCCTATAGTACAGACCCATGCATACAGTAGGCTTTCACTAAAAACAGAAGGAATAAATGGTATATTGAATAAATGAAACCTAGGTTTAGTTAATAACAATTATAACTTCAAATATAGTAAGGTCCTTCTTGAAAAGTCAGGTTGAAGTAAAAAAAACACCTGTAAGTTTTACTTCTCTGTGGCTATTAATGTAAAAATCATCTTTATGTTCAGTGATGGGCTTTAGTAGAATATGGATAACTTTTTAAGAGAAATTAGGTTTAAACATATGTTCCTCCTTGTTTACCAATCTTTCATTTATTTATCCAAAAAATATTTGTGGAATGCTTATTGTGCACAAGATCTAACAAAGTACTGAAAAGCAGAGGTGAACAAGACAGACAAGGCCACTGTCTTCAGTTAATTGTAGTTGGAAAGAGAGGCAATAAATAAGTGAACAAATATATAGAATGATAATTTCCAATATAGAAATTAATATGATGAGAAAGGAGAGAATGGGAGATAAATGCTTCAGATTTGCTTAAGGAGGTAACAGTTGACTTTAAATGCAGAAAGCTATAGGGAAAAGCACTCCAAGCAGAGAAAAGAGCAGGTTCAAAGACTCTGGAGGGTTGAAGAACAAAAGGAGATTGGTGAGGGTGGAGCACCATGAGCAAAGGAGAGAGTGGTAGGAGATGATATTTGCAAAAGGCAGGAGCCAGATCTTTCAAGGTTTTACAGATCCAGGAAGGAATTAGCATCGTATGCTAAGAGCAATCAGAAGCTACTAAAGAGTTATAATCAAGAGTATCACATAATCAAATTTAGGATTTGGGAAGTTCGTTCTTACTCCTAATTGGAGAAAGGACTGGAGAGGAGCTGACAGCTTGCATTAGGGTCAGAGCACTGAAGATGGAGAGTAGATGAACTGTAGAGGCATTTTGGAGGTAGAACTGACTGGACTTGACAGATTAGATGCAACAGTTGAAAAAAACGAGAAAAATCAAGAATGACTCCTAAGTTTTGGCCAGGAAATGGTGCCATTTTTTAAGACAGAGGCACCTGATGAAGACCAAGTTTGGAGAAGACAAAAATCACTGTTTTAATTTAGGGGGAAGACATAGAACACTGTTTTGAACATGGTAGACTTGAGATGCCTCTTGAGATAACATCCAATTCTAAAGAACAACCAACATCACAAAAAATGCCAACATTTCACTGAACACTGACATTCCCTCAGTTGCGTACTCACTTTTTCTTTGGCCAGTGTGGCAGATTGTATTTCCCAAAGAGGTTCTCAGCAGCATCTCCCATTCCCAAATCTTCTCCAATGTGACCTTATTACTCCCCTATAAAGAGTTTGAGTCTAATTCTTTTCTGCTTGAATTTAGATCACCTTGGGACTGCTTTCATCAATAGAACCAGTGGAAGTGAGGACGAATGGCCATAAGAGATGGTGCAGCTATCACTTTCTTTGCTGAAACAGCCATATATAGAGCCTTGTACTTCCATGTAAGAAATCCAGCTGTCCGAAGTCTGGCCATGCTCGGCTCCAAGCCACTCCACTCAGCGCAGCCACATGGAGAAACCACTTGTAAGAAGTCCAGTTGGAAGTTCTAGTCTCCGGGTCTTCCCAACACAGGCACTAGCCAGATGAGTGAAGGAGCCTCCAGAGGATTCCTGCCTCCCACCATCAAATCACCCCAGCCCTCAAACCTTCTCACCTGAGATCCTAGACAATGTGGAGGAAAGACAAGCCATCTCACTGATTATTGTAAGCTACTAAATGTTGGGGTAGTTCATTAAGCAGCAAGAGCAACCAGATCAGCCAGTCAAACATTTGGGAAATAAATATATTTAAACTATGATCCTATTAATTTTCTGCCTGTACAACACTATCTTCCAAGAGGAGAATGCAATCCCCAAGCAAAATTCTTAAACCAGATGTCATCTTACTTACTCAAATGAAGGTTGAGTAACCATTTCAGCAGGGGCTGTAGGACAGACAAGGAATCTGAAGTTCAGACATAGATTTGGCACTTAATTCTTCTTGGTAAAATTAAGTTTGGTAATAACATATTTAAGTTTGATACAAGCTAGAGTTAAATGAAGCCACATTTTAAAGACCTGATGCACATATGCACATTTCAAATATTGTGATTTCCTTAAAGTCCACAAGCATTCCCTTACATTCCATAAGTTTTCCTGCACATATCTCTAAGTTCACATGAGTGGAGCTGCAAATAGAATAGGCTGCTAATAGATAAAATTCCCAGCTATGACAGATGGCTGGGGAATTGGAACAAGTTGTTTTATTTTCAAATATAATCCTCTATTTTTTATTTTCTCAACAGTCAATATTTTCTCTTCATCTTTCTTTCAAAAAGTGCAAGACAGAAGAATTTGGCCTTGAATATTAGGATATTTCTTTCAAAATAATATCTTGGTTTAAAAGCTGTTTTAACAGAATATACTAAATTTTGAAAGTAAGTTATTTTCACAGAAATTATCTTAACCTGCTATCTTGTGAGTGAATAAAATCAATGTTTTGCCCCTACAACAATCAGAAATTCTTAATGACCAATAACTCCTTCATATGAGTGACTTCAGCACGTGCTAAGAATAAATTACATCCCCCAAAAGAACAATCATTTGAGCCACTGCCTCCCAGCTCTGACAGTGCTGGTTTTTGATCATGTTTTACTCCTCAGTAAGCCAATAAGTTTTGATTATCCTTGCAGATCCATAATCAGTGTGAAACTTTTAGTCTTTTATGGGCAAAATAAACTGAACTCAAGGCTTTTGACTCACATATGCCTTCACTATTATGCCATGTGGGTAATAACAATATTGGTGTTTTATCTGGAGTGTTAAGATTCTGGAAGCACCTAACAAACGGCAATTACATGTGCTTATATGCATTTTTTTTTTCATTTCTTCACACAGAAATAAACTACTTAGTCTGTAAAGCCTTAGAGTGTTCCAGATGCCATTTGGGAATCTTCATTTGGGGAATTATGCGATCATGTCATTTTTTAAACGATATGCTATAACAACTTCAAAAGAATTCTTGTTTTCTTTTCTGAATAGTTTGAATTACAGTTCAAGAACATATACCCAATAATAAATAAGAAAGAAATTAGTTTAAGCCAGGGCTCAACAAAATTTTCTGCAAAGAGTCAGAAAGGAAATGTTTCTGGCTTCTCCAGCCCTTTGTTCTGCCTCAACTACCTTTAACTCTGCCGTTGTGAGAAAGGAGCTGTAGGCAATATGAAAATTGATGGATGTGGCCAGAAGAACCACACTTCATCAACCCCTGGTTAAAACTAAAGACAGACTACAGTAATAAAACACACTGGAATGTAATCATGTTCACTTGAAAAGATCTACCTTTCAAGCCTTCTTAGTATGTCTTCACACTTTCTGTTCTGTTTTATTGCAGATGGTACCATGCCTCCTCGCTCAACCATGTTGCCACACACTGAAATAAGTCAATTATCATATTACATCAATGACTGGAATGCTATAAAACTACTCTGGGACACCACTTCACAAAGAAATAGACCAAAAGACTATATCCAGTATTTAAGAGTTGGAGGAAGATGTGAAAGTACTAGTTAGAATATTTATCAGAGATCCAAGATGGCAGCACTCTCATGCTCACCTCTCAGTGAGACAGAGAACTCCTTCCAAAAACACAGATAGTGTGAAAATCGAGTTAATACAACTAACCCTAAAATAGCAACAGGAAAGAAGGCTGCACCAGACTGCACACAGACCTCATGAACAGAGCAGACCTCACGAAACTGGGTAACGTACGAAAGCCTTGATCCGGCGGGACCCAAGCCCTTCCCCCACCTCAGCTCACTGGCAGGAGGAAAAGAAATGGAGCAGGGAGGGGGTGGAAGCCTGGAACTGCTGAACACCTAGCCCTGGAGATCTGCTTTGCGAGCAGAAACCTACATTGTGTGGTGCTCTGGAGGATGGGGAGCTGGGACAGGCGGAGTGCTTGAGAGACAGATTCCGGCCATTTGTGGAGGAAGAGATCCACACCCGGATGCTCTGGGGCAAGGGAAAGGCAGGCGGTCTGAGAGGCTTCCTAGAAGTTAGAGGGCTGCTGAAGGGGCAGGGTTTACATGGAGCTTGTCGCGAGGGAGGAGGGATAGGGGGACAAGGTTATCCGGGCACGCTCTGTGCAACAGGTTGGGAACATTGAGGAGCTTCACGCGCTTCATCCCCCTGGCTGGCTACTCAGCTCCGAGGCCCCCCAGTGTGACACACAGCCTGCCGAGCCTTCCTACTGGCCTGATGGCACCTGCTCGCAAACCGGCAGTCACTGCACTGGCGTCAGGACAGTCAGAGGGAGGCCCAGCCTACAACAGATAGAGATGCAAAGCACAGAGGCTTTACACCTGTGTGCTTGGCCCACTGGCTCTCATACGGGAGACGGGCACTGCAGGTGGAACTCAGGAAGCAGCTCTTTCCTCCCCCCAGGCACCAACTCCACTCCCCTACGACCCCCAACCCCACTCTAGGGGCTGAGCAGCTCCAGAGACTGGAGCTTCTGGGCACTAGAGGGCACCACACAGAAATATGAAACACCAAAAGAACATGGTTCAGATCAGAATCTCACAAATCCCAGAAAAAGGGCCAAATGAAACAACTCACCAGTCTTCCTGAAACAGTTCAAAATAAAAATCATAAACATGTGTATGAAGGTACATAAAAATATTCAAGAACTCAGGAATGAATTTAAGATGGAAATTTAATCATTAAGAAATTCCATATCTGAAATGAAACATACAATGGAGGGCTTTAAAAGCAGATTAGATGTAGTAGAAGAGACAGTAAATGGAATAGAAATTAGAGAAGAGGAATACAAAGAAGCTGAGACACAGAGAGAAAAATGATTCTCTATGAATGAAAGAATATTGAGAGAACTGTGTGACCAATCCAAATGGAACAATATTCGCATAATAGGGGTACCAGAAGAAGAAGAAAGAGAAAAATGGATAGAAAGTGTCATTGAGGAGGTAATTGCTGAAAATTTCCCCAATCTGGGGAAGGAGATAGTCTCTCAAGCAATGGAGATGCACATATCTCCCAACACAAGAGACCCAAGGAAGACAAAATCAAGACATATAATAATTAAAATGGCAAAGATCAAGGATAAAGACAGACTTTTAAAAGCAGCTAGAGAGAGAAAAAAGATCACATACAAAGGAAAACCCATCAGGCTATCATCAGATTTCTCAACAGAAATCTTACAGGCCAGAAGGGAGTGGCATGATATGTTTAAGGCAAGGAAGCAAAAGGGCCTTCCTTGAACCAAGAATACTCTACCCAGCAAGATTATCATTTAAATTTGAAGGAGGGATTAAACAAATTTCAGAGAAGCAAAAGCTGAGAGAATTAACCTCCCACAAACCACCTCTACAGTGCATTTTGGAGGGACTCCTATAGATGGAAGTATTCCTAAGGCTAAATAGATGTCACCCAAGGGATAGACAAAGAATACAGAATATGATTCATAACATACAAAGAATGGAGGAGGAAGAAAAACGAGGAAAAAAAAAGAAATTTAAGTTGTGTTTGTAACAGCATATGAAGTAAGTTAAATTAGACTGTTAGTTAGTAAGGGAATTACCCTTGAACCTTTGGTAGCCACAAATCTAAAGCCTGCAATGGCAATAAGTACATACCTATTGATAATCACCCTAAATGTAAATGGTCTGAATGCACCAATCAAAACACGCAGAGTCACTGAATGGATAAAAAAACAAGACACGTCTACATGCTGCCTACAAAAGACTCACTTCAAACCCAAAGACATACACAGACTAAAACAGAAGGGATGGAAAAAGATATTTCATGCAACTAATAGGGAGGAAAATGCAAGAGTTGCAGTACTTGTATCAGACAAAATAGACTTCAAAACAAAGAAAGTCACAAGAGACAAAGAAGGACATTACATAATGATAAAAGGGTCAGTCCAAAAAGAGGATATAACTATTATAAATATCTGCACCCAACACAGGATCACTGACTTATGTGAAACAAATACTAACAGAATTAATGGGGGAAATAGAATACAATGCATTCATTTTGGGCGACTTCAACACACCACTCACTCCAAAGGACAGATAAACCAGACAGAAAATAAGTAGAGACAGAGGCACTGAACAACATATATCCTATACACTAACAGTGAACTAGCAGAAAGAGAAATCAGGAAAACAATTCCATTCACAATTGCATCAAAAAGAATAAAATACCTAGGAATAAACCTAACCAAGGAAGTGAAAGACTTATACTCTGAAAACTACAAGACACTCATGAGAGAAATTAAAGAAGATACCAAAAAATGGAAACACATCCCATGCTCATGGATAGGAAGAATTAATATTGTCAAAATGACTATCCTGCCTAAAGCAATCTACAGATTCAATGCAACCCTATCAAAATACCAACAGCATTCTTCAATGAACTAGAGCAAATAGTTCTAAAATTCGTATGGAATGACAAAAGACCCCAAATAACCAAAGCAATCCTGAGAAGGAAGAATAAAGTGGGGGGATTACACTCCCTGACTTCAAGGTCTTCTACAAAAGCCACAGTAATCAAGACAGTATGGTACTGGCACAAGAACAGACCCATAGACCAATGGAACAGACTAGAGAGCTGAGATATAAACCCAAGCACATATGGTCAATTAATATATGATAAAGGAGCCATGGATATACAATGGGGAAATGACAGCCTGGTGTTGGCAAAACTGGACAGTTACATGTAAGAGAATCAAACTGGATTACTGTCTAAACCCACACACAAAAGTAAACTCAAAATTGATCAAAGACCTGAATGTAAGTCATGAAACCATAAAACTCTTAGAAGACAACATAGGCAAAACCTCTTGGACATAAACATGAGGAACTTCTTCATGAACATATCTCCCTGGGCAAGGGAAACAAAAGCAAAAATGAACAAGTGAGACTATATCAAACTAAAAAGCTTCTGCATAGCAAAGGACACCATCAGTAGAACAAAAAGACATCCTACAGTATGGGAGAATATGTTCATAAATGACATATCTGATAAGGGGTTGACATCCAAATTATATAAAGAGCCCATGCATCTAAATAAACAAAAAGCAAATAGGCCAATTAAAAAATGGGCAGAGGAGCTGAACAGACACTGCTCCAAAGAAGAAATTCAGATGGCCAACAGGCACATGAGAAGATGCTCCACATCACTAATCATCAGAGAAATGTAAATCAAAACCACAATGAGATATCACCTCACACCAGTTAGGATGCCGCCGTCCAAAAGACAAACAACAACAAATGTTGGCGAGGATGTGGAGAAAGGGGAACCCTCCTACACTGCTGGTGGGAATGTAAATTAGTTCAACCACTGTGGAAAGCAATACGGAGGTTCCTCAAAAAACTCAAAATAGAAATACCATTTGACCCAGGAATCCACTCCTAGGAATTTACCCCAGGAATGCAGCAGCCCAGTTTGAAAAAGACATATGCACTCCTATGTTTATCGCAGCACTATTTTCAATAGCCAAGAAATGGAAGCAACCTAAATGTCCATCAGTAGATGAATGGATAAACAAGATGTGGGACATATACACAATGGAATATTATTCAGTCATAAGAAGAAAACAAATCCTACCATTTGCAACAACATGGATGGAGCTAGAGGGTATTATGCTTCAGTGAAATAAGCCAGGTGGAGAAAGACAAGTATCAAATGATTTCACTCATTTGTGGAGTATAAGAAGAAAGAAAAAAACTGAAGGAACAAAACAGCAGCAGACTCACAGAACCCAAGAATGGACTAACAGTTACCAAAGGGAAAGGGACTGGGGAGGATGGGTGGGAAGGGAGAGATAAGGGGGAAAAAGGGTTATTACGATTAGCACACATAATGTAGCGGGGCGGGGGATATGGGGAAGGCAGTATAACACAGAGAAGACAAGTAGTGATTCTACAGCATCTTACTACGCTGATGGACAGTGACTGTAATGGGGTATGTGGTGGGGACTTGATAATAGGGGGAGTCTAGTATCCATAATGTTGCTCATGTAATTGTACATTAGTAATAGCAAAATTAAAAAAAAATGAAAATAGAGTATATATCAAAGCATTCTATCCCCTTGTGTAGGTGCATCTCAATCAAGGCTCGTGGCTGACAGGGCTGATGTAGAGCACGCTCCTCAGGGACACTAGTGTTACACACAGGGCAGGGGACACTCCCATTTCATTTAGATGATCGGATGACACTGTAATGACAAAAATAAAGCCCTTACCCTAGCCACTCTCATTATTAAGTAAAGGTGAAGGAAAATAGTGGAGTAAAAGATTACCTTTATAAAATATTTAATGGCCTGCCTAGTTCTATGACCAAATGATGTGTCTGCTTTGGTCAACCTGACTTGAAATTTTTATTTCCTTCTCAGTTTGGATTACCAAATCACTTTCTAACAAATCATCTCCCTTCTACCTCTTATTCTGATTTCTAGCTCCCTGACCCCCTCTTCTCAGCTAAAGATTGAATCAGTGATGACTGATAAAGAACCATATAACAATTTTAGGAACATTGTTTTCATTAAAGAAAATGTTACCAAAAATAGTATTCAACAAAGCCAGGAGCAATAGAGTAGGTGAAAAAATACATGGAATTGAAATATCAAATAAATGCATTTGCTGAGTACTTGAGTGTTTTGTCTTCCTAATCTTACATAAAGAAGTTTTGACTCCTTATGTATGGTAGCCTTAAAAAATTATTTTTCTTTTCCACTGTCTTTCCAAGTTTTAAGACACCTTTACCCGAATCAAGCATAATGATAAAACATTCTTTCATAGTAATGATCTTTAGTACTTTCTCGAGCTAATCCTCTAATCCACTGTCCCATGCTCAACATTGTTTAGTGATTCATACACACTCACATGAAGTATGACTCCTTTTAAAAGATAAGGACAAGGGATCAGGGCAAAGTCAGCAAGGACCGGACTCAGGCATTCTGCCACTTAGCCTTGAGGTGAGACACTAAAACCTTGGAATTAATCTGACTAACAATCATGTATTTACCTGAGATTAGTGGTGTCACAGGGGGTGTAACTGAATATTATATTTTGTGACAAGAGTGAAACAGAAAAGAGCATGAGCTTTGAAGTCATACCACCGTGGGTTTGAAGCTTGGTTCTACTGTTCTTCTCTAAGCAATTATTACTGGGGTGGTGGGCTGTCAGTGCTGGTGGCAGAGGTGGGGTATTACTTGGAGTTCAGTAACCATGCAAAGAAAAGACACAGAGTGCCAAAGTAATTTTAAATAACCCTCTCAGTCCTTCAAACATATTGAATGCCTCAGTTTGTATTCTATCTTCAATTGGGTGAGCAAGAATATTCTTTTCAAAGTGATGTTGATAGAACTAAGGCCACCACTTGGCATGGAAATAAACACTGATATGTCTTCATTATTAAATTCATTTCCTTATTTCCTGTGGAACTGCAAACCTCACTGTAATCCTACATCCAGTTCATAGATTGGGGTGGGAGTATGGTCAGAATTAAAGAGAGGAACACATCCATTTCTATGCCTTTTATTCCTTTTGTAAACTCTTAGAACAGAATTAGATTATCCATGAGAGTAGATATTATTCTCTCCCACCATAGTGTCTTTCCTTCATCTTTATAAGTCTTAATAAAAGTATTCTAACACAGAATGTTAGACCTAGAATCTCTGTCTTTCATCACATGCCATGCTCCTCCTCTGTTTTGATTTTTACTCTGAACTTAGTTTTTTGTTCATTCAGCAATTTATAGAGTTTATGTGTCAAACACTATGCTCAGTTCATGGGAATAAACAACAGTTAAGACATGATGTCCTCATGGAGCTTACTGTAAAGTTCCTATGGAAAATAAATACTAAGTATACAAATCGGCAATTGATTCGTTGCAAACAGGGTTAGACAACAGTCATCACTGAAAGAGAATAGATGGAGATCTGCCCAGCAGAAGTCTGGCAAGCTGCCACCTCTACACCTAATGGGATGGCAACTGGAGAAGACTTTCCTGCCCCCTGCGTCCCTGACACCGGCATCATTCCCTCAGGAAAACCCAGCAGGGCCGCTGGGCAAGGGATGATGATGCTGCGTGGGGCAGTAAACGCTCTTGGAGCACACGTTAATGAAATAATCATACTGCCACAGGACACTTTTTCTCCCTCTGTAAAACTGTACTTGCCTTTAGGGAAATCACACAAATTGTTTATTATCGTATGCTGGGAGGCTTATTTGCCTTGTGGGGTAGAGCTCAAGGTGGTGTCTCTGTCAGAACCCTAGGGCGCACTCATGGTTTCATCTTCCAAGGGGAAGAAAGTCAAGATGGAAACACTGAAGTCTCTTCTCCCTCTGTGCCTTGATAGGCACCTCCTTCCTCAGGCACGGAACCCTAACTGATATCGCAGAAATAGTTTCTTTGCAATTCTATGCATTCTTAAGATTTTTATATTTATCTGGAGGGTAAATATTTATTACTGAAGGTACCCTACTTCTCTACCATACAGATCTTCCTTCAAAGTTCATCAAAGCCTCATTTTTGATACCTAGCCAGTGTATGAAAGGAGAATGTGCCGGTGAGGAGAAATTAGTGCAAAGCCCATTTTTAAAAGAATTATCAAAGTCGTTTCAGAGTTTTGTTTTTTACTTTTAAAATGTGGTGAAAAGCTATTCCTAGCCATAAATACTGCATTGCTAGTCTGTGGATGTATTTGTCTAATCCTCTTTAATTACATGCTTTGTTTAGACCCAAGTTTGTGTTTTCCATAGCTCCCTCCTTTTTTTCTCTAAGCGCCGTCTTTCTCCCCGTCTGTCATCCGTACTCCCTTCTGTCCCATGATGCCCCCTCAGCTGTGTGGCAGCACATTCCCGTCCCCTTGCCTACGTCTTTCCCCCGCCGGCTCCTCTCATCACTTTTTAAACTGGTTCCTGAATCTATAAGGTGAATGTCCCTCTGTTTCCTATTATATTGCTATAGAAATAAAATGGAGTTCCACATGAGAATAGCTCAATATATAGAAGAATTACAATTTTTTCAAGCACCCAAAAAATGGCATTGAGCATAATTTGACATTTGTAATCGCTAGCCCTGTGCTCTTGGAGAGAAAAAAAAAACAGACCTGGAGGTAACACTTACCTGGACATGTGTATAAAATAAAACAATAGGAAATATGTTTCATTCCTTCTAAATAGTAATCATCAAGGAAGACACAGTATTAGGTCATGGTTAAGACTGTCTACTCTAGACTCAAACTACATGGCTTTAAATCCTAGCACACTCATTTACTACCTGTATGACCTTGGTCAATGTTACCTAACTTCTTTGAGGCTCAGTCTTAACATTTGTAAAAGTATCTGCTTCATCAAGTTGTTGTGAAAAGTACTTAGAGGCTCTGGCACATAGGCAGCTCTCAATAAGTGTTGGCTATTGCTATGATAAATTCCGTATTGCAGAAAGCCACATCTTTTTTTTTTGAACCCTAATACTATAGGAAATTCAAACCAAATGCATTGGAAAACTACCCAAATTTTCAGATAAATTTGTTGATCATCATTTAACAATACAGGAGAGTCCTGCATATTCTTTTATTATATAGACATAGATGTATAGCTATGCACACACATGCACACAAATTGTGAATCTATATTTTTCTTTTATAAGTTATATCTCATTATTTTTAGTTTGTTACTTCATTAGATATATATTTTTGAATAAACTATATATGAGGTATTATGAAATCCACCCAAGTGTTTCCTGGGTAAAAAGACTGAATTTTAAGATCTTGCAGGTAAAAACAATGGAACATGTGACTTCAGGACTCTGTTCTCCAGTTCACAAGACTCCCCTTTGGGTACTTGCAAGCTGAAAAGTGCGCACAAGCTAACTCATCTCTTCCCAGCCCACCCACACCTTACCCATACTCTCCCTCTGCTCTGACCCAGACACCACAGGTGGCAAAAGGGATGTTGTTTTAGCAGAATGCCCAGAATCCAGTCAATGAGGAATCAGAAACTATACGGACATAAGAAGTGCCTGCCAACACCAAATACCCTTTTCAAAACCAGCCATTCCTTTTTCAGCACATTGCTACAAGACTAAAGGCACTTAGGGACTTGATTTTGAAGGGGAGGTACTTTGCCATTCCAAGTAAGTGGTTGCAGGAAGGTCACCATGGAAACTGTCACTTGAGTTCTGGTGTATTTAAAACCTCAGTTCAGCATTTAATATATGTAGCTTGCCTTTGAGAAACATCCCAGCTTTTCAAAAAGCTTTGGGTTAAGTGGAGCAAGGGATCGGTGGTGTTGATTAGCCTGTTTATTTAGCTAATAAAACGAAACAAATTTTTTAGGCACAGTGGTTGGTTTCTTTGCCAGTGTAAGTAGAAAATTGGATTCATTGTGTTTGGACATGCCCTTTCATCAGGTCACAGTTGTACATTAGTAAATCTTTTTATCATATTTACTATCTATGCAGATGCTATGAGGCTACATGTTTATATTACCCATTCCTAAAAAAAGACACACTGAGTGCAGGATGTGTTTGCCTGACATTCCGATTTTTTAATTGGACATTTTTCCATAAACCCAGGTTGTTGTTTATAGTTTCTTTCTCCTATATACATCATGGTTACCAGGGAAAGAAAATTTTTCATGAAATCTATTTCTCAACACTTGATAGTCTGAAAATTGAACTTAAATTATGAAAATATAGCATTAAATCAGGTGGATGCCAGTTTCTCTGGTACACATAGTTTTTAGTCTTATATTCCTCTTCCCACTGTTGCCTGCTTTTTCAGAGACCAGCAAACGAGGAACAGAGTCACTGCGTCACCACTTCTCGCTTCCAGAGGCCTCCCTTCCCAAACATTCTTACACAAACACGAATGTGTAGTGTGATATCCATAAAGCAAGCACAAAAGGCAAACTGAGGAAAACATAATCCAAAGATTAGAAGGTATTTGAATAATCAACAATTAGTTGAAATTGTGTACTGAGTAATGTAATAAGAACATTACATTTCATTATAAATTTACTAATTTCAGAGCTTTGAATTTGTACATTACACCACAAAATGTATGTAAAAGTAGTAAATGCAGTTATTAAAATATTGCTTAAGCTAGTTTTTTGTCCTTTTGGTGTATGTGAAATCTAGAAAATTCAATTAAAAAATAAGCATTCTAATGACAATCTTGATTCATATCACATGAGAAAGGTATTTTCCAATTACCAGTTGGATCTTGTCACAAACACATTAATATATTCTATTAACATATATAATTTTTATATAACAAAAGTGATATATTCTGATTTATGTGAGATTTATTTATTATTTTGATACTCTTGATTTCTAATGGCATGGTATCATTACACACACTACTAAATTTGGATTGTCATTAGTGTCTAATAAGTTATATCATTACTCCAACTTCCTTTTTCTTTAATAATGTTTTAGCGATAGACACATGTTCAACTTTGCGTCAAGAATTCTTACAGATAACAGTTCAACTTCACAATTCAGGTTTGCAGACCTTCCATAATTGCAAGTTGGAGTGGTGTATTTACATCTACAGATTAAGGAATAAATAATTAACAATCCATGAGTAATACAGCCATAATTATGCTATTTAGACAAATGCCGAGTAGGAATAGTCTCCATTCTCAAACATGAAGCATTTACTTTATGACATGCCATTCTAAATCTCAACTTAGAATAACTAATAAAAATGATTATAAATCATTTTGCAAAAATAAAACTGCAAAGCATGAGCTGAATAAGTACTATTAATTAAAGCTGTTAAGGGTCTGGAGCCAAAAGGAAATGTTGCCTCAGTTTGCTAAAAAGAGGCCAAAAACTATTGCTGATGAAATGCAAGAAATCAGTAGGAGAATAGCAGTGGTAGCAAAGATGGCTTCACTATAAAACAAGGCCTCATATTGTTCCAAGGGCTACTGTTTCTCTTTTGATATGATGCTTTTATATGAACTGCCTACAGAATCATGATGGATGTACTTCTTGTTTGGACATAAGCCAACTTCTCTCAAGGTGTAATTTCACTGTCTTCATATCAGTACATTTGATCATATCAGATGCAGTTGTGATGACATCCCCATAATCTTCACTTGTAAAATTGGTGACCATAGATGGCTATGAGGACACACCAAAAATATGTCCCTTGTATGTGAGGTATGCACATAGCAGTGCACGGTGTGAAAACACATCACAGTAATGAGATTTTTGTTAATGCTACAAATTTAAAAATCATTCATATCATCTGACTGTGGTCAGGTGTCAAGAATCCTTCAAGAGGTGACCAAAATCTCCAAACAGTGCATGAACAGTGCAGGTTATCAGGAAATCTATTTACCTCCCACCACCGCAGCCTCTTACACAGCACTCTGGAATTCTAAGCCACAGAATTGGCCTGTTTAGTCAGTGCATCAGCATTCCCACAAGTCCAAAACTGGGCTTTTGTGGATAATAGCAAAGAAACATAATGAGGAAGGATGCCCCGAGCTCCTTTTTATTAAATTAGTGCATGAAAAGCCAGCAGAGATCATGTATATTCTTGTAAATTTTGCATTAACTGTTTTATAAAGAGTCATGATGTGCAAAGTTTATGAATACATATATTATCAAGAAGTGTAAAGAAATGTTTCCAGTACCTGTCATACCAAACAGGCTTTAAAAAAATATCATACAGACATTTAATCTAATCATACACTTAGAATGTCCCCAAGTGACTAATCCTAAAAACGTCATTCAGAAAAATACAACAGAAATGTAGAAGAAATAATTTCATGTAGTGGAGCTACCCCTTAATTGTGTTTACTAGCTGCACATTTTTGAAGTTCCTTAAAGATGAGATTAATGATGTTTATTCTTTATTTGGCTCTTTAATAATTAAATGCTCCTTTTTTGCAGTCCAAAGTGAAGACACATAGTCAAATTCCATTCAACAGAAATTAGTGCTGTTCCTAGATGGAAGAAATATCCAAAATACTACAAAACAATTTCCAACTACAGAACTCAACGCACATTATATACAGAATTGTTATACACCAGAATTTCAAGGATTCAGGAGAAGTCATTTGGACTGGGGGCTTTCAGACTTTTCAACTACATACCTACCATACACAAACACACATACACATGATAAAAAAAAATTTCACAAAACAGTAATTTCCCTTATATTAGGAAATGCACGCTAAGTTTCTTATGCTATTCTTTTTTTCAAATGCTCGTTGTGACCCACTAAATTGACTTTGTGGCCCACTAGTAGGTTGCAAGCCACAGTTTAAAGATTTAGGCCATACTCCAGCCCTTGGCAGTTTATAAGAATGAAATCTATTTTTTTCATTTTAAAAATGATATAAAAACAGACTTATGTTAATCTTTTTCCATAGCATGGATCATCAAATTCTCCTTCACAAATACAAGAAATAATAAATGACCTATGATTTACAACTCTTCTTTAACTGGCATAAATTTGCTTATTTTTCCAGTTCCTCCTTCATCTATAACATGTACCATTACTACCGTTGTCCTCCTGACTTAGTCACTAATGTATTTTAGCATTTCTGTCTACCTCAGGGGGTTAGTACTTTTATTTATTATTCTCTTTCTATTATCCCTTTACTAAACCCAATATACATTTTCCTAATGATCTTCCAATCATGTCCACCCCAATTATTAACTAACTTACCCATATTCTTTGTTGATTGTACAGTGGAGGGACAGGAGCTCCTGTCAGCATTCTTTATTACACTCTCTTATACAAATATATTCGCTCCTCATTCCTCTAAAATGTATCATTCAATTTTCAGTTAGTCTACTAATCACGGTTCAAGTGTTCGATCACCACATGAACAGCTACATGTGGCTAGTGGCTTCTATTAGGACAGTGCAGGATATCCTCATTTCTCCATAATTAGGGATAAAATAATATCACATGAGAATAATTTAGGCATGGACTCTCAGAAAGCAAAATATTTCCCCTCCAACATCTGATCACACCATAACTATTCTTCTATTACCATCCCCACATTCTTTTAGACTTTACAAGAAGATAAAAGAAAAACACAAGAAAAAAAGTGAGGAGAGCTAATGTGAAAGACATGCTCAACTGAAACCAGAAGGAGGATGGCCCCAGAGCACTCAGCAGCCTCAAGGACAAAGCCAGCTGCCAAAAGGGGAATGCAGGTCACAAGTCCCCAAGCACCCCCACCTGTGCTTCTCCTAGTCCCATCTCTGTGCCCTTATTCAGAGAGTTGCTAGTTGGGAGCAACTGATGGAATAATGCAAAGGATTTCATTTTTTAAATCATCTTTTCTGCTAGTTCTGCTGACTGGCAGGACCTTTATAGCATTTTGCAAATTGAATGTACCTTTCATTTAGGTATCACACTTAACTGGGCTTTCATTTGCTTTCTGTAGACTAAAAAAAGGTTCTCTGCCTGTACATATCACTCTTTCTGGCTGAACCTAAACCTTGGTTCCCAGAGGAAAGCAACTTGCAGACCATCTCCATTTATGAGAAGGGCATCGGTTTTCCCAGCCACGTATTACCATACAGCTCTTGGTTCTCCCCAAGCCAAACCTGAGTTGGTCTCTCTGCTCCCAGATAATCTCTTGTTTCCCTAGGCAACATGACTGTGTGCAGAAACTCACTGCTTGGACATTCTGAGGATTGTCAGGGCTCAGCATTTATTTTTGTAACAATACTCAAGATTAACAATGTATTTTCTTTATCAGCCATAAAATTTAAGGGGTATTGAAGCATAAAAATGGTTTTATAAATATATACCAAACGAAAAGTGTTTATAAGCAGGTAATATTAATATATAATAAAATTCACGCTTAAATTTATGAACAGTTAAACCAGGTGGCTAACTGGATTTAGCAGCTCCATTTGATGGATCAAAAAAATAATGCTATCTTTGAAAGCAGGCCAGTAAAACTCTGGCGCCTCCACATTTTCATAGTGATTGGAAGAGAAAAGCCATTAACAAACAGCAAATTTCTTCCAAACCTATCAATGGAATTGACAAAACTAGTTCCAAGTTAAGCCTCAGAAGGTAAAACAAGCACACTGCCCATTTTCCACCCCCACCCATTTGGAGCACAGTGCCTGACATTTAGTTGGTGCTTAATAAACATTTGTTGAACAAATAAATAGTGAGAAACAGAGTAGAAAGCACCTCCATACCTATGGATAGTTACAGAATTTTGGACTCACACCTGAAAGAAGTTTAGAGGTTGACTCTAGTTTGATCTTGCAGCTGAAGGAATCTAATGCTCTCACACTCCATGATTTTAACATACAAAAATTAGAACTTCCTGTTCCCTGCTAAAGAAAAGCTGTGCCCTAGTTCTATGTCCTTTTTGAACCAAGGCCCTTAAGTCATATCTGAGGAGAGACCACCAAAAAAGACTGATCACTTGGGAAAGAGAATTTGCAAATGATTGTTTTCTTGGTGTTGAATCTATTTTTAGGCCTCTGATTTTAAACTAATAATAATAATAGTGAAGAGTGTCTCCATGCCATCTTCTAAAGAATTAATAGTGAGAAAATTTCAAAGAGAATTATGCCGTTTTGATTAAGCTCACTGAGTTTGTGGTACACTTGCTTCAACCACTTCCTTTAATCCCAGCTTCAAGGATTGAGGTATTTTTTACTGAAGACCTTAGGAGATTCATTCTTTTAAAGGGTCTGGGAGACCCAGTTTCCTTTTAGATTGATCCAAGACTTGTCTCACAGGACCCCAGTGGAACACTGAGAAGGAACAATGGGGACATTTTAGGCAGAAGACAGATGTTAACTCAACAGGAATAAGAGTTTTCCAATCATCAGAGCTGTCTCTGAAATTATAAATATTAGATGTGCTATCTCAGGACCTGAGAAGTTCACTGTCACTGCTCAGATGCCAAAAGGAAGGAAGGAGAATTAGTTAATAGTGGGTCCATGACCTTTAAAATCCTTTTCAGTTTAAGGTTCTGTGATTCCATGACTCTCCTCCTGGCAGTGTGGAATAAGCTTCTGAATCTAGTCACCTACCTGAACTGCAAAAGGCAAGGAGGAACATGGAAGAAAGAACTGAATCTCTCATTGGGTTAGGCTCAGGGCTTTCTTGAGGCCAGCCTAGTTCCCTCTAGAGTCACACTGTTTGTTGGAAGTGCTCTATCCCTCAGGACAACCAGGCCAGACCAGTGCTTTACTAGGCACATGGGCTCCAGCCAAAAAAAACACTGCATTAGAAATGTGGAAAACCAGCTATTTTTCTGGCTACGGTGCAGAAGATGACTGCAATGCCTCCTCAGGCGCACTGCTCAGAAACACCTTCTCCTGAAAAAACATGAGATCCTATTTGATTTAATTCCACGTCCTCAAATATGATGTTCCATGTTATGATGCTATAAATTAACTTGATATTCTGACAGAAAAACTCCTGGTCTGATGAAGTAAAACCCCATTTGTTTCCTATTTCCTCTCCCTACAGCTCCACTCCATTGTGGGCACTGGCAGAAAAAAACAGTTTCTTGGTTCACACAAGGGAGAAGTGTGTGAAGAAAGGAAGGAAAACCATCACTGTGGCATGTGGCTTGGTTTCCCACAGTTGACTTTTGGAAATCACCTCTCTGACTGCTTATTAGTCACTGGTTGTCATCACCCACCAACTCCAGTGAGAGTTGGGGAGCCAGTAGAAGAGGTGAGAAGGAGGAAAAGAGGACAGAGAGAGCAGAGGGAGAAGAGAGAGTGAACAAAAAGGAGAAGGAAGACTAAAGAAATGAATGAAGAGAAATTTGAAAGGAGAGGAAGAGAAAGGCTTCTTGTTAACAACAAAACCCACATATTTCCCAACCTCCCCGCCCCACACACATAATTCTCTCCTGAAAAAAATTGGTTAATCTGTTGGAATGACTTCACAGAGTTAAGTTCACTCTACAGTATTTCCGACTGCTGGATATCATCTCCAAGGAGAACACGGGAAGGTGCTGCCAAGAGACTGAGACTCAGGTTGGTGAATTCCCTGTAACATGATGCAGCCTCTGCTATAAATGTCATGGGCGGATACCGGGCATAGGTAACATGACGGACGACTATTTTCTCCTAAAACAGAGACAACAAGAACAGGTTGAGTTCGAATGCCACAGGTGCACAGAAATGACACTACAAGGTCCTAGAAAGTTTACCTCTATGGATTCCAAAACATCTCTCTTTCTCCTTTGCTTTATGCATAGTGCTTAAGTGCTTCACATTCTTTTTTTTACATAGTATTTAGTTTTACTTTTAATATGTTAATTTTGGTTTTAGCAAAAAGACGAGGCTGCTCATGAAGCACACTTGTAACTTACAAATTCACTGCGAAGCTCTGTCCTAGAGCTATACTCTAACTACACAGCATCTTATAGCATATCTATACATTAGGTCGGACTATACAGCAATTACTGCCTGTAGTTTGTAGGAAAAGTTTTCTTTCTCCTTTTTAAGAAAGATCTATCCCTCTTACATACATGCACACCCCATATAAGTATTTGGGGCCATGTGTTATGCAACTTTGTATTTCCTGCTCCCATATTTTAGGCAAAATAAATTATCAGTGTTATTTTAGTTTAAGCCTTCTGATTAAAAATGGAAAAGATTAGAAAGCAGCTACCTAAGGAACCAGTATTGTCTTCTTCCTTATTCTCTCTCCTTTTATTCTCCAAACCCTGGCTTGAGAGCTTTGCTGATCTTTAATATATTTAATTCTCTCCAGTCGAGTTTCCAGAAGAGTATATACACAAATAGATTCATCCATTTGTTCAATATTTATTGAGCACTAATATGATCCAGGCACTGTTCTAGGTGCTGGGGATACTAACGAGGAAGGCACATGAGGTCCCTGACTTCTTGGAATTAATTCCCACTAAGGAAAACAAACTATAAACAAAGATTTAAAGCGTATTTATGGCAAGGTGGTCAAGAAGACATTTCTGAAGGGGTGAAGATATTTGAACTGAGACCCAAGTGAAGTGAAAGAGCAAGCCAGGTGAAGGTGTAAAGGAAAAAGTCCAAGAGAAGAAAAGAGCAAGAGCATAAGGTCCGAGATGGGGAGATCTTAAAGTGTTTGAGGCCATGTGCTGGGAGCAGCATGAATGAGGGGAAGAACAGCAGAAAATGAACACAAGAAACAGATCATAAGGCTCTTGCAGACACGCTGAGATTTAGATTTTATTCTAAATGTGACAGGAATTCATTTAAGGATTGAGCAAGGAAGTTGCATGATCACCTTGACTCTAAGATTTTACTGAAGGAGGGAAAGAGTGGAAGCTTAGGAGTCTGCAGGCGTGCAAGTGAGAGATGACTGATGTCTTGAACTACTGTGATCGCAATGAAGGTGATGAGAAGTGGCCGTATTTGATACACATTGTGAAAGTAAACCACCAACGGGTTGCCATAGTGTGGGGAAGTGAGGAAGAGAGAAATCAAGAATGAACCCTAGGTTTGGGGCCTGAGCAACTTAGTGAGCTATAAATGATGCTTTTTAATGGGATGGGCAGTTGGGGGTGAGGAGCAGCAGATTTGAAAGGAAAGTCAAAATCATGTGTTTGTGATATCTGTTACATATCTAAGTGGAAATTGAAGGTATTTACTAGAAAGTCCAAGAAAAGGGAAACAGAAAAGCAAGCACCTCAACCATCCCCAAAAGAGGCAGTTTAGCTTGATGAACTAGATTAAACACCACTATGCTCCCAACTGTATGATCCATTGTGGTTAAACAGAGAAAGATGGAGCAATCATTAACTCATTGATTTTTACCTGTACCCTTTCCTCTGGCTCAACATACTCTACCAGCCTCCTTCCCTCCGTGCAAAATAGAAAATCCAGTTTCCCTGGCAGAGAAGTGTGAATCACTGTGACAAAGGTGGAAGGATACAATCAGTTCAGAGAAGAAATAGTATTTGGATAATCTCTGAACCTTGAGATATGCTTGTTCAAGAGAACTTTGCTCACTGACTATAGAGATCCTTGGAGATAATATGAATTGAGTGAGATTTAATAATACACTGATTTCTCAAACTGAAAATGATGGAAGGTCTTGGTGTGCCCTTGATTGCACCTTTCTTTTCCTACTAAGGGCAGTTCTTTCCCATAGACCCTGCTTAGAGTTTTATGGGAGAGTTAACATTAAACATGACCATCATTTGGTGTGATTGCCACCTGTGATTTATCTTGTTTGCCTGGGCAGGCTTTGGGAAAGAGCCTGGCCTAAAAATCAAATTAATTTTTTAAAAAAGAATTGATTAGTAAGGCAGCCAAGAAATGGGTTGTGATAATATTTTAATAGGGGTGATAAAATTGGCCTCCAGAAAGAGTTCACTTACTGACCCCTCTGACTTCCTTTTATTTGAAGTGTTGACAAAGCATACCCCTCGTTAATCAGCTTAACTACCTGGTTTGTCATTCCAAGGCCACACTGAAATAATACATGAAGTCTGTCTCTTGGACTCCTGCTATGACACTGTTAAATATAGAAACAGATTTGGCAAATATATCCATAGAGCATTCTTATACAGAAAAACCAACAAGATCTTTTTAGTAGGACCCAACATCAGCAGAAAAGCAAATCCCCAGGGCATTTTCTCTGCATGCTAGGAGCCACCCTTGCCAACCAAACTAGTTTGGGGCCTTTGTGAATGAACCTTTCATTAAAGTGATCCTTTACCTTTAAACCTGTAAGCAGAACAATCCAGAAACAGGAGTCTTTCTCTGTGTTAACACAACATACCTCAACTGCAGTGCCCTTATCCATCTCCACTTTTTTCAGGTGGAATCAGTGATTAGAGTTTCCCTTAGAGCTCAAGTTTCCAAGGGGCATAGGCAGCAACCACTTGAGAATTTTCAATCCTAAGATTGTTGAATCTCTAGGAAATATGCAGAAAGCAAATACGAATGAAGTTATGGCAGAACCAGGAACTATTTCTCAGAAGAAATGAGGTTTTGTTCAAGCTCTGAGAAGAAGCCTCTAAAAGAGAGGTTAAAGAACCTTATGGGTGTCTTGAGATCAGGAAGCTTGTAGTCATGTCCACTGAATATTACTAAAAGAATGAATGAATGAAAAGGTCCATTCAGGGTAAGAAGATAATCCAGGAAGCATTAGTTTATATATCACAGGAGGAATGCTGGGGAGAGGGTTCAGGTGTCCTGGCCAGAGAATAGACTGATGTCTAGACAGAGAAGTAATCAGTATCAAGGAGTTTCATGGATTGGCAATCAGTGGAGGATGAGCCTTCAGGAACTAAGGTACAGGGTGGAGTATAAGGTGGAGACTGAAGGAAATATGACAGGGGCCCAGTTATCAGGACTTGGGTCCAAGATGGAGGCGTCTATCATAACTCAGAGCAGAATCAGCAGTAAAATGCCTCTTAGCCTAGAGCTAATGTTCTCATTGATTAGAGTGGAGTCCAGGCCTGAGTCTGCACTAGACCCAAGCTTAAGTTAGAGATTCACTCCAACTCAGAGAACTGGTGGACGAACTGGTAGAAAAGCCGGACTGTCATTCCACCACCTTCCTCTGAAGGGTTCCTGTAGCCCCTTATGGGAAAGAGCCATCAGGACACAGAGAGATCTGTCTTTGATCAAGCATAAGAGCAGGTTTGGGGTTCAGGCGGAAGTCTCAGCTTCTTCATCTCTCAGCTAACATTAGCCTATCATAGCAACACAGCCTATTCATATGTAAAGCATGTAATGTGCTTAATATTGTGTCAGACTTACAATTAAATTGCACCAAAATGCCAGTGTTTTTACTGTTATTATTTTAAGAATTACAGAGGGCTTACTACATGCCAGCAGATTATCTCATTTAGCCCACCCAACATTCCTTTAGGTAGGTACTTGTTACCATGTGTTTATAAAAAAGAAAAGTGAGACCGCAAGAGATTATGTAACTTGTCCAAGGTTACACAGTTAGCATAGGAGGAAATGGTATTTCAAACCAGTTTGTCTGACAGCAGAACCTTTGCTCTGAACAGTATACTGATCCTTGAAAGTATGAAGTAATTGAGTCTTGAGTCTAATTTGGAATCTCAGATGGCCCCTCCCAGATGGCTCCTCAGAAAATAGTATAAGTATACATCACATATGGGGTTTATAGGCAACCCCACCCTACCATCAACTCTTCAGGAGTTCCTAAAGGGCAATAATTAGCTTTGTTCTAATCTGTTCCAAGTGGCAGGTGAACTTCTGGCTCTGTCTCAAGAGAACTCAAAACATATATTCCTATGTAAGAGTAGTGAGCAAATCACTCAGCTAAGCATGAGGGTTCTTCTCTAACTATACTGAGCTTAAAAATCTGGTCCGCTAGTCTCTAGGTCCTCAAGGATATGCTCAGTACTGAGTTCCCTGGCTCCAGAGCACCTAGCGAAAGGTTCTGGGATGAGACAAATGCTGGATTCAGAAACATCAAAATGGGATTTGTGATGAATACCTGAGACTGTGTTCACAGACAGAGTGGCTACACTAGGCTCTAAATCTAGCCATCCAAAAGGACAGGAGGGACTATGGATAAGAAAAGGTTTAAGATCCGGTGGCTCACTTAAGACCTGTCTCTGCAGCACTATGAACCTCTAGGAGAGTTCTGAGGATTTGAAAACTTAAGTGCTAAGTTAAGAAGCTGCTGTAGACAAGCATCGGAAGTACCGTAGTCAGGGTCCAGGCCACAAGGTGGTCTTATCTGGGCCTGGGCAGGTGGCAGGATAAGCAAACAAGAAAGATTCTCTAGTAAGAAAAACTGAGCAGACCTGCAGTGGCATGTGAGAGTACACCCAGGCCCCCAGGAGCCTAGGGGGTACAAATTGAAGCAGCTACACTAAAATTTAAATGTCCTTGAAGCCTTGCATTCTACCTTAAGTATTCAATAGGATGTATTCTATTCCATGACATAGTCATATGTGCTTTTATAGAAAAGCTTTTATGTAAAAAAATGATAGAACAGAGAAATTTTTAAACCAATATTTTTTAGTAAAATCAACTTTCAGAGGAGATGATTTGTGTTTTTCTCTTGCAATTCCCCACACTCCTTGGCACGCTGTACCATATACCTAGGTGTATTCAGGCTTCTAATTGAGAGTCAGAAACATAGCGAAGGCTGAGGCAATTTGATAGGCAGCCTCCAGAAAACTTTCTGGGGGGAATCAGTGGTTGTGCTGACAAGGCAGGACAAAGCATTTGGTAACCACCATGAGGACAAACTTGGAGAGAGGACTTCAATCCTTGAAAGTTCTGGCAAAAGGAAGGCAGGACCCTAGAACTTTGAGGAATGTGGGTATCAAGGTAAGAATGGGGGTATCAAGGCAGAGACAGCCACCAGCACCAGGAAACTAAAGTGGAGGACTATTACATTGATAGCCTCTAGTGAAACACACTTCCGGGTCCTCACATCCTGGTGTAGCCCCTCCCTTGAACCTGAGATGCCCTGAGATGGGGCTCGAGTGACGCTGAGCCCAGTTCAGGACTAAGCCTTCAAAAGGGCACAGCTTCTGCTGTCACACTCTGGGGAAGGAAGCTAGTCAGAATGCAAGAAACCTGAGTGCCCTGGACCACCTTGCTGTGAGGATGCCCAGACTGGCCACGTGGAGAAGAATCCAGGAGTCCTGCCGCCAGAGGTGCTCTTGGCTGACTGCCCCGGCTGAGTACCAGTCTGCCAGCCATGGGAGTGAACCGTCCTGGGAGACAACAGCCCAAGGTGGAGAATCACACTGTCCTTGCCGAATCATAGCCAAAATAAAGAATCATAAGCAAGTTTTCCAGGTCCACATGTAAGCACCTTAGAAGTTGCTATTCTATCTTAACAAGTCAAAGCTAAACAGACTGAAAAATGAACAACTCTTCATGGATGCGCAGGAGAGGGGAGGACACAGGGCAAACCACGGCCACCAAAACTGGAAAGACAGAGAGGAGAATACACGGAGTAACAATTTACTGGCAGGTACTACCCTGAGAACCAGCATCTGGTAGGAAAACCTGTACTGTAACTGAGGAATTGCTGGAGGCTCAGTGCGGACAACTGTGAGAGTAGATGACTCCAGGAGGACCCAGTCACAGGGGCCCTACCCACAATATTGTGAAATTTACCTGCAGACACTCAACCAGATTCCCATAGTAAATGTAGGAGAAAAATCTCCTCATGTTTCCAGCAGTGGGAAAGGGAAAGAACCTTCTTTTTTAAATTGAGGTATAGTAGACATACGATATTATATTAGTTTGAGGTGTACAACATAGTGATTTGACAGTTATATACATTATGAAATGCTCACCATCATAGGTGTAGTTGCCATCTGTCACCACACCAAGTTATTAAAATCGTATTGACTATATGCCTATGCTGTACTTCTCATTCCTGTGACTTATTTATTTTAAAATTGGTAATTTGTACCTGAAAAGGAACTATTTTGAAATAGCCAGAGCACTCTGCTCTTCTTAACAAGGCCTGCCTTCAGGAAAAACTAGTTAACCAGGGTCTAACCTGCTGAGGTGTTACCAGAGCCTACCTGACCTGGAAGGGAAATATCTCGCCTCCACATGGAAGTAGGGAATACCCAACTCCAGCCCACTCCAGCCCATCTTGTCCCACCTTAGAGGGGAGAAAAAAATCCCTGAGAAGCATATGTGAGGTTCACAGTCCAGAGGCACAGGCTCACTAAAAGACTGGACCTTATCATAAGACAGGACTATAACGCTTCCTTCCCCTCACATATTACCACCACATTACTAAAAATCTTTTACAGCAGTTCCTTTTACCCAGTACACCACGCTCAGGTATCAAGAAAAACTACAAAGCATGCCAGAAGGCAAAAACACAATTTGAAGAGACAGAGCAACTATCAGAAACAGATGTGACAGGGATATTGGAATTATTGGACAGGGAATTTAGAACAATGATGATTAATATGCTAAGATGCTGATGGATATAGAAGACAGTATACAAAACCAGATGGGCAGTGTAAGCAAAGAGATAGAAATCCTAAGAAGGAACCAAAAGAAACTCTAGAGATAAAAAAAAAACTGTAACAGAAATGATGAGTAATTCCAATGAACTCACCAGCAGACCAGACACAGCTGAGGAAAGAATCTCTGAGCTTGAGGACATAGCAGCAGAATCTTCTAGACTGAATAGCAAAGAGAACAAAGACTAAAAAATCATAAGAATATAAATGATTTTAATTTAAACCACTGAGTTTCAGGGGGAATAGATAACTGAAACACACTGTGAAGACAGCCTCACAGCTATCCAAGAAATAAGAGTCCAGCTGGGATCTTGACAGGTCGTTTCGATGCATCCCATGGTACTGACCCAACTCTTAAAATTCTTGACGAGTTCAGGGACAAGAAACTAAAAAGGGCTCTAGTGCTTTACTTCACTTCCCAGTTATAATGAAAATACCCCCAAATTTCCACAAATATCACCCTGGTGAACATGGAACTTCACCAATGCACTTACATGAACTGATATACAATGCAGCTCTGCAGTCGTGTCTTTTCCTACGATGCTTGGAGCTCGCTTGTTCCCACCACATTCTCCACATGTCCATCTGCACTGGGGTGGTCGTAAGTGTCTCTCTGCCCTGACTATGCAGTGGCCAACAGTGATATACACATGCAGGTTAATATCCCATGGAGGACAATGGTACTGGAAACCATCATTTCTGAATTGCTTAGGGTCAGTCAACATCAACTGTGAACCAACAGTGATAAGGAAATACTACTCAAAAATTCCAACTAAGCGCACAACGGGTAAAGCTACATGGGAGAGACATGATGACTTTCTCTTCCTCTTACTATTCAATACCTGTAAGCAATTGCAAAAGACATAATAGTCATCAATATTCTAGTATGGAATGCAAAGCTTCGGAGGCAACCTGCAAGATCTGTCTATCCCCCTGCTTCCAGAAAGAACCAAAGCCACTCCCCATCTTGCTACACAAACCACTTAGAGAAAAGCATTGGTATTATCCAGTAGGTAGCATCCATCCCGCTGAACCTGCTGCAACTGCTAAAGCCAACAGGAGTTTCAACCACAGGACACAGGACACCACTTCCATTTCCATGAAAATAGATGGGCTTTGGGCAAATTCAAAGTACATGGTTAAAAATAATTTTGCAGTTTCCTTTGAGCTGAGAAGCACCATCAGCAGATATACATTTCAGAGACCCCGTTGACATGTGTCTGGAGAAGGGGCGGGTTAATAATAGCTTACATTTCTTTAGTGCTTTTCATCCCAAAGGATCCCAAATAAGGGAATCAAGCTGAATCTTTTTTCCTTGTTTAAAGGAAAAACCCTAGCAAATTTCAAAGCAGTCCTAAACACTAGAACTAATTACAAAGAAATTCACTTTTTTAAAGTGTCAGGACATAATTATTATTTTTTAAAACTTAAATAGTATCCACATTGCTCCTGAGAGCTCACAAAGAAATGCCACCATCACCATCTCAGAAGGCTATCATCTCTTTCCAACAAAGACAACAGTCGCAGTGCCAGGAGATTTAGAGACATTATGGGTGAAGAGATAAAAATAATAATAATAATTAACAATTGCACAGGAAGCTCCATCTGGAGTGTCTGATACACAGTAAGAGATAGATACAGATGGGAAAAGGTGGGTGGCACAGGGTAGAGCTTGTCCCAATCTCACAGGCTTGGGACCCCAGACATACTCAGATTAGTGGATGCTTGGTTCTTCCCACTCTGTGATTTCCCTGTGATTCAAATGGAACTAGCCAGGCCACAGCCAGCATGCTTTCCCAGTGTGCAGGAAGTCTAGGCTCTAGATCACAGTATTAGTCTGTCTGGCATCATTACAAGGTCAATAACACATGTACCAGTGTCTGACAGCCCTACATTAAATAGCTTTTCATTCTATAAAATACAGATTCTCTCTTATCTTTAATCCAAGTAATTTGCATATACTTCCACATAGTCATTCCAGGCACAAGGCACAAGGATGCTTATTCTGAGTACTTTACCCTGATTGGCAGCTAATTAGAACTTAGAGATGTTGGCAGGTGTTGAGATGAAAAGACATCATAAACCTGGTTACAGCACAATGGCTTTTTAATGATCTGTTTAAGTCATGCAGTTCCCCCAAATCTCACACTTTTAGCTGCTTGATCCTGGAGGCCGGCTGAGCAAGGAGGACCTCTGCTGTTAAAAAAGAGCCAGCATCTCTAGAGGGACAGTGAAAGTGCACTTCCATAAAGGCAAAACAGAAAGGAACCACAACAAGGATACCCAAAAAGGAGATAGGATTTCTTTTTTATCGATTTGTTTTCTTTCTCCAGAGATGCCAAAGTAGTGCGAGATGGACAGACACAGCCCCACCCTCCCATCTGCCATTGTTAATGAAAGTGATCTTATGATGAATAAGGCAGAAAAGTTAAGTTGTTGAGAAGATAAAATGATCTCATTTGGAAAGAATGTGTTAATCTCATTGTGACTCTAAATAAAGCCATTTTTTCTCGTCAGTGTCACAGTTTGAGATTCTAGGGTACACATTTGCTTGGTGTTCATCGTGGGGACTATTTCTCCCAGTGTGTCACTGGGAAGAAAAAGCCTGTCATTATGATTGCCTTCACACATATCCCCCAACCCCACAGAGGGTTTTGTGAACTTTAGAGATATCTCCCCTTAACTTGATTTTTTCCAAAAAAGGTATTGATTTCACAAATCTTCACAGAGAATCTGTTATTAACATAGACTTGTGTTAGGTGCTGTGAGGATACAAAAGTACAAAAGAGAGGTTTTTGCCTTTGAGAAGCTGCAAAAAATGATATATATGCATTAAAATAAATAATACAATAAAAGAGATACCTTAAAGTGGGCCTTCACTTATTGTCAACAACATATTAAGGATAGTAAGTAATATTCATTTAACTGATTGAGGGAACTCTGAGAACTGAAGAAATCAAAGGAGGCTTTGAAGAATAGGTCTTTGAAGATAGATATGATCCGCACTGGCCAGGAAAAAAGGGGATATTCCAAGTGGAAAGCTGGGATAGGACTTACTTGAATAAAGAGACTAGCATAGGAATACAAAGACTTGTTTTAAGGACTGGGAATAATTCAAGCTAGCTAGAGTTGGGGTCCTTTAAAGCCAGATTTTGAGGGTCATAAAAGGCTAATTCAATGATACCCAAGTATTTGGGATTGTGTATCTTATTAGTAAAGATGTTTTAGCATACTCCTAAATTGGTATAAGTGTATGGACATATATATATATGTATATACATAATGCATGCACAAATTGATATATTATGTATTTTGTATAACATAGTTTAAAAGTTGAAATAAATACTATTTCAAATATTTTTATTTTTATAGTTAAAGTGTGAAATTAATATTTTAAATATTTTTATTTTCTGTATGTATGGTACAAAAATCCTTTTTTGTCATCTGTGGAAAAAATCAGTATTTTTAATGCAAGCAATATGATTTAATACACTTTTTGCTAACCTTTGATTAACATTTGATGAGTAGCAATTCAAAATCTGGTTCTACAACTATTTATTTTTAATGGCTGACACAGGCAGCAAAAGATAGGCAAATGAGTTTCTTTTTCATTTTTTAATAAGGAAGGAATTTTGAAAGAATGTTTCTGTGCAGCAAGATTCTATATTTTATTAAGTGCCAAATGCCTTTAAACAAAATTAAAATACTTGTAACTGTTTGAGTTCACTTTCTGAAGATGGAGACAAATTCACCATGAAGCTAATGAAGCTAAAGTGCAGGACTCCTCACTTGCATGAGCATCCCCCTTGTTACATTTCTGAAAATGCTGCAGAGGTGAGATACAGCTAAGGTAGTGTGACCCCAATTAAGATGGATGTTCCTTTCCATTCCGACTTCTCTCTGTTACCCCTCTTAAGTCTTAATGGGGCACAAGTAGCTGCAAGCAGTTTTTGGAATCCAAATAAGGGGAAGTACAGTTGGGGGCACACTTAGCTTGGGTTTGGTGGGGTATCTTTACATGGTCCTGAGGCTCTTGCACATGCACTTAGGTTATTACCAGCCCATTGGAGGATGCCTTCCAGGAATGTTCCTGCCCATTGTACTGACTTGTGTGCAACTGGGACATGAAAGTGCACAGAGGTTGTATCACAGTATGAATATGTTCTATGGCATGAAAGCCAAGAATATGTGTTAGTGAAGAGAAACAAGTTTGAAATTATAGAACCAGAAGCCAATCTGAGGAAAATTCTTCCAGCCATCAGATATGTGCAAAAGATTTAGTTCTCATGGAAATTATCCTGTCATATTCAACTTTAAATAATAGATTTTTTTAGATTTTTTATTTTATTTATATGAAACTGAATTAATTTATCATAAATCCTGTGTTTGTAAGACACCAACCTTGGCAATACTATAATCAGTGAAGATGTCTGTGCATGAAGTCACATATTTCACATATTGCCATCTATCAGAGCACATCTCAGCATGGCTCATGTATCTTGCCCTGATGAAATCTGCCAGTTCCATATAAAGTGGCATACAAAATTGCCACCAGTCTAGCAAATAAAATAAAGAACAAGTGTTCCTATGACAGAACTCCTACACATGTTTATCAGTAAGTCAAAGTATATAGCATAAGAAGCATTTGGTTATGTAATTATGTAGCTCATTGCAACATAAGGGCAGTTTTTAAAATGCATTTGAGTTTGCTTTGATTGGTTAGTACTGTTAGTTCAAAGAACACTTAAGGTTAGTCTTGTATGATAAAATATGAGCCTCCCCAAAATCTTATAGCTCAAATATAAACATGATACAGGTTTCTCGGAATTTGCCTAAATCCCAAAAGTCTGTATAACAGTACTAATTAATACCAAATTATTATCAATTTAAAAAAACAAATTTTGATCAGTCCTACTAAGGGAAAGTATAAATTATCTTTCTATTTTGTCTTTAGAAATTACAAGGTAATTGTCATATGAAATATGCTCAAAGAAGCCAACATCCAAAAGACAGGGAACAACAAATTCTGGCGAGGATGCGGAGAAAGGGGAACCCTCCTACCTGTTGGTGGGAATGTAAACTGGTTCAAATGTTGTAGAAAGCAATATGGAGGTTCCTCAAAAAACTCAAAACAGAAATTCCACTGCTAGGGATTTACCCAAAGAAAACAAGATCACAGATTCAAAAAGACAAATGCACCCCTATGTTTATCACAGCACTATTTACAATTGCCAAGAAATGGAAGCAACCTAAGTGTCCATCAGTAGATGAATGGATAAAGAAGATGTGGTACATATACACAATGGAATATTATTCAGCCATAAGAAGAAAACAAATCCTACCATTTGCAACAACATGGATGGAGCTAGAGGGTATTATGCTCAGTGAAATAAGCCAGGTGGAGAAAGACAAGCACCAAATGATTTCACTCATTTATGGAGTATAACAATGAAGCAAAACCAAAGGAACAAAACAGCAGCAGACTCACAGACTCCAAGAAGGGACTAGCGGTTACCAAAGGGGAGGGGTGGGAGAGGGTGGGAGAGGGGACTAAGGGGCATTATGATTAACACACACAATGTAGGGAGGTCATGGGGAAGGCAGTATAGCACAGAGAAGACAAGTAGTGACTCAATAGCATCTTACCACTCTAATGGACAGTGACTGCAATGGGGTATGTCCCCCCACATAGGGGCATTGTAGTAACCACAATGTTGCTCATGTGAAACCTTTATAAGATTGTATATCAATGATACCTTAATTAAAAAAAAAAGATGCTCAAAGAAGATGTAGCTACAAAAGATAAGAAAAAGGCACTATGGACTCTATAGCATCTTACTACGCTGATGGACAGTGACTGTAATGGGGTATATGGTGGGACTTGATAATGGAGGGACTCTAGTAACCACAGTGTTGCTCATGTGCTTGTATATTAATGATACCAAAATAAAAAAAAATTTTTTAAGAAAGAAAAAGGCACTAAAGAGGCATGTCAGCAGTTCATTTATGAAAACGTTATGTTATTTTTCTGGGTCTTATGCTGTTTGTGGTATTGCTGTTTGTGGTATTGCCTGCTTTTTAAAGTAAGTAATCCATTGTGATTTCTTTTCTCATTCTAAATAAATGTTTACTTTCACACTAGGTCTTGTTTTTGTAATTTTGTAATTTTTCTCCTAAAGAATCCTCTAAAACTAACTGAAGTTCAACCTCCAGAAAACATGAATATGATCTTTTTAGGTGCTAGGCTTATAAATATCTTGATAATTTAATGACTGCATAGTATCACTAACTAATACCTCAAGCACAGTGTACACATAAAGTGAGTTGTACCATTAAATATAAGAACATGAATGCAAATTTAAATTTGCCATTTCAGTAATTTGAATCATTTCGATCAAGTTCTTGTCATCTTGACTAGTTGCATTATTTTTACTACATAATCTGGCTTACAAAGTGTTTATACTAAAGTAGCAGCTCAGCCTCTTGGTTGTTCATATACTTCCAGTTACTATTCTCTTTAATCTGTGGTTTCTTTCCTAACTCTTTTTAAGCCATTTGACCATTCATGAAACCATATAATCAATAAATCTTAACTAGATGCATCAAAATACAGAAACATCACAATACACTGGCAGCTAACCAGAAATAGGAGAGTAGCTCTGCTACACTCAAATTACTTTGAAATTTCATGTATCACTTCAAAATACCTCAGGTACCATGAGTGACATGATCATCTGACATAAAAGTCAAAAGGCATTTCCTGTATCGGTCTGTAAATGAGACAAGAGAAAAGTTTCTTTTTTTATTTTGGTACCATTAATATACAATTACATGAGCAACATTGTGGTTACTAGACTCCCCCCATTATCAAGTCCCCATACATACCCTATTACAGTCACTGTCCATCAGCGTAGTAAGATGTTATAGAGTCACTACTTGTCTTCTCTGTGCTATACTGCCTTCCCCGTGCCCCCGCCTTATTTTCTTTTTTACCTAAAAATATGTATAATTGTTTATATAGTATAGAAATAGGAATACAAATTCTACTATATTCTTCTGTATTCTGATACATTGTCTTTCACATCCCCTGCTTATACCCACCTCACTTTGGAGATTACTGGCCTAGGTATCAGGTGTGAACTTACCTTAGAAGAACAGAAAGCATTCAAGATTTTTGAGCAGGGTAGAGACATCAGAGCATATTTTTGGAAAATGAGTTTAGTGATATTATTTTAAAATGGTTGAACTCTGGAATTTGGAGATAGATGAGTTAGGAGGCCAGTGTAATATCCAAAAATAAGGTGATATGTGAATAAAAATTAGTAGTGTGGAAATGAAAATGAGAGAGAAGAAACAAAAGCAACTGATATGATAAAAGAAGAATCAACAGAATTTACAGTGCACTTATTTGCCAGACAGGTGTTGAAGGTGTGGGTGGATTTTGGACATCTGATCAACTGGTATGTGTCCTGTGGTCACATCATATATTAAATCAGGAGACTGTATGTCCTCTGGGAAAACAGAGTGTTAAAGTACTACAACCACACAAATAAACATACTAGACAAATAAAGCAGTACACATAAACGTATGGGATTCAGCTGCCTAATTAAAATCCTAGTGAGCCAACAATCCCCTAAAACTGTAAAAGTTCAAAGCAGTAAATTAGACATTCAAAGTGGAAACATCTCAGATTGGTCCCAATTGACACTTTTCAATCAAAAATTAGCAAAACTTCAAATACCAGTTCAAACTAGCTCAGTCAGAAATACGCAAAGCTTATCAAATTTTAGATCCATAGAATGATTTGATGCAAAACATCCTCAGTGAACGAACCATTTTCTTTGTTGAAAGACCGGAGCAATAAAGAAAACAGGACAGCATGAGGAAGAATACCATCTCATACTATTTCAAAATTTGTACATTATTAGACCACTTTTTTTATATTTAGTTATTTTATTTTTGGTAATTTTTTTCCAAATGAGTACATACCCAGAATTAAATATTAAATGAAAGCCTTCCAATAAAAGCTTTGTCCTGCCCTGTAACTGCTCAGCCTCCCCATTCTTCTTCCTATAATCATATTTAAATAGTTTAGTGATTATATTAAATTCCTAGAAAAACTTATTTTTCACTTAACATCTTTATTCATCATCTGTTTGCTTTATGCTATGAAAAGTGAAGATTAATCTACTTTATACCACTTCCAACCCAGTTTCCCACTATCCATGTAAAATAGCACCTGTACCATCTAGTGGTATGTTGCAACCTCCTTGTGCCAGATTGCAAGAGCCAATTGTTTTAGGAATTCTGCAAGCCAAGTATTAAAAATAGCTATATTAAAAATTAAATTACACAGATGTGTAATGAAACAAATTTTATTAAAAACAAAGGTAATAAACACTCAAAACTTATACTTCCTAATTATGTTATATTTTACTGTTATCTATGCTGTTAAAATTACATACATTTATTGTATGTATATTATAGAGATTCTGTATAATTGTATGCTACTACACATACTTTGCCAACTCTGTGTTCAGGGAGATCATACTGTTAGTGATCTCTTGATACTGACCATGGCTGGAGCATTTCACCACGGAAATCAACAAATATTACAAGCCTGGGCCTGATTTGTTTGTTGGTTGATTGTCTAGACTTTCAACTCAGGAAAATAACAGAGAAAAGTTTTTTATTTAGGTGAAAGTTTAAAGTGTTAATCTGTCCCCATTATATTGTGAATAAAGGAAAAATATGAGGGAATTTTTTCCATTATTCAAAAATTATTACTCATTTCAGAAAAGAAATTGTTTATGTCATTGAAGTGAAGTTTTTATATATGTCTTCATTGTTTCACTGTTTTCTTACTTGTTAAGGTAAAAGAAAATTCACCTAACATTTATATCAGAAGTATGTTCATGTGTCAGTTGCAACAAGCAGTTGGCTGTGGTTCCAAGAATTTAGCAAAAACCAACAAAAGCACTATGTGAGAATCAATTGCTTTATGGAAATTACAGAAGAGTTTTGTATATTTTTAATTATTATTTGTAAGTTATGGACTATTTATCCTCTATACAAGTAAAATTTATAATAAATGTATGTAAATGTGTGCATTTTTAGAGCTATTTGTTAAACATTTACCAGCATACTACTTGTTATATAATTGTTTTTACTAAATTAATAAACAACACTTGTGTAATATGATCATATAAATGTTCACTGAAGAGACAGATATATTTTCTTCCTTGGATAAATTGTTTCCCTAAAGTTTCTAATTGCCTTTCTTTGCTTCTTACAGGATCTTTATGATAGCAATTCTCCATTTTTTTTCTAAATTCTCTACCATATCAGTAATACTACACAGTCTTTTGCAGATGTGGGGAGAAATAAATCCCTCCCCGAAACCCTCTGGCAACTTACTGCAATTTGATTACAGTCTAGGCCTCTGTCCCTGGAGTTATCCTGGGACTTTAATGACTCTTCTTTAGTTTTTCTGTCTTAAATCTACTTTTTAAAGATTTTTTCTGTTGTTTATTAGAATATATCCTCAGCAAATTTCTTAAGAAAGGACGGTAAATTTCCTGAGCCCTTGGACATCTTAAATAGTCTTTATTCTTTGCCAGTTTTATTGATAGTTCACTGAGATATAGAATTCTAGATTTCAAACCCTTTTCTCTCAAATTTTAGGGTTATTCCTCTATTGTTTTCTAGCAATCAGTGTTGCTTTGAGAAATTCAATGACATTCTGAGTATCTCCTCTTTGAAGGTAACCTAAATTTTTCTTTTTGGAAGGTTTTAGATCTTTCTCTTTTTCCCCAGCATATTGCAATGTAATGCTTATGTGCCTTGATATGGGTCTTTTGCATTCATTCATTTTGCATTCATTGTGCCCTTTTGATCTAGAAACCTGTTATACTTCAGCTTTTATATTACATAATTAATCAATTCCTCCTCTCCATTTCCTCTATCTCTTCCTAGACCACCAATCAGTTGACTGCTCCTTTAATCTCCTCTCTCTCATTTTCCATACCTTTGACTTTGTTCTATCATCTGAAAGATCCTCTCCTGTTGAGTTATTTTAAGTTATTACATTTTTACTTTTCAAGAGAATCCTTCTTGTTCTCTTTTATCTTTTCATTTTATTCTGTTCTTGTTTTATGAAAGTAATATCTTATCTCTACAAGGACATAAGTTTTACTTTGTCTTTTGAAGTTTTCTGTACTGCTGCTGTTTCTTCTGGATTTATGTTGTCTATTCATTTATTTCTGTCTCTTCTTTCACAAAGCAAACTTCCCACAATTCTTCGCTTTTCTTTGGTTGCCTGTTCATATTGACATGAAGCACATACACATGAAAAAAATGGTTGGAACTTCTGTGTACATTAACTGTTTTAACCAATGAATTTCATTTTGTGGTGGGTAGGCAAGGACACATTCAAGGGAATCATCTGGAAAACCTCCAAGGCTAGCATGTGGAGGTCTGGGAAAGTTCAGTTTCTTCAAAGAAACTTACTAAGGAGTGGATGGCACCTGCTGCCAGCGTTATGCAACCAGTCTCATTGAGGCTGTACAATTCCCCTCCACCCTCCTCTTATCTGGAATCTCTGAAACTGAAGCTTTTGTGAAGTTCTGTCAGGGCAAATCAAATTTCTATATATCCTCCTCTGAAAACACTCAATGGTCAAATTCTACACTTAACTACATCAGTTTTCCTTCTACTTCAAGATTCCAGAATTATGTTGAAATATTTCTGATTTCCAACAATAGCAGAAAGGCTTATTCAGGCCACCATCCCACTGAAAATGACTAAAATTTCCAGATCAAATATTGGCTCAATCTCCTTTAAAGCACCAAAGAGATCACAAGATATTAAGCAATTATCAGGCCAAAACTGAAAGGAAAGCAGAGACTAGAGGGATAAGGCAGCACGAGGCAGGATAGCTCTGATGGTATTTGAAAACCCAAGGATAAAAATCAAGGCCCAGGGCCCACATGCTGCTGAAATTCTAAAAGGAGAATTAGATTCTCATCAGTAAGGTAAGGTTCCAAAGGACAACGACTTCAAAAAATAATGAAGCATTGTCACCTGGGTGGTCAAGGAACCTCGAAACCATGAATGTGGTTAAGGCAATCCCAGACTGGTGTTTGCTGCTGCCTGATAGAAGCAATAGTAAATGCCTTTGGAGGTGGCAAATAGGATAAATAAAAAGAAATTCAAACTGATACACACCATGATAAACAGCAGAACCTCAAAAACAGCGATAAATCATAAAATCATCTGGAGATAAAAAGGAGATCAACTAAAAATAAGTAATAGGTTGACAGTAAACTTCTCAACAGCAATACTTGAAGCCAGAACACAGTGGCATAATATTTCTAATATGCTAAAAGAGACTATTTGCCAACTGGAATTCTACAGTTAGTAATTGTTCAAGAATAAAGACATAATAAGGCTTTTTTGAGAAAAGCAAAAACAAAGTTCACCACAAATAGATCTTTAGTAAAGGAAATTCTAATGGGTGCATTTGGGCCACAAAGAAAAGTACTCCTAGATGTAATGCTAAAGAAAACAAAAGAAATGAAGAGCAAAATAAAGTGGTCAGTACATAGATTTCTAAAAACCTGAATAAACATTATCTATATAAATCAATAATAGTAATATCCTGTGGATTAATCAATTAATGACAACAATACCACGCAAGAGAGGAGTGAGATGAGGTTAAGGTGTCCTAAGGACCTTGTATTGTCCAAGGAAAAGGTTAAAGGTATTGATTAACTTAAGACTTTGATGAATTAAATATTCATGCTGTAATTTCTAGAGAAACTACTAAAGGAATAGAAATAGAACATACAATTTCCAAAAGCAATTAAGGTAGAAATCAATAACCAAATAAAAACTAGAAAATATGTTTAAAATTAAGAAATAAACTTCTGAATTTTGCATCAAAGACAAAATCATTATGGAAATGAGAAGTTATTTTGAACTAATATAGTTAGTACATCAGACCCCTTCCATTTTGCAAGGGCTAGGACTTCACCCATAGAAGGTAAATCCCTATGTCACATTAATAATGTGGGAATTCTCCCATTAGAGAATGCCCTTTATCTCAATTTCTTTGACATTGCCAGTGCAAAGAGTTTTTATTGTTTACTTTCATTTTAGAGAAGTCTCTAAAAGAAAAGGAGATGAACACATGTTTCAATCAGCTACCAGTAGCTAAAATTCTATTAAGGCATTTTAAACAGGTATAAGAAACAGCACCATCTGATGTACTGCTTCTCCCTTTTTTCCTTTCTTTAAGCTTTTAAATTTTTACCATTTAAATAAACAAATAATCCCTACCTACAATTTATTTTCAAGTACAGGACAGATATATTCACAAACCATCTATTTCTCTGAGAATTTTTGCTACTTTGAAAGACTAAGGACAAAATCCCACTTCTTTTCATTACAGTAATATATTTATATTTAAAACATTTTTACAAGCATCCTTCATGCACTTACTAAAAATTCTTCCTCACATTAAACCAGCTTTCTTATGATGAAAACCATCTGGTTTCCACTTTCTGACTTTTATTTTTTTTCTCTTTTATCCAATTAAAGTGAAGCAATATTTACTATGGATTAAATAAGATATGCACAGAAAAATAATTACACAATTCTCAAGTTTTAAGCATTGTATGAGTATGTGGGTGTGGGTGCTAACCCATGTTGTGTTAAAAGTAGGAAATTTTGAACTAGGTATATTATTTGAAACAGAAAATTAGTTTAACAATAATAACAAAAGCAGACAAAAACAATTTCCAACTGACTTCAACATGTTGAAAACCCATATAAACTGAGGAGTACATTTTACTTTCCTGACTATGTATGAGTTAATCTGCATGCCAAATAAAGGGCTTTTGGGTCTATTAACAGAATGTGGGTTAAATACTTTCAAATGGAAAAAAATAATGTTTAATTCATATCTTTAAAAATAGTTTGGACAGAATTTTAATTCCCAGAAACAGACAACCTGCTAATAATAATTACAGAAGTCTGTTCACCTTCCATAACAGCACTCTATTTTCAGCAAATATACAGCTCCCCAAATTTTCATTTGCTTAAAAAATTTGCATTAATAAAACAATTTGTAGGAATAAAACACTATAACTGATAAGAGAAAGCATACAGCCTTCAAAACTTCCCTATTTTGGAGAAATGTATTTGAAGATTAGAAGCAGACTAATTGTTTATAATGAAGAAACAGGTAAAATTCTGCATCAGCAAATTTCAAGCCATCATATTGGTTCCCAGTATGTCTCACTGTTCTTATTTCTACCTCTAGCCTACTGAGGTCAGCATTTTTATATTTTGGTGTTTTTTTATTAAACACATGGATTCAGTCTGCTAATAAAGTATGCCTATTAATTACTTTGTTTACAGAAAGTTTTCATCGATAAAGGAAAAGGCAAAATAAAAAGACTGTTGAAAGCTATTAGGACATGTACTTTTAATTATATAATGAAATGTTCAACAGTCTCAATTTTTCAGGAGTGATTTCATGTCTCTTTAGGTGCCAATCTAACAATTTCCCTTTTGTGCAAAGTATGCCTGTCCACCACTGACCCAATGAATCTCCCTCCATAAATTAGGAGACATCGTTACTACACTGTAGTCATCTGTAGAATCTACTGGTTCTCTAATAATGTCCAAGTACACTGCAATTAAGGATAGAAAAGGAACAAAGTCCAGTTGAAAGTGTAAAGGGAAGCTGGGCAGAATGTAATTTAATTACCATGGTTGGAATTACTCCAGGACTCCACCTGCCATAAAGGAAGTGCCCTGGGATCTTTAATGACCACAAGTGGTCAGGATTCTAGTTTTACAGCTCATCCAATTAATTGCCAAGCACATCTTCTGGTATACCATTAAGTGACAGGGCTGGGGAATCCACTCTGCTAATTAAGAACTTGGGGCCTTGTGTTAGTTTCCCAGAGGATTCTTCAGGGTATGTGCATATATGTACATGGCTGCATAAACATACAGTTAATAAGAGATAATTCTATAATGGGTAGTGAACAAGAGAGATTCAGCCATTTCTTTACTCAATTAGAGATGGACAATCTGTACAGCACAGGTCAGACAAGTGTTGAAAAATTCTGGACTCCCGTGCAGTTTCCAGGGGCCACCTCTACCCTGTCTCTTTACATGGTCGAGTGTAGAATGTACAAATTGCCTTGCACAGTCCCACGTGCCCTCTGGAGGAATTCACACACTCACTCTTACTAGCAGGTCTTATTTCAGGACCTTAATATACCCTTTAAGATGAAACTTGATAAAGATCCTCATTTTCTTATATTTTTGCATATTAAAATGTGACTCTAACTTTCTCAATTTCCCTCTCCTTAAAAGAAACATAATACTTGCCATCTCAAAAAAGTAAAGTCTGAGAAACAACCATTAAATATTTTTTCCCAAAGCGAAAAAAAGGAAAGCCTCTTCAAATAACCTAGCTCAGTGGTTCCCAAACATCTCTCCATTGACCAAATGCATTTGAATCACTTTTGAAGATTATTATAAATCGACATTCCCAGGTCACACTCCAGAGCTACTGAATCAGAAGACCAAGGTTGGGAGCCAAGTATCTGAATTTTCAACAAGCCCACCAGATTAGTCCACCTATTTGAGAATCACTGGACTCTGACTTCCTTGGAGGCAAAATAACAAAGGCCTATTATGTGATTCTGAAAAGGAAACCTTGTCCACATCACACGGTGCACACAAAATCGTTCTCCCTTTTCCATGCTTATTTTCTTTCGTGCCCTTTGCTTTACTTCCATTTTAGATCTCATCATTTCAGTTATCAAGCTTAATTTTTTTATTCCCAGGAAGCATTGTGTAAAATTACTTTGCGATCTTATTAAACCTGATGCTAACTAACCTGACCATATTTATTTTCACACTCAGAAATATGAGTAATCCACTAGAGACATTGAACTTTAGACATGTGGAAAGGTAAAATGCCTGTGACGCAAATACAGGCATTAGGAAAAGATTATTGGACAATTTAAAACTAACTGAAAGCTACTTTTTCCTGTCACTGTAGCTGATGTTCCAATATAATAATTTGTTTTTAATCAGTGGGAAAGAAGATATTTGAAGACTGCAGAAATCTGGTACCATGGTCGCCAGAGTGGAATGAAAATGGCCAAAACTTTCTAATGCAACTGAGATTTTATTCACCTGTCAAAGGAGATTGTTGTGGTTCAGGATTTCCTAACTCCCTTTTTACTCTAAATGTTCATACCCTTGAACAAAATTCTCAGAAATTTGGCAAGAACATGAACATGTAAAATAAGTAAAGTCACCTGTTATTCTTAGACCTGAAAGAGTTAGGTGACTGTACTAAAGGAATCCAGGGAATATTTGTAGGTCTCATAGGGTGACCAATTGTACAGGTTTACTTAGTACCGATGGGTTTACTAGAACACAGGATTTTAGTACTAAAACCCAGACAGTTTTAGCCATACAATGATGACTGGTCATCCTCACGCCAGAGATTGAGTTCATGAGATATAAATGAAAAGTTTTTACCATGTAAATGTACTTAAGCTTTTGATACACTGAGAGGTGAAGCTGGAGGTCCCCAGATTTTGGAGGGATAGTTAGGATATGACATGTTACTTCTAATCTTCTTAGGTATCCTAACCCTAACCATAATTAGAATAAAAAATAACATCTAAACATAAAAGGACCTGAGGTATGATAAAGAGCAAGAGAGCACTTGAGAAGGAAAGTAGATAAACATCTTTATTAGAGAACGATCTGGGGATTGTACTGTACATAGCACTGATTTATACATAGAACTTCAAACTGAGAAGCCTATCAGGAAGCAACTTATTTAAAAAGAATCTAATGCCTCACAAACAGTTTAAAAAAAACTACACCAAAACAGCAATTGACTTCTCTCAGGGTTAACATGGACTTGTTTAGCCATTATACCTAGGTACCTGGCTCCCCAGTAGATATGCATATATTGCTGACCCTCAGATATGCCTGCTCCATGAATTTAGTCAAGAATAAGGATCCATCTAGAGAACTTATAAAAATGAATTCATAAAATTAAGGAATTATTTTATTTCACTTTAAAGTTAATCTGAAAGATACCATAGGTTAAAAATGTGTATTTGGGGAAAGAGGATCCTGGGGAGATGGTGGGTTGGAGAGTACCAGGAATCTATCTCCCCACCAAGACAACATATACACTGGCAGAATCTGTCTGATGTTAACTCTTTTGTAACTCTGGAGTCTAACTAAGACTCAAAACTTGCAGGGGAAGGCTTAGACAGTAAATTGGATTTAATTTCAGTCAGTTCCAGCTATTAGCCGAGGAAATAAGAGACTAAAAATCTATAAGACATAAAGAAAACAAACAGAAAATGACAGAATTCCCTCCATATCAGTAACTACTTTAAATGTAAATGCATTAAAGCTCTCTAATCAAAAGACAGAAATTGGAAAAATGGGTGGGGTGAGGGAAACATGATCCAACTATAAGCTGTCTACAAGAGACTTTCTTTAGATCCAAAGACATCAATAGGTTGCTAGTGAAAAGATGGGAAAAGTCCATGCAGATAGTAACCAAAAGAGAACAGGAGTGGCTATACTAATAACAGGCAAAATAAACTTTAAATCAAAAAAGGGTACAGAGTTTCAGTTTTGCAGTATGAGAAGAGTTTCGGAGGTGGATGATGGTGATCACTACACAACACTAAAGGTACTTAATATTACTGAACTGTGCACTTAAAAATGGTTAAATGGAAGAAGAAATGAGGCCCAAAGTCAGTAGAAGGAGGGACATAATAAAAATTAAAGCAGAAATAAATAAAATTGAGAAGAATAAAACAATAGAAAGAATCAATGAAAGCAGAACTGGTTCTTCGAGAAAATAAACAAAACAGATAAACCCCTAGTCAGACTTAACAAGAAAAAAAGAGAGTGTACACACATAAACAGAATCAGAAATGAGAAAGGAAAAATCACTACCGACACCACAGAAATACAAAGAATTATGAGAGAATACTATGAAAAATTATATGCTAACAAACTGGATAACCTAGAAAAAATGGACAACTTTCTAGAGAAATACAACTTACCAAGGCTGACCCAGGAAGAAACAGAAAATCTGAATAGACCAATTACCAGCAAAGAAATCGAAAAGGTATCAGAAAACTACCTAAGAACAAAACACCTGGACCAGATGGTTTCACTGTTGAACTTTATCATTTAGTGAAGATCTAATACCCATTCTCCTTAAAGTTTTCCAAAAAGTAGAAGAGGACGGAATACTCCCAAACTCATTCTACAAGGCCAACATCATTCTAATAACAAAACCAGGCAAAGACACCACAAAAAAAGAAAATTACAGACCAATATCCCTGATGAACATAGATGCAAAAATACTCAATAAAATATTAGCAAACAAATTCAAAAATACATCATAAAGATCATTCATCACGATCAAGTGGGATTCATCCCAGGGATGCAAGGATGGTACAACATTCAAAAATCCATCAACATCATTCACTACATCAACAAAAAAACATAATCATCTCCATAGAGGCTGAAAAAGCATTTGACAAAATTCAACATCCATTCATGATAAAAACTCTCAATAAAATGGGTAGAGGGGCAAGTACTTCAACATAATAAAGGCCATATATGACAAACCCACAGCCAACATTACTTAACAGTGAGAAGCTGAAAGCTTTTCCTTAAAGATGGGGAACAAGACAGGGATGCCCACTCTCCCCACTTTTATTCAACATAGTTCTAGAGGTCCTAGCCATGGCAATCAGACAACAAAAAGAAATAAAAGGCATCCAGATTGGTAAGGAAGAAGTCAAATTGTCCCTGTTTGCAGATGACATGATATTGTACATAAAAAACCCCAAAGAATCCACTCCAAAACTACTAGATCTAATATCTGAATTCAGTAAAATTAATACACAGAAATCTGTTGCATTTCTACACACTTACAGTGAACTAGCAGAAAGAGAAATCAGGAAAACAATTCCATTCACAATTGCATCAAAAAGAATAAAATACCTAGGAATAAACCTAACCAAGGAAGTGAAAGACCTATACTCTGAAAACTACAAGACACTCATGAGAGAAATTAAAGAAGATACCAATAAATGGGAACACATCCATGCTCATGGATAGGAAGAATTAATATTGTCAAAATGGCCATCCTGCCTAAAGCAATCTACAGATTTAATGCAATCCCTATCAAAATACCAACAGCATTCTTCAATGAACTAGAGCAAAAGTTCTAAAATTCATATGGAACCACAAAAGACCCCAAATAGCCAAAGCAATCCTGAGAAGGAAGAATAAAGTTAGAGGAATTACGTTCCCTGACTTCAAGCTCTATTACAAAGTCACAGTAATCAAGAAAATTTGGTACTGGCACAAGAACAGACCTATAGACCAATAGAACAGACTAGAGAGCCCAGATATAAACCCAAGCATATGTGGTCAATTAATATACGGTAAAGAGTCATGGATATACAATGGGGAAATGACAGCCTCTTCAACAGCTGGTGTTGGCAAAACTGGACAGCAATATGTAAGAGAATGAAACTAGATTATTGTCTAACCCCATACACAAAAGTAAACTCAAAATGGATCAAAGACTTGAATTTAAGTCATGAAACCATAAAACTCTTAGAAAAAAATATAGGCAAAACTCTCTTGGACATAAACATGAGCAACTTCTTCATGAACATATCTCCCCAGGCAAGGGAAACAAAAGCAAAAATGAGCAAATGGGACTATATCAAACCAAAAAGCTTCTTTACAGCAAAGGACACCATCAGTAGAACAAAAAGACATCTTACAGTATGGGAGAATATATTCATGAATGACATATCCAATAAGGGGTTGACATCCAAATTATATAAAGAGCTCACGCACCTCAACAAACAAAATGCAATAAGCCAATTAAAAAATGGGCAGATGAGCTGAACAGACACTTCTCCAAAGAAGAAATTCAGATGGCCAACAGACACATGAAAAGATGCTCTACATCGCTAATCATGAGAGAAATGCAAATTAAAACCACAGTGAGATATCACCTCACACCAATTAGGATGCCACCATCCAAAAGACAAACAACAACAAATGTTGGTGAGGATATGGAGAAAGGAGAACCCTCCTACACTGCTGGTGGGAATGTAAATTAGTTCAACCATTGTGGAAAGCAGTATGGAGGTTCCTCAAAAATCTCAAAAGAGAAATACCATTTGACCCAGGAATTCCACTCCTAGGAATTTACCCTAAGAATGCAGCAGTGCAGTTTGAAAAAGACATATGCACCCCTATGTTTATCACAGCTCTATTTACAATAGCCAAGAAATGGAAGCAACCTAAGTGTCCATCGGTAGATGAATGGATAAAGAAGACGTGGTATATATATACAAAATGGTATATTCTTCAGACATAAGAAGAAAACAAATCCTACCATTTGCAACAACATGGATGGAGCTAGAGGGTATCATGCTCAGTGAAATAAGCCAGGCAGAGAAAGACAAGCATCAAGTGATTTCACTCATCTGTGGAGTATAAGAACAAAGAAAAAACTGAAGGAACAAAACAGCAGCAGACTCACTGAACCCAAGAATGGACTAACAGTTACCAAAGGGAAAGGGATTGGGGAGGATGGGTGTGAAGGGAGGGATAAGGGGGGAAAAAAGGGTACGATGGTGAGCACACATAATCTAGCAGTGGGGCAGATAGGGCGAATGCAGAATAACACAGAGAAGACAAGTAGTGATTCTATAGCATCTTACTACACTGATGGATAGTGACTGTAATGGGGTATGTGGTGGGGACTTGATAATAGGTTGAATCTAGTAACTATAATATTGCTCATGTAATTATACATTAATAATAGCAAAAAAATGGTTAGATGGTATATTTTATGGTACATGTATTTTACCACAATAAAAAATTTTTAAAGAAAAAAACAATCCCCTATTTCAGGAAAGGACTCAGCTTTTTTAGGAGGTGTTGATTATGTTGGCAACAATTAAATAACCTCCATTATGACTTACTAAAACAATGTGTAGAAAAGATCCTGTAACAATAGCTTATCCTGTAATCGAATGGACTCAACCTATTTCTTGACTGACTCCTCAGCTACATTTAATACTATTTATCACTCTCTCTATGAACAAAATATCAAACTTTCAAATATGAGATGTTTCTAAATATCATAATATACTAGTATCCCAAGGAAAATTATTGGAGCCTAAGGGAAAAAAATTCAGTAATTCTTACTGTCTTTATTTTAAAATTCTATGTTTTACCCATCATAGATTTTCACACTAACTTAGGTTTTTTAAAACATTCCATTAAATTATTATTAATTTTGATTACTGGGCTTTTTGCTCCTCTCCCTGGCCCTGCTCAAATTTTGAGTCCTAAGGTGAGTCTGCCTGAAAAGACTCTTCTGTCACTTCTGTGATACTGTTTGCTAGTTATTCTCTCTTTCAAGCCTCTCCTTCTCAATCTTTTTTGCAGCTTCCTCTGTCTGTCAACTAAATGTCAGTGTTCCTCAGGATTCTTTTAAGCCTCTCTCCTTCTCTACACATACCATCCAGGTTTCCTCAAGTTATTTCTACATCCTATTGATTCTCAAACTGTTCCCCATTCACTTCAACCTCCAACCACACTAGCAGCCATGCTATATGGATAATTTAACCCTAACCTAATCCCAATCCTTTGCCTTTCTAAATCAGTCAATCCCTGTCCCATGATGCATTTCTGGAGACATGTCCCACTTCCCAAAAGTACTTCCTCCTGCCAAAATTTAAATCTCTGTGTCCACCAAAACCTTCTCCCAACCTCCCTCATGCGTGCTTCAGACCCTAGGATATAGGCAAGAAGAGATATTACAGAAACCCTCCAGGACTTCCATTTTATTCTTCCCTCCTCTTTACCCTCCAGTTGCTCCACTATGCCAAAATATCTCTCAATTTCACAACTTCATACACACTGTCTTCTTTATCTGGCATATTTTCTTACTTCACTAGCAAACTCCTAATTTCCTTCAGGTTGCAGCCTACATATCTCTTCCAGGGAGACCTTCTCTGACCTTTACATTACATTAGGTTCCCCTGCAATGTGTACCTATAGGACTATGTACCTTCTCTTTCATATCCCTCATTATGCATTATTGTACTACTTGTTCCATTTTCTATCTTTCCTGCTAGGCTACAAGCTCCATGAGGGTAGAAGCCATGTCCATCTTGTTCATGATTATATATCCAACTCTAACTCAGGGCCCAGGATTTATCAGTCACTCAATAAGTAATTATGTAAAGGAAAGAGGACAGTCAGTAAAAATCAAACACTATCCAAACAGAACCTGTGCGATCAATGAGCAACTGAGCAAATGAGCAAAAGGCAGCAGATGCAAAGATCACAAAGTCCAGCAATATATTAGGAAGCAGTTAAACAGAAAGTCCCACTTTTTTCTAATCCTGGACACATCTTTTTTTGCTAAATAACCAGGACTCCTTGCCCTAGTGTTGTCCATGTAACAGAGAGAGCATGGTCCATTCGTTGGCTTGGCTGTCCTAGGGCCTCTGAAATTTTGGCAGACCTCTACAGGGCCATCTGGCCTTTTGTATCCTTCCTGAAACTCATCTCTGCTCTTCTGTGATCAAATGCTCTGCCCATAGATCTTTTCCAGGATGAAGGGTTTTACTTGCTGTTTGCTAGCTATTGCACCTCACCAGAGAGGAGGGAAGAAATTCAAGTTTCCCAGATCCCAAAGGCTCACCATGAAGACTGGAACCCCTCTGTTCCATGGTTAGGCTCATAGTACTACTCCTCTGAAAAGATTATGCTGATGAAAGAGGAAGCTCTTATTACTATACGCAGTGTGTGAAACTCACACATAGGGTTTTACTGGTCAACAATTTGAAACAAGTCCAATTCCATAGGCTAAAAAAAAACCCTCAATTGCTTAACTTTTAGGCTGTCTACTGAAAACTGATGGGGCATATGTAACACAAAAGTCAGCAGACTCAAGCTAGAAAATGTATGACTTGGCTCCGGGGAACTTCAACTGCAAGAAGAAAAACAACCATTCTTGTCCTGGGAGAATAAAGACTCAGACAAAATATCCCGCTTCTTGTAATCCAAAAATGTGCAAAATTTTTTTTAATTAAAAAAAAGAGAGAATAGAGAACTTGGCTAACCTCATTGTGTGTGGTTAATACTCTGTATTAGTATATTGGGATTTGTCAGAAAACACTTTTAGAGTTTCCCCTGACCACATATCCTTACTTGTACCAAAAGCTAAGACTCACATAGCTAATAAACCTCACTAACAAATTAGCAACATCTATAAAAATACTGTAGCTTTAAATATTACAAAATAGTAGAGGAGAACCTAAATCTCCTTAAAGGCATTTTTTTCTGTCTCACAATAAGCATGAGTCCTGTTTATAATGTGATGCCAAAAATAGAAACACACTACTTAATGTCTGGAGAAGGATCCTGTATTTGTCACTCCACACTGCAGAGGCACTTTACAATAAATGTGAGTACTTTTCCAATCCATTTTTCCTGGTCTTTCCCTCTGAACATCAACATCAGTGAGCCACTGGGTGCTTAGATGCAGGCAGGAGGAGATACCCTGCCAGTATAAGACTTAATTAATACTCTGACTGCCTCCCAAACTGCCAAGGATAGATAAAGGTTCCTTGAGGAAGAGCCACTACATTTTATTACTGTGTATCACCCTTTTGGCTTTTCTTGCAATGCCATATCCATGTTTTTCTTCCAATTAAAAATTCATAAGGGAAATTTGTACCCTAAGGGAAACATTGTACCAAAAGGTATAATGACAAACACATTTTAGATCTTTTCCCCACAAAGGACAGAGTTATCAGCCCCTGATATATTTTTTTAACAGTCTGGCTTACATTTTGGTGCCAACACCAACTGCTGGTTAAATCCTCTCATCAGCCAAGATGAGGCCTTTTGTTCTGCTTTTGTGACTTTGTTTTTTTGAACATATAAAGTAGCCAACAATTCCAAATGGTGGCTCATTACTTCTCTCCAATTTGTTTACATGTGAAGATAAAAGCTATTGTATCTAAATTATAATAGGATGTCTAAATGACCCACTGTTGTAAGATCTACAAATAATTATCCCCTACAACAGCTGGAAAAGGAAATATTTTAATCAAGCCACAAAAGGGAAAAATGCATGTCCACAAGCTTTTATTACCTATCTATATTCATCATCAACAATAGCAATGATTTATTGAGTACCCAGCAAGATCACAAGTGGAACTCTGAGAGTTTAAATTAGTAAAGTAGACCTACAGGTTATCAATTCAGAACAAGGTCAGACATTTGCTTACAGAAACAAAAGGTTTTTCTGTTCCTAAAATCTATTTATGATTTAATTGTTTTTTAAGTAAAGACAGGAGAGATTAAAATGCAAAGCTGGAATTTTCCAAAAATGACTTTCAGACTTACAATAGGTCAAGCATCAGTGTTCAGGTTTACAGCCAAGGGAGATTGTGAAACAGGTGTGGGTATCTGTAAGAAGAAAAACAGCAATTACTTGATGCATCTCAAACAATATAAGGTTGTTTGTTCATTGATAGTATACCTCATGATAACTTAAGTCTGTGTAAATTCGAATCTCCTCTTCATTTCCTTTCTTCTTGTCCCCCTTTTACACTCTATTCTTGGCATTCTATTTTTAGATTTCTGAACTCTCATTGCTGAGGTAATATGATGTACAAATTTACATTAATTGGCAAAATACTGAAAATCAAAGATTTCTTCCTAGAAAATCTATAGGAAAATAAAATGTCTCAGCAAACCTCTTCAAGAACTTCTATAAGGTTAGCTATTCCTAATCTCTTTTTGGGATTTGAAATCTATAAATATAAATATTAATTTAAAAATGTTTATCAATATGAAAAAGTCCCTATAAGAAAATGTAGGAAAAATAGTATCCTATTAAAATATAGAAAAGTAAAAATCTGTTGAAATCCACCAACCATAAGGATTTGAATTTTCTAAGAAAAACTCATACTTAAAGTGAGTCTTAGTATGGAAATTACAGCCAGATTACCCTTATTTAACAGACTGCCTGTTCCTGTTTACATTATTTTGCATCCCTTAGTGAAAATTATCTGCATATTTCCTTACTGAGTAATTATATATATAGCCCATATGTAGTCCTCAAAGATTTAATAGTTACTGTACAAATGCAGTAAAAAAAATGTCCATGTTATCTTAGTCATTACAGACATTATTACATTTGAGAGAGGAAAGTCTTGCATTACGCATGTAGTTCTGGAAAATGGATGCAAAACTAGTATAAGGAACCAGGTCCTGACAGAGGCATGCAGTATTTCCCAAAGTCCATAACTTTTCAGTTTCTGTCCCTGTGCAAGAACTGAAATGTTTAGAATGCCCACAGAATAAAGAGAGTAAGTACTCAGACTAACTGGGAGGACCCATGAACCATGGCTGACTGCTTGAGAGTTTGGGATTTAACCAACACCCCTCAGTTTATCCTCAGGATTAGTGCATCACTGTCTCCAACACCTCCACACGAACAGCCTCCGTGAGAATTTTCCTTGTGCTCAACACTCTCATCTGACAGCACTTCCTTCTGTGTCTGGCTATAATCATCACAGTCACTGTTGTATTAGAGCGATTGAAATAACCAACTTCTGAGTAACTCCTACTAATTATTTGAGACTTTGGAAGATAAAACCACTCTGAAAGAGTTCCCATTCTACCTCTAGCCTTAGCATTTTTCCCAGCAAACAACAAACCTTCTCTCTTTCAGCATTTGTGGGTGTTTGGCTAAATAATGCCTTCAAGGAGCAGTAATACAACACAGTTTTTATGGGAATGAAGACAAAGTTACTGAAATCCCTCAGGCCAAAAAGTGTTCCTCCTGAACGTGACAGCCTACCCCTACCTTTATCTGCACATATACACCCTTCTCTTCCATGGAGAACTCAGATTAAGTGAAAATATACATATAAGAAGGCCATTTTAAATTATATTTAATGTAGAATTATTTAGTTACTTTTATACTTTAACAGTCTTTTTTTTATTGAAAGTGCAGTTGATATATAATTTTATATTGATTTCAAGCATACAACACAGTGGTTCAGTAGTTACCTATATTATTAAATCCTCACCCCCTCTAGTGCAGTTACTAATAGCTATCAATATAGGAAGATGTTACAGAATCACTGCCTGTATTCTCCATGCTGTACTACTATCCTCATGACCAACTTATATTATGATTGAGAACTTTTGTGCCCTTTTATCCCCATCACCCTCCCCACTCAACCACTCCAACGCCTCCCCATGGTAACTACTGGTCACTCCTCAGTGTATCTGAGTCTACTTAACACAATCTTTGCATCCCATTATTGATAATGCTCTTAGAAGATGTTGAGATATTGAGCAATTCCCTTGAATTAATACAGAATTCTCAACATATTGAAAAGTCCATCTTGCCTTTAAAGCATGAGTTGGGGGCTGTTCCATATAAGCTTAAGATTATAAGAGCTTTAAAGTAGCTGCCTACCCAGTCCTCCTTGAATACACTTAAATACATACACACATAACCTCCAGCTAAAAGGCAGAGTTAGAACACCACTACTAAAATAGACATCTGTATTCAAGTAAGCTAGTAACCATTATTCATAATGAAGATGAGCAGAATACTTACCCTGTGCCAGGCTCTTCAAGTCTTATATGAATTATTTAACACTCAAAACAACTCTATAAGGTATCCATGATTTAAGGTTTAGAGTTTTTAAAGGTTTAGAGAGAATTGTCAAGTTTACATGACCAGAAAAGAGTGGAGCTAGACTTTAAGCTCAAGCTCTTACCACAGAGCACCATGCTCTTGCTGTCCCAGTCACAGCATCTTTACCAAAGTCATACAAATCCTTAGAGCATCTTTAAGTCATCATTTCAGATCTTATAACTCTGTACTCCTTTCTTGTCCTTCAGTTGCCTTTTGGGTCAAGTACCAATTTACTTCCTTCAACACAGGAGCCAAATAAAATAAGAAGGTGCTTTCAGCATTGAGCCAGTAATCAGAATCAGGAATTATTAATGAAATTTTTCAGAGGTAAGAAGGCAAAATTTGGAAAAGTGTGAAAGAAGAGAGTTTTTTCTTCAAAGTAGTTATGTGACCTATCAACTGAGAAATGGATAACATCAGTGTGGTATATTCTCAAATGTAATCTGTATAGTAGTTAAAACAAATAAATTACACCTAAATACACACACACATGTGGATAAAATGAAAGTTCCTGTGGCCAGGATTCTCATCGGGCCCTGGCTGGCTAGCTCACTACACACATGTGGGCAATACGTTGCTATTGACTCTATATAAAGAGCTCTGCCCAGTACTCTGGGCAACACGGTGGCACAGCTGCAAGGCTGCAGGAGAGCAGAGCAGAGGCTGGAGTGGTGGCAGCACCAAGGACAGAGGCCCAGAGGACAGCTGTGCAGGCAGAGAAGCCCAGAGGCAGAGACCGGCTTGCTGCATGCAGACTCTCTCTGAGTGTATGGGATTTTAGGGACTGACCTGCCATTGTGGAAATAAAGTTGGGTATAACCCTTTCACCCTAAGAATGTTCTACTGTCATTTCTTTGGTCACACTGAATCCATAGCGAACTTGCCAGGGGCTGAAACCCATTGGCAAAACACACATATGTTGATATCAACATGAAAAAATCTGAAAAACCTAAGTTTGAATGAAGAAATCAAGTTGGAAGATATTATGTAGTGAATATATTTAATTTTTGAACCCATAAAATATTATATACTGATATTGATAAATGTAAATTAAATGCATAAAACATTGATGGGAAGGAAAAAAACCTACCTCGGGAATGCTTACTTCTGGAGGATTTAAGGATTTTATGGATTAGGGAGAAGTGAGCAGAGGACTTTGATTATATCTGTTATGTTGTATTTATTTCAAAATGTTCACATCTGTTAAATGAAGGAGGTGGTACATGGTATTTGTTGTATTTATTTCTATAGATTTCTGAATATTTGAAGCAGTTATTTCAACATTTTTTTGGACTGTTTGAAATAGTTTATCATTTCAACTGCACCACTGAGGTGGAAAAAGTTGTGAGAAATAGATAGTACTGTGAGATGGGGAATTTATACACAGTTTACATTCTCTTTCTGAGGAAACGGAAAGAAGGCCATGGGAAAGAAACTGACCAGCCGCTGGTAAACACAAGGAACATGGAGCAGTTTGGTAGCTGTTCTGAGCAGGCAGGTTAGGGAAGGGGAAGATATCAAAGTAAAGGTTAAAGAGAGCATGCAAAGAGAAAGAGAGATCAGAGATACAGTGTCCTATGGGTCAGGGAGCTCTATGTAAATAAAATGCTTGAAACTTGAACTATGACTGGTTACAAATGCAGAGCCTTGGCTGGGCTGATGCTGAGATTCAGACACATCAAAGTTAGGGAGAATAAGAGGCCATCCACCATTCTTCATTCCTCCTACAAACACAGTCTATTGGAATAAACTGGACTGCTTGAGACTACAGATTCTCCTGGGAAAATAATTAAATCCTGACTCCAGTTAGATTTCACACATATACAAATATGTCTGATTACCTGCGTGAACCTCAAATAAAATAAGATACAATGAGAGACAACAGGAAATTTACCAAAGGGAGCAAGGTATCTGGTGTAGTAAATTCAGCGAAGGATGTAAGGGTTTGGTGCAGTGAATTCAGCAGCTGATATCAGAACCCAAGGGCCTACATGCCTTCCAGCAGCTTGTTTGAACCCTGTGCGTATGAATTAAGAGCTGTATCACAATTTTAAAACTTTTGGGCACAAGCCTTCCCACCATTCCCAAATCTGAAAACAGAAACATTCTGTTTTGCATTCTCAAAAACAAAATTGACCAAGATATTAGCAGGGATCCCAAATGAGGTGTTGGTGGCAGCAAAATCCCAGCTTACCAGGCTCAAAGGCAGCTGCAACGTCAAAGTTCCAACTAGATTAATTCCACGTGAAAGTTCTGGCTGCAGCAGGAGCAATGCAGTTCGACTCAGAAGAAAACACTGTACAGCTAAGTCATTATCCTTTCCAGCTAACCCAGCCTAGAACCCTTCATCTTCACTGTAACATAGAGCAAGGGAGCATTCTTTTTCTCCCTTTGCAGAAGCACCTCTGGCTGGGTTGCCTGAGACAGGGGTCACACCAAGGCAGCAGTGGCGGCACTGTAGCATGCTGGTGCCAGTGAGGTGGCAGCATCCGCATTTCTGGATCTGCAGCTAGACTGCCGCCGCAGCAGAGTTCCAGGGCTGGCAGCCGTGGCCACCTGCTTTAGAAGGCCCCGGGAGGGAGCTCCAGCCCAGGCTCTGCAGGGAGAAATGAAGCGCATCTTCTGGGGGAATTTCCACAAGTAACTGGGGGAGGGAACTCCACGGGAACTGTAATGGGTAGGTGGAGCACAGAGCAATTGAAATGTGAGTGCTTTTGTGCTTCCAGGGTGGGAAAGCCTGAGATGGTCATGGCACTGTAACTTGCTGCTGTGATAGACAGCATGTTTATGAAAGACCTTGTGCTTCAGAGGAAAAACCCATAATAAAATAAAACACAAGTTTGAATTAGATCATTCTTTCCAATGTTTTTCATCCCTCTCAGGTATGGACTTTTCTAAGAGGATTTTTGGTTAAGGAAAGAAGGAATGGGAAACAGGAGAGGAGGGAGGGAGAAACTGCAAGTGATCAAATATATCAATTTAGGAATATTTGTCATAACCATCTCTTCAATTATAAACAATGAGAAACATGTAATACTGGCACTGGTTTTAAATGGAATTTGTGCAGTAGCTAGAAATTTAGTCTGAAGCCTGACGATGGAAGAGAGATGACGGTACGCCTGCAGCAGGGACAACAGTGTAGATGAATCCAGGTGACGTGAGGAGCCGCTGACAGTAATGGCAAAGAGAGTCACCTCCGATCTAACGCCCCCAACTCACCCCTGAACACTTAGAAGCTACAGCACAAGAAATCCTCAATTTACAAGGTGTTTGAATATAAACTAGATAGAAAAAATAATGTGAGAAAGGCAGGGAGAGTGCAAACACCTGAGGTAATTCTGATGTGAGATTGAGAATTGTCCGGCAATGTGCATGGCCACTGGAAGGAAAGACAGTCATCCTCTTACATGTGCCCAATGCTGAGAATTTCAATTGGTTTGTTGAAAGTTCAGGCGTCCCTACTTACCCAGCACTTTGCCCACATCAGGAATCATGCTGCCTTCCCTGAGAATTCCTTCTCTGGCTTATGTGGTCCCATCAGTTGACATCTGAGAGTGGGGTAGAGAGACGGCCCAGCAACCCCAGCGGGCCCGGCCCAGCCTCCTGAAGAGGGCATATGGGACACGTCACTTGTCTACCTTCCTCAGTCTTGCACAGGTATAAACACACAGGCGTCACAACCAAGGATCACATGGGGACCAGGAGAGAAACAAGCACGCTGCACTCCTGCTGTCACGGTAGCAACTACCTTCGCTTCCTGGCAACAGGATCCTTCCGGACCTGCTGTCAGAGAAACTAGGGGATTAGCCAGCCTTCTCCCACTGGGGAAGTCACTGACCTCCAGAGGGCTGATCAATATATCATCCCCTCAGAGAGGGCTGTTGCTGGCAGCACATAGGCAGAAGAACTGCTTATTAGCATTTCTGGGTTGTGGCAACACAGTTCCCACAGCCCCAACGTCTCCCACTTTCTTATTGATTCCACTGAATACTTAGTACCCAGAGAGTTGTAGTCTCCTGACAGTGACATATGAAGACTTGCTGGCAGCCTTGCCTCTGTGGAAAGTGATCCATACATGAATCACAGCACTTATTTTGGTGGAAATCAAATCCTATCACAGGACTTGAAGGTTCAATGATACTGGGAGATCACTCTGATTGCTAAGGTTTTAATGAAATAGCCTATCTGAAATTATAAGCACAAAAGGACATGTCCCTTCTAAGCCATAGGTGCTCTCCCACACTGCATGTGTCCCATGTTCCCACTACCTCAGGTATCCTAACAGCAATGACCACAGTTCTCTCTGTTGCTAAACAACGAACACCATATTTGTGATTTCTTGACCCCCTAAGATGATTGCTAAAGCCTCTAAAACTCTCACCTTGCCATAAAAATACCCTGAAGCTGTTGAACAACATTCTCTCTCAATTCCACCAAAATAGGGAATAACTTTTCATGACTTCGGTTCTAAATTGTTATACAAATCCCAAAGCAGCAATGTTTTGTTCTTCCAATGTTCCAGAGATTTTCATGAGAATATCTCCTTGAGATTTTATATGAAGGCCCTCCCTAGCACTCAGAGATCCATGGGGCCTGGACAGAGCATGCGTTGAATGAAGAATGCCTCAATGTGTCCCCTTACCACTCCCCAGTGGTGGATAAAATGAAAGTTCCTGTGGCCAGGATTCTCACCTGGCCCTGGTTGGCTGGCTCACTACACACCTGTGGGCAATATGTTGCTATTGACTCTATATAAAGAGCTCTGCCCAGTGCTCTGGGTGATATGGTGGCATGGCTGCAAGGCTGCAGAAGAGCAGAGCAGAGGCTGGAGTGTTGGCAGCGCTGAGGACAGAGGCCCAGAGGCAGAGACCAGCTTGCTGCATGCAGACTCACTCTGAGTGGACGAGATTTTAGTGACTGACCTACCACCGTGGAAATGAAGTTGGGTATAACCCTCTCACCCCAAGAATGTTTTACTGTCATTTCTTTGGTCACACTGAATCCATTGTGAACTTGTCCAGGGCTGAAACCCATTGGCAAGACACCAACCTACTCTAGAATGCCTCTAGCGCTTATTCCTTTAGGATGAGTTATTGTTGTGTAGGCTGCTCGGGTTGCTATATAGACTCCTAGAGGCCTTGAAAATTTAAGAGACCTGAGACACGGACTACCCAGAATGGCTAAACCTGGGATAAACACAGTTAAGGTGCAAGTTGAGATCCCCACACTTTATTTACAATCGTGGACATCATTCTCTCAGAGAAAATGACTTCACCACAAGGGGAGATAAAACAATCTTTAAACGAGGGAGAAGACCTTCAACTAGGAAAAGCAAAGATTCTGTATGTGTCCATTTTTATACACCCATGAGAGAGGACTAGAGTATACTAAGTGAAACCAAAGTCAGAAAGCTCATAGCTTGAAATATTCTCCCCCTAAGTGACTTCACTACTAAGAACTGAGGACCTTTCTATTGTCAGTCACATGGAATCAAGGAGATGTCTAACCTTTAGCTCTCTTAACCACAATTTCCTCAACTGTGACTATCAAGGATGTTAACTTTTGAGAATCTGATAAGAGTTATAGATCCTTCCCACCCCCCAAAAATAGACACAAATGCTTCCATACAAAATTCTGCAAAAAGTTTGGGTAGAAGTTTCACAGATTTCCTTAAAATCCAGGTTAAGAACCCCTGAATTTCTAAAGTCTCTTCCAACTCTAAAGTGAGTTTACAGAAGCTCAGGGTTAAACCTGACAGATCAAACACTCTCATTTTTCTTTGCTTCCTCTTAAACACTCACAAGAAAAAAGATAACAGAGAAATAACAGATGGAGAGATGCCAACAAAATAGCTAAAGGTAGAAAGCAGAAAGTAGATGGACAAATGAAACTGATTTATCTGAGCAGAGATTTAAGTAGCTGCACAGAAATCTTTCAACTTACCACCCAGAACCCGCAAAATTGAAGGCACTAGTATATATGAAAGCAAAAGAGAGAAGTAATGAAGTTTTACTCTCTTACATAGACTTACCAAAGATCAGTTATAATTCTTTTCTTTTTCTTAAAGGGGAGCCCCTAAATTATATAAGCTTTGTGCACCACTAATCTTGTATTTGTCCCTCAGTGTGACTGAAACAGAAAGATTAATTAGAAGTTTTTATCAGATAGATAGATCCCACCTCAACCCACACAACTCCTTGGCAGAAGACAGATTTACTCACTGAGACATTAAAACAACTCTGTTTCAGCCAGAGGCAGGGATAAGGGTCCCCATACTGAAAGCGAGGGGATTAAAAATCTGCATGCTGAATTATGGAACCCAGACTCCTTCCCCCATTCAGCTTCCAGAATGCTGACAGTTCGTTGTCCCTGCAAGAGGCTGAAGAATTCTCTGGAGAAACTACAAGAGTTGGCATTTCTGAGTCCCGTAATAGACAGCTGGGTCCTTGTCCAATCACTGTACAGTAAAACCAACCAGAACACAAGCCTGCAGAGCTTCCGATCACCTTCTCTGTAACTAATTTTAAATGTGGATGGACAGTCAGGAATTACCAAACATTTAAGGACCAACTCCAAATGGAAGTCAGAGGATGCAACATGTAAACAGGAGAAAAAACAAATCAAGAAAAATAAAATTCTGAGGAAACAGTTTATGCAAACTGATAAAAAAAATTTCAACTATACATCAAACTCAGAGACATTAAAGGTTATTACACACAAGCTCTCTTAGATTAAAGAACTAAACATTCAAGAAGTATGAAAGTACTCTTTGAAGTTAAATATGATTGCCAAAATTTTTTTAAACATTCAATCCAAGATTTAGAAGATAAAGGTGACAAAATCCTGCAGTAGTTAGAATAAAAGGATAAAGACAAAGTTGGGCAGAAAACTAAGGATGGATGGCAAATTCTAAGATGGTCTCCAAGATTTACACCCTGGGTGTGAAGGCTCTATAATCCCCTCCAACTGAGTGTGAATAGAACTTGTGAATATAATGCCAGTTTCTCCATTCCTTGCCAACACCTGATGCTATCTTTTTGATTATAGGCATCTTAGCAGGTGTGAATTGTTATCTCATTTTGGCTTTGGTTTGCATTTCCCTGATGAGTAATGATATTACATTATGTGTCTTTTTATATATGCTTATTAGCAATTTATATATTTTCTTTGGAGAAATGCTATTCAGATGCTTTACCCATTTTTTAAGTTGGGTTATTTATCTTTTTATTGTTTAGTAGTAGGAGTTCTTTATGTATTCTAGATACAAGTCCCTTATAAAATACATGATTTGCAAAAATTTTCTGCTATTCTGTGGGTTGTCTTTTTACTTTCTTAATGGCATCCTCTGAAGCACGTTTTTAATTTTGATGATATCCAATGTATCTATTTTTTCTTTTGTTGTACCAATTAAATTTTTACACATCATTCCAACTCTTACTAACAGGCAAGATATCTTCCTTCCTTATGGCTTTCCTCAATTTCACTACTCAATGTTCCACTCAGACAAATCCTGCCCAGCTTGAATTGATAATTCCCTCTGGGACCAACTCTATAACTTTCCCCATAGCTTGTATATTTCTAAGGAACTCATCACACTTAGTGAAATGTTTCTCTTCATAATTAGGTTGTGAACACTTGAGGGTAGGGCCCTATCATTCATTCAACTTTGTATTCTTAAATGCAACAAACAAAAAACTGGCACATAGTGGGCATTCAGGTAATGCCTCATAATTAAATGAAGAATAAGAGAACAAATGAACGTTAATTGTACATTCAAAGATGGTCTGATGCATTTTGAGGGCCCACAATGAGTCGGTTAAATTTCAGCACCCCTTCATGGGACCATAATACTCCTGTATCCACATCTTTTCTTGTACCATCTTTCCTACAGAGAATACATCCTTTTTTTCTTGTATTTTCTGGAATCTCATCTTTTCTTATCAAGATGTTCCAAGTAGAGATAAAAAGGAGACCCATTCTATCTAAACATGCCTTTTCCTCATACTTACACTTGATTAACATAAACATATTTGCACTGATTTCTAAATAATGTATATTTAGTGATTTGGCTTATTTGCAGTATAGTAAATCTTTTGTCTCTTAATGTACAGAATACTCTAGCAGAAATTAAGGGAGTGAAGCAGGGAAAAAAGGATAAGAGGAGTGTGATCCATAACTAATCTTGCTTTCTTAGGCATCATAAGCAAAACAGATAACAAAACCACCTGCTACAATACTCACTTTTTTCTTATTTTCTTTTTCTACTTGAATAGCCTATAACCAAATTTTCTCAATCAAAACACTGATCCTCTTTTAACTCAGGGAAAGTATAAAAACCAAACACAAGCAAAATAGTTTAATCAAGTAGCTTATGCAGTAGGATGCATAATGAGAAGTTGCATATATATCATATTTTGGTCTTTATCTTTGTCTACCTAACATTGAGGATCATGGGTAAAAAAGGTAGGAACCAAAATTAAAAGTATATATACTCTGAGAAGTCCAAGAACATGTGAATATAGAACTATAGAATATAGTTGGTTCTGTATGAACCAACTTCATACAGAAACTTCACCATATCCTATTATATTTATTTATTTATGTATTTATTTTTTACACTTAGTTGACCTTTATTGAGGGCTCTGCAGGCCAGCAACTGTGAGGTGGGCCTTCCATGAATCTTTTTTTTTTTGCTATTATTAATATACAATTAATGAGCAACATTATGGTTACTAGACTCCCCCTATTATCAAGTCCCTACCACATACCCCATTGCAGTCACTGCCCATCAGCATAGTAAGATGCTACAGAATCACTACTTCTCTTCTCTGTGTTATATGGCCTTCTCCATATACCCCCCACACCACACCCACCACTGCTACATTATATGTGCTAATTGTAATACTCCTTTTTCTCCTTATCCCACCCTTCCCACCCATCTTCCCCAGTCCCTTTCCCTTTGGTAACTGTTAGTCCATTCTTGGGTTCTGTGAGTCTGCTGCTGTTTTGTTCCTTCAGTTTTTTCTTTGTTCTTATACTCCACAGATGAGTGAAATCATCTGATACTTGTCTTTCTCTGCCTGGCTTATTTCACTGAGCATAATACCCTCTAGCTCCATCCATGTTGTTGCAAATGGCAGGATTTGTTTTCTTATGTCTGAAGAATATACCATTGTGTATATATACCACATCTTCTTTATCCATTCATCTGCTGATGGACACTTAGGTTGCTTCCATTTCCTGGCTATTGTAAATAGTGCTGCGATAAATATAGGGGTGCATATGTCTTTTTCAAACTGTGCTGCTGCATTCTTAGGGTAAATTCCTGGAGTGGAATTCCTGGGTCAAATGGTATTTCCATTTTCAGTTTTTTGAGGAATCTCCATACTGCTTTCCACAATGCGTGTACTAATTTACATTCCCACCAGCAGTGTAGGAGGGTTCCCCTTTCTCCACATCCTCACCAACATTTGTTGTTGTTTGTCTTTTGGATGGTGGCCACCCTAACCAGTGTGAGGTGATATCTCATTGTGGTTTTAATTAGCATTTCTCTGATGATTAGTGTAACATCTTTTCATGTGCCTGTTGGCCATCTGAATTTCTTCTTTGGAGAAGTGTCTGTTCAGCTCCACTGTCCATTTTTTAATTGGTTTATTTGCTTTTTGTTTGTTGAGGTGCATGAGCTCTTTATATAATTTGGATGTCAACCCCTTATCAGATATGTCATTTATGAATATATTCTCCCAAACTGTAGGATGTCTTATGGTTCTACTGATGGTGTCCTTTGCTGTACAGAAGCTTTTCAGCTTGATATACTCGCACTTGTTCATTTTTGCTTTTGTTTCCCTTGCCTGGGAGATATGTTCATGAAGAAGTTGCTCATGTTTATGTCCAAGAGAGTTTTGCCTATATTTTTTCTAAGAGTTTTATGGTTTCATGACTTACATGCAGGTCTTTGATCCATTTTGAGTTTACTTTTGTGTATGGGGTTAGACAGTAATCCAGTTTCATTCTTTTACATGTAGCTGTCCAATTTTGCCAAACCAGCTGTTGAAGAGGCTGTTATTTCTCCATTGCATATCTATGGCTCCTTTATCATATATTAATTGACCATATGTGTTTGGGTTTATATCTGGACTCCGCATTCTGTTCCACTGGTCTATGGGTCTGTTCTTGTGCCACTACCAAATTTTCTTGATTACTGTGGCTTTATAGTAGAGCTTGAAGTCAGGGAGCATAATTCCCCATTTTATTCTTCTTCCTCAGGATTGCTTTGGCTATTTGGGGTCTTTTGTGGTTCCATATGAATTTTAGAACTATTTGCTCTAGTTCATTGAAGAATGCTGTTGGTATTTTGATAGGGATTGCATTGAATCCATAGATTGCTTTAGACTGGATGGCCATTTTGACAATATTAATTCTTCCTAGCCAGGAGCATGGGATGAATTTCGATTTATTAGTGTCCTCTTGAATTTCTCTTAAGAGTGTCTTGTAGTTTTCAGGGTATAGGTTTTTCACTTCCTTGGTTAGGTTTAATCCTAGGTATTTTATTCATTTGGACATGATTGTGAATGGAATTGTTTTCCTGATTTCTCTTTCTGCTAGTTCACTGTTAGTGTATAGGAATGCAACAGATTTCTGTGCATTGATTTTGTATCCCCCAACTTTGCTGAATTCTGATATTAGATCTAATAGTTTTGGAGTGGATTCTTTAGGGATTTTTATGTACAATATCATGTCATCTGCAAACAGGGACAGTTTGACTTCTTTCTTGCCAATCTCGATGCCTTTTATTTCTTTGTGTACTCTGATTGCCATGGCTAGGACCTCCAGAATTATGTAGAATAAAAGTGGGGTGAGTGGGCATCCTTATCTTGTTCCCGATCTTAAAGAAAAAGCTTTCAGCTTCTCATTGTTAAGTATAATGTTGCCTGTGGGTTTGTCATATATGGCCTTTATTATGTTGAGGTACTTGCCCTCTGTACCCATTTTGTAGAGGTTTTTATCAGGAATGAATGTTCAATTTTGTCGAATGTTTTTCAGCATCTATGGAGATCATGTGGCTTTTGTCCTTCTTTTTGTTGATGTAGTGGATGACGTTGATGGATTTTTGAATGTTGTACCATCCTTGCATCCCTGGGATGAATCCCACTTGATCATGATGGATGATCTTTCTGATGTATTTTTGAATTCGGTTTGCTAATATTTTGTTGAGTATTTTTGTATCTATGTTCATCAGGGATATTGGTCTGTAATTTTCTTTTTTTGTGATGTCTTTGCCTTGTTTTGTTATTAGAGTGATGTTGGCCTCGTAGAATGAGTTTGGGAGGATTCCCTCCTCTTCTACTTTTTGAAAAAATTTAAGGAGGATGGGTATTAGGTCTTCACTAAATGTTTGATAAAATTCGGCAGTGAAACCATCTGATCCAGGGTTTTTGATCTTAGGTAGTTTTTTGATTACCAGTTCAATTTCTTTGCTGGTAATTGGTCTATTCAGATTTTCTGTTTCTTCCTTGGTCAGCCTTGGAAGGTTGTATTTTTCTAGAAAGTTGTCCATTTCTTCTAGGTTATCCAGTTTGTTACCATATAATTTTTCATAGTATTCTCTCATAATTCTTAATATTTCTGTGGTGTCCATTGTGATTTTTCCTTTCTCATTTCTGATTCTGTTTATGTGTGTACACTCTCTTTTTTTCTTGATAAGTCTGGCTAGGGGTTTATCTATTTTGTCTATTTTCTAAAAGAAGCAGCTCCTGCTTTCATTGATTCTTCCTATTGTTTTATTCTTCTCAATTTTATTTATTTCTGCTTTAATCTTTATTATGTCCTTCCTTCTACTGAGTTTGGGCCTCATTTGTTCTTCCTTTTCTAGTTTCATTAACTGTGACTTTAGACTGTTCATTTGGGATTTTTCTACTCTCCTGAGATAGGCCTGTATTGCAATATATTTCCCTCTTAACACGGCCTTGGCTGCATCCCACAGATTTTGTAGTGTTGAATTATTGTTGTCGTTTGTCTACATATATTGCGTGACCTCTGTTTTATTTGGTCATTGATCCATTGATTATTTAGGAGCATGTTATTAAGCCTCCATGTGTTTGTGGGCTTTTTCATTTTCTTTCTGTAATGTATTTCTAGTTTCATACCTTTGTGATCTGAGAAGCTGGTTGGTACAATTTCAATCTTTTTGAATTTACTGAGGTTCTTTTTGTGTCCTAATATATGGTTAATTCTTGAAAATGTTCCATGCACATTTGAGAAGAATGTGTATCCTGTTGCTTTTGGATGGCGTGTTCTGTACATGTCCCTTAGGTCCATCTGTTCTAATACGTTGTTCAACACCTCTGTCTCTTTACTTATTTTCTATCTGGTTGATCTGTCCTTTGGAGTGAGTGGTGTGTTGACGTCTCCTAAAATGAATGCATTGCATTCTATTTCTCCCTTTAATTCTGTTAGTATTTCACAAATGTAGGTGATCCTGTGTTGGGTGCATAGATATTTATAATAGTTATATCCTCTTGTTGGACTGACCCTTTTATCATTATGTATTGTCCTTCTTTGTCTCTTGTGACTTTCTTTGTTTTGAAGTCTATTTTGTCTGATACAAGTACTGCAACTCCTGCTTTTTTCTATTAGTTGCAAGAAATATCTTTTTCCATCCCTTTACTTTCAGTCTGTGCATGTCTTTGGGTTTGAAGTGAGTCGCTTGTAGGCAGCATATAGATGGGTCTGGTTTTTTTTATCCATTCAGTAACTATGTCTTTTGATTGGTGCATTCAGACCATTTACATTTAGGGTGTTTATCAATAGGTATGTACTTATTGCCATTTCAGGCTTTAGATTTGTGGTTACCAAAGGTTCAAGGGCAAATCCCTTACTATCTAACAGTTTAACTTACTTCATATACTATTATAAACACAATCTAAAGGTTCTTTTTTTCTCCTCCTTTTTCTTCTTCTTCCATTCTTTGTATGGTATGAATCATATTCTATACTGTTTGTCTTCCCTTTGGTGACATCTGTTTAGCCTTAGGAATTGTTCCATCTATATGGGTCCTTCTAAAATGCACTGTAGAGGTGGTTTGTGGGAGGTAAATTCTCTCAGCTTTTGCTTATCGAAAATTGTTTAATTCCTCCTTCAAATTTAAATGATAACCTTACCGGGTAAAGTATTCTTGGTTCAAGGCCCTTCTGCTTCATTGCATTAAATATATCATGCCACTCCCTTCTGGCCTGTAAGGTTTCTGTTGAAAAATCTGATGATAGCCTGATGGGTTTTCCTTTGTATTTGATCTTTTTTCTCTCTCTAGCTGCTTTTGTAAGTCTGTCTTTATCCTTGATCTTTGCCATTTTAATTATTATATGTCTTGATGTTGTCTTCCTTGGGTCCCTTGTGTTGGGAGATCTGTGCACCTCCGTGGCTTGAGATACTATCTCCTTCCTCAGATTGGGGAAGTTTTCAACAACTACCTCCTCAATGACAATTTCTATCCCTTTTTCTCTCTCTTATTCTTCTCGTACCCCTATAATGTGAATATTGTTGCATTTGCATTGGTCACACAGTTCTCTTAATATTCTTTCATTCTTAGAGATCCTTTTTTCTTTCTGTGCCTCAGTGTGTTTGTATTCCTCTTCTCTAATATCTATTCCATTTACTGTCTCATCTACTACATCTAATGTGCTTTTAAATTCCTCCATTGTGTTTCATTTCAGATATGGAATTTCTTAATGATTGAATCTCCATCCTAAATTCATTCCTGAGGTCTTCAATATTTTTCTGTACCTCCATAAGCATGTTTATAATTTTTATTTTGAACTGTCCAGAAGATTGGTGAGTTTGGTTTCATTTGGCCCTCCTTCTGGGTTTGTGAGATTTTGGTCTGGACCATGTTCTTTTGTCATTTCATATTTCTATGTGGTTCCCATTAGTGCTCAGAAACTCTAGTCTCTGGAGCTGCTCAGGCCCTAGAGTGAGGTTGGGGGTCATAGGGGAGCAGAGCTGGTGCCTAGGGGGAGGAAGGATCTGTTTCCTGATTCCCGTCTGCAGTGCCTGTCTCCAGTGTCAGAGCTAGTGGGTGAAGCACACACATGTAGACCTCTGTGCTTTGTGTCTCTAGGTGTTGTAGGTGGGGCCTCCCTCTGGCTGGCCTGACGCCTGCACAGTGACTGCCGTTTTGCGAGCAGGTGCCAGCAGGCCAGGAGGAAGGCTAGGCAGGTTGTGTGTCACAGTGGGGGGCCTTGGAGCTGAGTAGGCAGCCAGGGTGATGGAGCACTTGAAGCTCCTCAAAGTTCCCAACCAGCTGGGCAGAGCATGCCTAGACAACCTTGTCCAGCTTTCCCTTCTCCCACACAGCAAGCTCTGTGCAAGTCCTGCCCCTTCAGCATCCCTCTCGCTGCTACGAAGCCTCTCAGACTGCCTGCCTTTCCTCTGACACAGAGCGGCCGGGTGTCGATCCCCTCCTCCACAAACGGCCAGAATGTAAATTTCTCAAGCACTCTGCCTGTCCGAGCTTCCCAACGTCCAGAGCACCACACACTATAGGATTCTGCTCACAAAGCAGATCTCCAGGGCTAGGTTTTCAGCAATCCCAGTCTCCCACCCCCTCCCTGCTCTGTTTCTCTTCCTCCCGCTGGTGATCTGGAGTGGGGGAAGCACTTGGATTCCGCCAGATTAAGGCTTTCCTACGTTACCCTGTTTCATGAGGTCTGCTCTGTTGGTGAGGTCTGTTTGCAGTCTGGTTCAGCCTTCTTTCTTGTTGCTGTTCCAAAGTTAGTTGTATTAATTAACTATATTTTTGTACTGTTTGTGGTTTTGGGAGGAGCTCTCTGTCTCACCTCTCACACCACCATCTTGAAAGTCTATATTTATTTTTTAATGTTCGTACTTATAAAAAATTTTCCAAAACTATATAACTACTAATGCTAAATAATAAATACATCCTTATGTGCCACAGAAAAATTATGCATACTAAAGAGAAAAAAAAACGCTGTATGTTAAAGTGCCAAGGATTAAAGTGGCCTTTATTCATTCAACCAACATTTACTAAGCATCTGTTTTACTTTTCAGACACCATTCTAGGCACTGGGAATGCAACAGTGAACAATACAAGTCCCTGCTCTGGTGGAGATTACATTCCTGTGGAGGAAGACAGACTATAAACAAATATATAATTGGTCCGAAGGTGATAAAGACAATAAGCAAACCTACAACAGGGTAAAAACAAAAATAGTAGGAAACAGAAGCAGGGAGGAGATGCTATTTTAGATAGGATAGTCAAATAAGGCATGTTTCATTGGATGAATTTCAGCCAAGACCTGAAGGAAATGCTTGAAGAAAGCCACAGAGATCTGGGACAGAAATATCCCAGGCAGAGTAACCAGCAAGGGCAAAGTCCCCAGCACAAGAGTGTGCTTGGCATAGTCAAGAAATAAGAGACCAGACTGCTGTGAAGTGAGGAACGAAAGTAGTAAGTGAAGCTGGAGACCACGAAGTACTTTACAGGGCATGGTAAGGTCTTTTGTCTTGTCTCTCATTGAACTGAGACAAAAGATGGGATTATATTTCCTTCACCACACTGAAGTCAGTCCTTTATTTCTATCTTTGATCAAGTGGAAGGAAGGTAAGGAATCCATTAAGAGGAATCACAATATCAAGGAGGGGACAAACTAGTTTTGATGAACAGAGTACTTTGAAATCCACTTCAAGATCATAACATGTGACTTTTGCATTTTTCATCTGAAAAAAATGTTAACAGCAGGCTGACATTCATGATTTTCTTCAGTCTAAATGCAGTAACCCTCTTTTTCCCATCAGGTGAAATAGAGGGCTAAATCTAAATTCAGCCTAATCATGGTGCTAATAATAGCACAAATGTGAAGAGCACCTCTGAGCTAGAGATCCCAAATTTTACTTCCGAATTAAGCCTTGATGTCCTCCAGGTTCAGGTTAATCCCCATCCTGTGGTAAGCAAACTTTAAGGAGAAGCATCGATAGTATATCAGAACTGTAACTCAAAACAGCTACTAAGCACTAGCCAGGCATTTGTGCCAGCATGCAATAACCTCATCTTTCTAGTTACTGTTACTTTCAGCAGTCACTGCTAAGCAACTCATTTCTCCACATTGAGGCCACTAGAACAATTTCCCAACAGAACTTGGAAAATTTGTAAGTTCTAATTTTTTAAATTTCATAAACTTTCCCTTTTTCTTCCTTCCTTCCTGTCTCCATCTCTTCTTTTTTTTCTTTTTCTTAGTAATCATAATTACATCCTGGGCCTAAATTACCTCTTCTACAATGAAGTTTCTTACTGCTTTAGTGAAAGGAAGAATTTTAGTGTTTAATTTTAATGGTAAATTAGTACAAAGAAAAGAATATCTGTTTTGACATATTAAGATCGTACTCTGCTGTTCAAGTCCTGGTAAATTCTCTTTCCAGTGAAATACTTTTTTGGTCACTGCTGCGAAACAAATGAAAAATATTTTGTTCTTCAAAATGAATGCCACTTAGGAGCTATCTGGGAATTCCTGCTGCCTCAGGTCTCAGCCTGTTCTCTTTACAGCTACCACCACCCTGTCCTTATGTACCAGACCCATTGGGATTTGAAGATGTTTGTTTATTGCTCATCACCATGGAGAAAAAGACAATATAAAAAATTTAAAATGTGATAATATCAAAAAAAAAATTTTAAATCTCACCTAGGTCTTCAGGTAATTAATTCCTATTCTATACTGACATCTAATGAACGCAAGCAAATCTCTCTTATGGCACCTTTCCTCGATTTTCTTAGGAAGTTTCATCCGTCAAGTATTTTTTGGCATTTATTATGCTAGATATTGTTCCAGGTGTTAATGATACAGCAGTAAACAGAAAACAGGTAACAATCCTGCTATTGTTTCCAGTGGAGAGAAACATACATTATAAAATTAAGTAAGTGAAAGGGAGGGGTTGGGGAGGTGGATGGGTGAAATAGGTGAAGGAGATAAAGAGGCACAAAATCTCAGTTATGATATAAATTAGTCACAGGGATGAAAGTACAGCATAGAGAATATAGTCAATAGTTCTTTACAACATCTTTCTATGTTGGCAGATAGTAAATACACTACTTGGGATAAGCTTTAATAATGTGTATAACTGTCTAATCACTATGTTGTATACTTGAAACCAATGAAATATTGTATATAAACTATACTTCAATAAAACAACCAAAAAAATAAATTACATAAGTGCAATACATAGCTTGTGAAACTGTGATAAATACTATGGAGAAAAATAGGCCAGGAAAGGAGGATAAGGTGCAATTTAAATAGGTGGTCAGGGAAGGTATCACCGAAAAGATTCATTTAAACAAATGCCAAACACCTAAAATAATGAAAATATAAAATATTCTTTCAGGAAACATTTTGGCGTTCTGTCATTTCCTTTAAAAACATATTCTTTGTGGTGGAAACAAATTTTATAGCTATTTTGATCAATTTACACAAATTTAAATGTTAACAATGACCATTCTCCATTATCTAACATTGTTCTGAAGGAGACAGTAGTCAAAGAAATTGGTCAATGGAAGAAAATTAGGCATAAAAATAGGAAAGGAGGAGCTACCATTATAATATGCAGATCATCTACCAATTGCTTCAACTTAAAGGTATAAAAAACAACTAAAATAGAATTCAGCAATGTGAATGACTGCAAAATTAATATAGACATTAATTGCCTTCATATGTATTAATACAATCAGCTTAAAAATGGAAAGGAAGATAAAATCCCATTTACAAAAAAAATATGGCAAAATATTTAGGAAGGAACTTGATAAGAAATGTGCAGGAACTATGAAGAACATTTTGAAACTTTAAGGAATACAAAAGATAACCTTAAACATATGCAAATGAATATGAAGTTCATGATTAGAAAGACTCAACATCAAGAAGATAGCTATTCTTTCTAATCTATAAATGTAATACAATCCCAATGAAATACCATCAGAATATTTGTTGGAAAAATAGCAAGGTGTATTTAAAGTGCATATGGAAGAAGAAAAAAGCCAAGAAGCTGGGAAATGCTAAAAATATAAAATTAATAATAAGAGGAGAACAAGCCCACTGTGTATTTTATTTTGAAGCCTCCCCAGTGGTGCCACAGAATGAGTGACATACAAATGAATCACAGAATACAAGGTCTAGAAACAAATATATTAGGGAATTTAGTATAAAGGTAGCATTCCACATCAGTAGGAGTAAAAATGGATTATTAAGTAAATGGTTTTAGAACAATGAGGTTAGCCAGCCATAAAACAAAATTATATCTTTCATACCAAAATTAATTTTGGGTACATAAAAGCTTTAAACACTAAAAAGAAATAAAGCACTAGAAACAAGAATTTTTTTAATAGACTCAGAGTAGGGGAGGCCCTTACTACAGAAAACCTGGAAATCATTAGAAACTGATAAATTCAAATACATAAAAATTTTAAATTTCCACATGGTGAAAATACTATAAGCACAATTAAAAACAAATTTTCAACAAGTATAAAACAGAGCATCTACCACCAAAAAACTTAGAACTAAGAACTGTATTCAGCAAAGCTACAGGATACAAAATTAATACACAGAAATCTGTTGCATTCCTATATACTAGCAATGAACTACAGAAAGAAAAATCAGGAAAACAATTCCATTTACAGTTCCATTAAAAAGAATGAAATACCTAGGAATAAATCTAACCAAGGAGGTTAAAGACCTGTACTCTGAAAACTATAAGACACTCATGAGAGAAAATAAATAAACTGTAAGACACACATGGAAAGCTAACCCGTGCTCGTGGTTAGGAAGAATTAATATTGGCAAAATGGCCATCCTGCTCAAAGCAATTTACAGATTCAGTGCAATCCCTATCAAAATACTAATGGTATTTCTCAATGAACTAGAACAAATAATTCTAAAGTTCATATGGAACCACAAAATATCCCAAATAGCCAAAGCAATCTTGAGAAAGAACAAAGCTGGAGTATCACACTCCCTGAATTCAAGCTGTACTACAAAGCTACAGTAATCAAAATGGTATGATACTGGCAGAAGAACAAATCCATAGATGAATGGAACAGAATAGACAGTCCAGATATAAACCCATGCATACACAATCAACTAATAAATAACAAAAGAGCCATGAATATAATGGGAAAATGACATCCTCTTCAACAATTGATGTGGAAAAACTAGATAGCCACATAAGAGAGAATGAAACTAAATTACTGTCTAACTCCATACACAAAAGTAAACTTGAAATGGACCAAAGATCTAAATGTAAGACATGAAACCATAAAACTCTTAGAAGAAAACAGGCAAAAACCTCTTGAACATAAACATGAATAATTTTTTCCTGGACACATCTCCTCAGGTAAGGGAAAAACAAAAGAAAAAATGAACAAATAGGACTACGTCAGACTAAAAAGCTTGTCTCTATGACAAAAGACACCATCAGCAGAACAAAAAGGCAACCTATGGTATGGGAGAATATATTAGTAAATGTCTTAACTGACAAGGGGTTAACATACAAAATAAGTGAAAAAAACTCATGCAACTCAACACCAAAAAAAACAAATAATCTGATTAAAAATGGGCAGAGGACCTGAACAGACACTTCTCCAAAGAAATACAAATGGCCAACAGGCACATGAAAAGACACTCCACATCGCTAATCATCAGGGAAATGCAAATTAAAAAAAAAGAGGTATCACCTCAACCTGTTAGACTGGCCACTGGATCCAAAAGACAAGAAATAACAAGTCAGTGAGGATGTGGAGAAATGGGAACCCTGCTACACTGTTGGTGGGAATGTGAATTGGTGTAATTGCTGTGGAAAGCAGTATGGAGGTTCCTCAAAAAACTAAAAATAGAAATACCATTCAATCCAGTAATTCCACTTCTAGGAGTTTACCCAAAGAAAACAAAATCCATGATTCAAAAAGATATATGCACCCCTATGTTTACTGCAGCATTATTTATAATAGCCAAGATACGGAAGCAACCTAAGTGCCCCTCAATAAATGACTGGATTAAAAAAGAGGTGGTAAATACACACAATGGAATATTATTCAGCCATTAAAAAAAAAAGAAATCCTGCCATTTACAACATGGATGGATCTACAGTGTACTACACTAAGTGAAATAAGCCAGGTGGAGAAAGACAAATACGATATGATTTCACTTATTTGTGGAATATAAAATAAAAGCAAAACAAAACGAACAAACCAGCAGTAGACTCGTAGACACTGAGAAACTGGTGGTACTATAGGAGAGGTGTTTGTATGGGTGGGTGGTAGTGTGAGGGGAATAAAAGGGCACAAAAATTCTCAATCACAGCATAAGTTGGTCACAGGGATAGTAGTACAGCATGGAGAACACAGTCAGTGATTCTGTAACATCTTCTTATATTGACAGATAGTAACACTAGTGAGGGTGAGGATTTGATAGTATGGGTAACTGTTGAACTACTGTTGTATATTTGAACCCAATATAAGATTGTGTATCAATGATACTTCAATTAAAAAAAAAAGGAGCATCTATACATGGCTGGTGGGAATTGGTACCAGCTCAACTGAGAGTAATTTGACACCATTAAATTAAATTTTAAGTGTATACATGTTTCACTCAGAAATACCTTCTAGGTATTTACTCCATGCATTTTAGATACATGTGATGTGACAAAAGACATGTGCAAAGATATTTATTTTACAATATATCAAAACATTGGAACAATTGGGATATATCTATATAATGGTATATATGCAACCTTCTAAGAGTAAGGCAAATCTCTATGTACTGATATGAAATTATCTCCAAGAATATGATTACCTTCTCCTAGCCCAGAGCAGAAATAGAAACCCAAAAACCTAATGGGCTAAGTGTGAGACAGAAAAAGTATAGATGTATATACTTCCAGCTTTTTGTTCAAAGAGTAAATATGCCTGGACCTGAGATAGGGACAAGTAGAGATGGAGAACAGACCTGGGTGGAGTCCAGGACCAAAGATCCTTTCAAAGTATGAGTGAGAAATTTTTAGGTCCAGAAACACAGAGAAAAGGACTCAGAGATGAATTATTCTCATTGTGGACCCCTTAAGGATGCTTTGCCTATGGATATCAGCCACCTAACTAACCTGGACCCTCTTAAGATGTCCATTGAACAGAGAGTGGGACTTAATGTGGGGAACTTGAACATCCTCTGTGGAGGAGATGGATATCTAAGGGAAAACCCTGCCCCCTAATGTGGAACTGAATGGAACCAGTTGGGAATTTCTCTGCCTTTAGGAAGTAATGGCTGTACCACAACTGTTATACATGTCATCCCAAGGAATTTGAACTTGATCCTAATTCCAAAATTTTCTATCAATCATTTCCATTCATGTTGAGAATCACTGTTAAAAATGGTTGTCCTGACAAAACTAATTTATAGTGATGGAAATCAGAATAGTGATTATGCTTGGGAGCAGATATATCAGGGAAGGCACATCTGAGAGCCTTCTGTGATACTGGAAATATTCTGTATTTTGATGGGTGGTGGTTAGATGCATGTATACATGCTTTAAAATGTTTGTTTAAAATTTACAAACTTTACTGTATATAAACTATACTCAAATTTTTAAAAACTAGCTGGGGATTTTCTCATATTCAACCACAGCCTACTTGGGCAAAGCTTATCCACATTCTTCTCTTTCAGCCCCATAAAGAGTCAAACTTACCTATGCAGCAACAATCCCAATTGCAGATAGCACAAATGCAAAGTCACAAGGAAAACTGAAACATTGGCAGAGAGATCAAAGAAAATTAAATAATGAACTGTGACTTCACTAAACATTTACAGAACAGTACAGAGCAGAACAAAGTAGCTGACAATCAAGATATATGTTGGGGTTATATTTGCTTTAAGGAAATTTATTTTCAAATGGCTTTAAAGTCTTTCACTTAAATCTAACATTTTGGTAAGATACTATAATACAATTTTGTGTTAATTGGTGCTTTAGAAAACTATAATCTTTGAATGCTTTGAAAAGTACTTTTTGAAATTAAAAAAAAATTGCTTTTAGATATTTTGCATTTGCATTGTCTTACAGTCTGGTGATCTGTTAAAGCAGCTGCCAAACTCTAGCAGAACTAAGAAAATAGATTTGAACTCCTTTTCACACTAAACTTTCTTTTCTCCACATTATGGGAGGCTTCTCCACTTTTTGGAAGGTGTTATAATAGAGATTTGCTTCCCTTCACGCTGAGCCTCAGCTTGTTTCAGTCAGAACTACAGCACTCTCCCCACTACTTCATTCCCACTCCCTTTACTTCTCAAGGGAAGTAATTTTTGGTAAGAGTTGGTAAAAAGCAAAGTGAAGTCACAGGCTAACAGTGGCCAAAGTCAATGAACTTTGTGGCAAACCCACTAAGTCCCTCCTACCAGAAGCCACAATTTGAGGGACGTGGGATAAGCAAAGTAACTGCAAAACCAACTGCTACAAGGATGACCAGTGGTAAAGGAGCTGCATCAAGTCACCCAACAGCACCATTTTGTCCCATTAGTGGTCTCTTCTGTAAGGATCCTATGAATTCTGAGCTCATATCAATATGAGGCCAGAAAATAATACCATGGAGAACAATATAGTATTAATAGCAATTATTCCCAACTTTATTAATTTGTATCTTCTGGGGAAAAAATGAGAAAGAAAATACAGAAATTTATTCTAGTGCTGCTAAAACACAACCATCTGCAATTGTTTCCATTATTTATAAATCAAAAATGCCTTATCATTTGTAAAATCATGTTACAATTTTTTAAAGGCCTTACATCTTTGAATCCTCCAGAATGAGACAGCTGTTATCAGGGAAAAGGGAATGAACCTGTATCCAGAATATTTCATTTGAAAATCGTGGCTTTGCCATTTACTATATATAAAATGATAAATAATGCCTTGTTTCACAAGGCTGTCGTAAGGAGTGAAAAAGTTCTGGAGCCCATAACAACTTTTACAAATATAAGGTGAGAGAAGCAGAATTATCAAGTGGAAGGAACAGAGGCTTTGGATTTAGAGTTCCTGATTAAAATCTCAGCAGTATTACTTTGCAAGTTAAGTTCTCTAAACTCAACTGCCCCATCTGGATCATTGCAAGGATTAAGAATTAACTCATATGAAGGCCCAGTCACTCAAAAGACATCCAATAGGTGACAGTTATTATTTTGAAGACTTTTTTTCATTTCCTTTGGACATTTTTCATTTGTTTATTCAACAATATTCATTGAGGAATAGGTACTGTGCTAGGGTATAATGGTACATATATAACTCCTACCCTCATGGAGTTATCATCTAGTAGGGGACACAAACAGAAAATTACAATATAACTTTATATACATTGTAATAGGGAAAGTATAGGGTGCTATAGGAACAAAGTTGAGAGAGAGTCACTTAATCCAGACTTAGGTTAGTGTTGCAGAGGCTTCTTGGAGAAAATGACACTGAGCTGAAAATGGAAAGATTTTTAGGAGCAAATGAAAGAAAGGGAGTATGGGGAATTTTCCAGGCAACATATACAAAGACCCAGAAGAGAGATCAAGTTTGTCAAAGAATAACTCAAAATATTCACCAACAAATATTCTGTTCTGTGATTAGCACATAAATACTCTTAATATAGATCTTTCTGTCCTTTTCTTGCCCACTGACATCACATCTTTCATTTTACAAACTTCAATTGAAGACAATTGAAGAAAACATTTTTTTATATTCAGCTAAAACTCTACATTGACCAATCCCATTATCAAGTATAAATTCTTGGTTATGTGGCCCAGTAATTCACAACATATATTCTTATTCCAATAAGAATACTATAAGCATAGCATTGGACTGGAGATGGATTAATACCACTCTCTACTCTAAATGAGCTTAACAGTTCAATTGGGAAAATAAAACAGAATGACATAAAAACAATATGATTAAATATTGCTTAAAAGGTTGGACAATAAATGTAGTAGAAATTTAGACAAGGATGGATCATAACAAACATTTTATAATGCTACTGCGGCTTGGGAGTATTTTCCTTGAGTCATTCAGTGAGGCGTATGTACTTATTACATACATGTTTATATTACATATATATACTTATACACACACACTTTGACAAGTTCATTTTTTAGTCATTCAATAAAATTGGAGGATGTATGATTATGTTCACAACAGGTACAAGGACAAAACACAGGTCCTGCCCATATAAATCTTATATTTATGTTGGCAGAGGAAGCAGTAAACAAAGCAAGTAAACATTTACATATATATGTTATTTAATCTTGAAACAACTCCACAAGGTAAGTTTTGTTATCCTCCTTGCACAGAAGAGGCAGGGGATATCAAATAACTTGTCCAAAGTCAGACAGCTAGCAAGTAGGACAGCCAAAATTTCCACGTAGGTCTATCAGTGTGAGCCATTCCGCTTCACTGCTGAACCAACCTTTCCATTTCCCTGAACCACAAGAGGTCACTGGAGGATTCTCTGATATATGTTGGCCCAAAAAGGTGTGCCCAGAATGTAGTCATAGTGATTCTCATACTCTTTCCTTCCACTGAGCTAGGTTGTGGCTATTTCTTATTCCTACAATGTTCTTCCTCCCATCTGCATTGCTTTTATTTTTTATTTTGGTTTCCACTTCAAAAAAATATCCATGAGTTCAATTCTGCAATTCCTTTCTTTGCTCTTCAGCAAATTCTCCACTCATTTTCCTCATTCACCAAAAGTAGATGGCAATTAATAGCACTACATACCCCTTCAAAGATATGGCTCTGGTGGATTACATGGCATTTGTGGCTATGTTGGGCAGACTACTGCATCTGGATTTATATATATTAACAATAGCTCCAACGAACAGTTAAGTGCCTAGCCCTTTTCTACATTATCTTTTCTTTTCAATAATACTCTTAAGTTATTAAAAATGGTTCCTGTTTTACAGATGAGGAATTGAGGTTAAGAGAAGCAAATTACTTGCTCAAGGCCTGGATATAGTAAATCCAGGTCTTCCCATGTGCTTCCAACTACACCATGCTGCCTCCCACCTCTATATCTATAGAAGGGATTTGAAAGGACCCCCAAGAACCTTTTACAAATCCCTTCCTACGTTGGCATGTTTCACAGAATGCATCCCAGTAACCCAGTCTCTTGCTGAAACCTTGGCTTTGTCACATGCAAATTGTCACCTCTGTGAACCTCAGATTTTTTAATCTATAAAAGGAATAGTATTTATCTCACAGGGGTATTTTTGTGAGGATTAAATAATAAAGTACATAAAGGTTCTTTGCAAACAATAAAGCACTTTACAAATGCTTCCTGAACTCCCTTTACAAGTTAGACCTGTAAAAAATTTTATCTTTGAATTTAAGTCATTGTAAATGGATTCTCCTTCATGTATTACTGATTTCATAATCACAAATTTAAATAGAGCAAAATATCTATAACTTTTCCTAGGCAAAATTATTTTGTATTACTGTTAGGCACAAGACTAAGCTTATAAAGTAAGTTTTCCTCAAATCCTTTTGAAAATGGAGGAAAACATCAACTTTGGAACAGCTATGAGAAAGTGAATTTCATCTTAAATGTGCAATTATGTAAAATAATTAAAATGGCCTGTAATGGGACTGGGTTTAAATGAATTGTCTAATGTAATTGTATTAGAATTTGTGCATATATTAAAAATAGCAAAATAATTATAATTTACAGCTATGATAACAGAAAACATTTATTGAGTATTTAACATTTAACATATTTAATAAAATTCTTCAGCTATAGGAATATGGTAATTTAACAAAGTTTAACAGTTAAAAGAAAGTTAATGAAGGAAGCTAGTAAAATGATCAAATAAAATAGGCAAAGAAAAATTACATAGCATATATAACCTGCCTTTTAATAAGCTTTTGATAAATTACTATACCAAACAACAGAAGTGTTTCAGAACACTTCATAGAAAGTAGATAGTAAATGAAATTTTATTATCTGTAAAATGCCCATATGTATACTCATTTAAAACTGACCCATGGATATAATATGTCCTTTATCCAAGTAAATGGAAAATTAGATTTATCTATTTATCTTCTATTACATTAGCTTTTAAATTCACTTAGTACATTAATCTTAAAATCTGTCATTTCTGTGATTATTTCTGTGCTTCTTTCCTTGGCATTCATGTTTCTCTTTCTTTTCTAAGGATTTAATTCTAAAAGGTCATAAAGACTTGTGAGCATATATGTATTTGTGTGTGTATGCATGGTATTTGCATCTTCTTCTAAATTAGTATTTCTCTTAATAAAAATCAAATCAGGACAGAAGGTTTCTCCCTTCCTCACCCTGTATTAAGGCAGAAAGGTCGAAATACATCATGTATTCTGTGTTGCATAAACCCATCTCACTAAATGAAAACTTTGTTTTACTTACGGCTAATGTCTTTCAAATTGCTTGTGATGATGTTTTTTTCCAGCAGTGACGTCAGGAAAAATCAAAGAAATTCAGTTTTCTACCTTCTAAGCTTCTTGTATCTCTGAATGATGCAGGCTCAAGAGTTGCCAAATGGGATGGGCAATGGCAGCCAAATAGGGCTTCCTGGCCAATCTAAAAATAGCAGGTGGTAGTGAGCAGATACACCATTTTTCTCTTGCTTTTTCTTTTTTTCTAAGTGCTAGGTACCATAAACATGGCTTGTTCAAAATTAGGACAGTACAAAAAGAACTATATTCACTTTGCCCTAGGATCTATCCCTGTGGTCAGTTAGAAAATTTTGTACATTTTACTAAGAAAGATGTGAAAGTCAAGGCAATGTTATCTTCTGCATTTCTTACGTACCCATACTTAATATCCATTTGTCTGAAAGGAAATCTGACCATAACTTGCTGGCATTAAGAATTGGCTTTGACTTTTATTTTTCTTTGCTAGAGCTCCTTGAGCAGTTAACTATTAATATTTATGTTTTATGATTTAAGAAATCCTTTCACAGATTTTATACTATTGCTCCCTTACAACATGTGCCTTGGAAAGGTTCTAGCATTACAGCCTGAAAAATGAAAAAACAGGCTCACAGAAGTTACCGCCTTCCCTAGGTCATCCAGATAAAAAAGAGGCAGATCTTATCTTCAGATTCGTATTTGCCAACACACACACACACACACTAACATACCACTATCTCCCTAATGATTCTAACATAAAATGACATTTAAGGATTCAACTTCTAAATTTTATCTACACATGTAAGCATGTAAAAATATATTTTATGGAGAAAAAAACTACAAGTTATCTTGAATTAGAGATTCTTTACAAATGCAAAAGTTCTATAAACTGAAAATATGAATTTACAAATACTAATTTTACACATTAAAGAAATTCATTTTTCAAATTTATTATTCACCCAAAAATAGAAACTAAAAAGGAGTTACCATAGACATTTAAGTTTTGTTTGAAGGTGGGACCAAAGAATCTCACAGCTTAGAAGGAAATACTAATGTGTAAGTGGTTATCTCTCAGTGGTAAGACTACAAATTTCTTTTTCTTCTCATATTTTCTATACATTTCAAACCTTGTAGAATTAAGAAATTATGGGCTTAACTGCATTTTCAAAAATAACTTAGACATAAGAAATTTTTTATAATATACTTTAAGAAAAAAAGGGCACAAAATTGAATCTAGACCAGCTTCTCAATTTGGTAAAAAAAAAAATGCTTCTTTGTAGATGCAAGTACATAAAGCTGGAAGATAAGAGTCTGTCTGCTAGGATAGTGTTATCTCTGAATGATGGAATCCAGGAGTTTCTTCTTATTCAAACATCTGTGCAATCTCTAAATTGTTTTAATGGGCATACTGTACTTTTATACAGAAAAGAAAAATGGTTAGGTTTATTATCACTGCCAACTGGAGTCAAGTGGACATATAAGCAAAATCATCTTAAATTATAAATCAATAAAAAATTAACATATCCAGTGGATATATTAATTACGTATGTCTCCCCTTTCTCCTTTATGTTGATTATTCTCTTTTCAATAAAATAGACATTGCAGAACACCAAGAGATAGAAACGAGTCAAAGGTTTCATTAACTTTCTTTTTTGTTCCTATTAAATAATATCAAGTATTATCCAGGTATTACCTGCACTGTTCCATCGAAGACAGCATTCTTTAACTGCCTGCAGTCCCAACAGGTATGAGGCCAATGCAGGATTTTTGCCGACAGCTTACAACCATAGCCTTACAGGAACATTTGGGTACAACCATAGCCTTACAGGAACATTTGGGTAACAGTTTCAGTGAAGTGGGGAATATAGCATTCTGCCCTTTTCATCATTCCCAATGCTGAAATACTGGACTTACAACACTAATCATAGTATTCTTTTACTCAAATAAATGTAATAGGCTTCTAAGTTTTACAATGGAAAAGGGAAGGTCAATTTCTAAATAAATAGACATTAAAGATAACCTAAAAATATTGAGAGTTCTTTTTTGCAATCTATAATCTGAAGGGATACAAAGATCCTTATGTACCTTGCTTGTAAGCAGTAAATAAAACCATAGCTAAATAATCTCATCTACTTCCTATGAGGTCTCTTGGTTTTAGGAGTATCAAGCATCAAATTCTCCTGAATATTCTTTAACAGATATTTATTATTTTTATAATCTAAAAACAATAAAGCAAACTTTATATTTTAAAATAAGCAGAACTTTTATATTTACAAATGAAAATTATGATTTTCTGGAACATTAATGGAGATAACAAAATGCTTATACTCAGCACCACTCAAAACATAAAAGTACAGAAAATAAAGGAAAATGCTAAGAACATGGGTAGCAATCTAATCTCCTTTATATAGCTTCAAGATTCTAGGGGAAGAGCAGTTCCTTTATCAGTACTTGGTATGCAGTAGGATAGTAATAATTATTTGCTGAATGAGTAAAATTAATATTAAAGGAATTGCCCAAGTTCTAATTTTTATATTAAAGACAGTCTCCCAAGAATCTCATCCACTACTCTAATCCCACTCACTAGAGATAACCATGATAGTTTGGTGAATCTCTCTACACAAAAATATACCATACATACATACACTACAAAGAAAGAGAGAAAGGTGATCATACTAAAGCTATCTCCACTTTAAAAACACAGTGGATATCCTACTATAGTTCTATCTTATTCAAATAGCTGCACAAACTTACCAATATTCCAGATGCTTTCAGCAACCAAGACATTGAATAAAAGAAAATAATAGTACCACTAATAATGGCTAAATAGAGATATATTATAAATAAATATAAATTGAATTATACTACTTGCCCAAGATTATAATTACTTGCCCGAAGTTAGATAGTAAGTGGCAGCACCAGGATTTGAAGCCAGCAGTCTGTCTTGGGAGCTTGTGTTCTTAATCACTACTGCCTCTGTGATGTTAAAAATATTAAAGATAAAGAAGAACAATCCCAAATGAACAGTCTAAACTCACAATTAATGAAACTAGAAAAGGAAGATGAGGCCCAAAGTCAGTAGAAGGAGGGTCATAATAAAGATTAAAGCAGAAATAAATAAAATTGAGAGGAATAAAACAATAGAAATAATCAATGAAAGCAGGAACTGGTTCTTCAAGAAAATAAACATAATAGATAAACCCTGAGTCAGACTTATCAGGAAAAAAATGAGAGTCTACACACATAAACAGAATCAGAAATGAGAAAGGAAAAATCACTACGGACACCACAGAAATACAAAGAATTATGAGAGAATACTATGAAAAATCATATGCTAACAAACTGGATAACTAGGAAGAAATGGACAACTTTCTAGAAAAATACAACCTTCCAAGGCTGACCCAGGAAGAAACAGAAAATCTGAATAGACCAATTACCAGCAAAGACATTGAATTGGTAATCAAAAAACTACTTAAGAACAAAACTCCTGAACCAGATGGTTTCACTGCTGAATTTTATCAAACATTTAGTGAAGACCTAATACCCATCCTCATTAAGTTTTCCAAAAAGTAGAAGAGGAGGGAATACTCCCAAACTCATTCTATGAGGCCAACATCACTCTAAAACCAAAACCAGGAAAAGACACCACAAAAAAAGAAATTACAGACCAATCCCTGATGAACATAGATGCAAAAATACTCAACAAAATATTAGCATACCGAAATCAAAAATACATCAGAAAGATCATCCATCATGATCAAGTAGGATTCATCCCAGGGATGCAAGGATGGTACAACATTCAAAAATCCATCAACGTCATCCACTATATCAACAAAAAGAAGGACAAAAACCACATAATCATCTCCATAGATGCTGAAAAACATTCGACAAAATTCAACATTCATTCATGATAAAAACTCTCAACAAAATGTGTATAGAGGGCAAGTACCTCAACATAATAAAGGCCATATAAGACAAACTCACAGCCAACATTATGCTTAAGAGCGAGAAGCTGAAAGCTTTTCCTTTAAGATCAGGAACAAGAAAAGGATGCCCACTCTCCCCACTTTTATTCAACATAGTTCTGGAGGTCCTAGCCATGGCAATCAGACTACACAAAGAAATAAAAGGCATCCAGATTGGCAAGGAAGAAGTCAAACTGTCCCTGTTTGCAGATGACATGATATTGTACATAAAAAACCCTAAAGAATCCACTCCAAAACTATTAGATCTAATATCTGAATTCAGCAAAGTTGGGGGATACAAAATTAATTCACAGAAATCTGTTGCATTCCTATACACTAACGATGAACTAGTGGAAAGAGAAATCAGGAAAACAATTCCATTCACAATTGCATCAAAAAGAATAAAATACCTAGGAATAAACCTAACCAAGGAAGTGAAAAACCTATACCCTGAAAACTACAAGACACTCTTAAGAGAAATTCAAGAGGACACTAATAAATGGAAATTCATCCCATGCTCTTGACTAGGAAGAATTAATATTGTCAAAATGGCCATCCTGCCTAAAGCAATCTACAGATTCAATGCAATCCCGATCAAAATACCTACACCATTCTTCAATGAACTAGAGCAAATAGTTCTAAAATTCATGGGGAACCACAAAAGACCCGAATAGTCAAAGCAATCCTGAGAAGGAAGAATAAAGCAGGGGGAATTACCTTCCCTGACTTCAAGCTCTACTACAGAGCCACAGTAATCAAGACAATTTGGTACTGGCACAAGACAGGCCCATAGACCAGTGGAACAGAATAGAGAGCCCAGATATAGACCCAAGCATATATGGTCAATTAATATACGATAAAGGAGCCATGGATATACAATGGGGACATGACAACCTCTTCAACAGCTGGTGTTGGCAAAACTGGACAGCTACATGTAAGAGAATGAAACTGGATTACTGTCTAACCCCATACACAAAAGTAAACTCAAAATGGATCAAAGACCTGAATGTAAGTCATGAAACTATAAAACTCTTAGAAAAAAATATAGGCAAAACTCTCTTGGACATAAACATGAGCAACTTCTTCATGAATATATCTCTCGAGGCCTGGGAAACAAAAGCAAAAATGAACAAATGGGACTGTATCAAACTAAAAAGCTTCTGTACAGCAAAGGATACCATCAGTAGAACAAAAAGACATCCTATAGTATGGGAGAATATATTCATAAATGACATATTCGATAAGGGGTTGACATCCAAATTATATAAAGAGCTCACACACCTCAACAAACAAAAAGCAGGTAAACCAATTAAAATATGGACAGAGGAGCTGAACAGACACTTCTCCAAAGAAGAAATTCAGATGGCCAACAGGAACATGAAAAGATGCTCCACATCACTAGTCATTAGAGAAATGCAAATTAAAACCACAATGAGATATCACTTCACATCAGTTAGGATGGCCACCATCCAAAAGACAAACAACAAATGTTGGTGAGGATGTGGAGAAAGAGGAACCCTCCTATACTGCTGATGGGAATGTAAGCTAGCTCAAGCACTGTGGAAAGCGGTATGGAGGTTCCTCAAAAAACTCAAAACAGAAATACCATTTGACTCCACTGCTAGGGATTTACCCAAAGAAAACAAGATCACAGATTCAAAAAGACAAATGCACCCCTGTTTATCACAGCACTATTTACAATAACCAAGACATGGAAGCAACCTAAGTGTCCATTAGTAGATGAATGGATAAAGATGTGGTACATATACACAATGCAATATTATTCAGCCATAAAAAGAAAACAAATCCTACCATTTGCAACAACATGGATGGAGCTAGAGGGTATTATGCTTAGTGAAATATGCCAGGTGGAGAAAGACAAGTATCAAATGATTTCACTCATCTGTGGAGTGTAAGAACAAAGAAAAAACTGAAGGAACAAAACAGCAGCAGACTCACAGAACCCAAGAATGGACTAACAGTTACCAAAGGGAAAGGGACTGGGGAAGATGGGTGGTAAGGGAGGGATAAGGGGGAAAAAGGGCTATTACAATTAGCACACATAATGTAGCAGGGGTCGGTGTGGGGTGGGGGGATATGGAGAAGGCCGTATAATACAGAGAAGAGAAGTATTGATTCTGTAGCATCTTACTACGCTGTTGGAAAGTGACTGTAATGGGGTATGTGGTGGGGACTTGATAATAGAGCGACTCCAGTAACCATAATGTTGCTCACGTAATTGTATATTAATAGCAAAAAAAGATTAAAGATAAAGATAAATAGTTACTTAACAATACACAGATGCAAACATAATAGGACACAATTTTTTTTAACTATTAACAGAACCTCCTATACTTATTAGTGTCTTCAGAGTAACCATACACAAGACGCTATATGTTCACATTAGAGTCTGCCATTAGTCAAAACAACTGAATTAGGAAAAACATATTAATTTCCTTCACATGTGTTTCATTAATTAAACAAGAAGAGATATAAGTGCCTCACTGTTACCTTCCCATGGTCAAAAGAACTTTCCAAGTTTTGCTACCCACTTTAGTCACTAAACTTGTCACTAAATGATTTATGGTCATTAAAAAAAAAAAAAAAATATATATATATATATCCAGTCACACACACAAAAAAAGGACCTGCCTTGAATTTTTAAAATATATGATTCAGACTCTAAATTCAGATCCAAGAGTGTTTTGAATAAGGGCAGAACCTTTGGAATAAATGTTTAGTCTCTCAAAGGTAACTATTCTGAAGAGGACAATATTCAGGTGTCTGTTTAAGGTCAGTCTGTTCAAAGTTACTTACCATACTTAACAGGCTTATTTCATTTACTAATCCAGAAACCAGTTTCTATCAAACATCAGCAAAATAATAACTTATGCCCATAGTGATTATTCTGTTCCCAAACCATGAGTTGATAGTATATTCTAAGCACTGAATAACATAAAATAGGGGTGCTGAGCCAAATGAACATATTGTTTTATAACATTAGCCAATTTCCTAATATACTCTTTTAATATAAAGTGATTCCACTCCAGCTGACAATAACAGCAAGAACAAAATGGCAGGTTTAGGAGTTGTTTTACTTTTGACTGAATCTTGTAAATTTAAATAAGGGATAAAAGTAAAAACCATACATATACCTGTAAATATATTCAGTATCATCAAAGGACCAGCATTCGCCACCATCCTTTGAAGTGACACCAAGTAACCTTAAAAAGCGGTATGTCTCAGAATATGGGTCATTTGAAGATTAGGTGTCACCTACCTCTGTCACTGAATCACTTCTACCTCTTGGTTTTACGTAAACCTTTCTTCTTGGAAAAACAATCATCTGCCTAAGTGCCACTTAGTTTCACAGAATAGTAAAAATAACTGTAAGCTTCTTTGTATATATATTGCTAAGTAAAAAGTAGAGTCTTGCAAGACAGCGCTTAAAATGCAGTCTAATGAGTGAACATTACAAAATGAAATATCCTGGGAAACTTAAATATAATTATCTAACCAACTACTATCTCATCAAAAAAATTAGCAATTGGTATTATTCAATCTAATTCCTCAGAGAAACAGCTGGGAGTTGTGTAGCACTTTCTTATAGTGAAGTAATTCTAAAAGCACTGCCTTTTTGATTGCCTATATTTAATGTTGCAGCTCATTTTTTTTCCTCCTGAATCTATATACATAAAATCTCACTCAATCAAGTATTTATTAATTGACTAATGCTTTTGCTTTGGCAATGCAAAAAAACTTATCAGCTTATCTTTTCCCAACCATTCCCCATCAAAATAATTTTGCTTGGATTATAGCCAGAGCAGAGGAATAATCAAGTATATAATGACCTCAAGTGGCAAAGGGCTATAACTACTGATTTAACTGAGACAATCATGGGCTTAAGCTACTTTTGTTATCAAATTTTTATTTTCAAATTGCTATTTTAAATGGGCATTAAATATGGCTCAGTATTAAGGAAGAAAAATAACCCTAAGAGGTAAAAATAGTCATTATTCACTAAAATGAAATGAACTGTCATGCTAGAGTTCAAATATTTGGGTTCTTGTTTTAGCTTTAATTTTTGTGGGATCTTGAGAAATCCCTTAGACTTTCGCATCTGTAAGATGGCCATAAATTTTGACTAACAGACTTGTAAGGCTGAAAGGTGGTTATGTGAAAGGATTTTGTATATGGTACTTTTGTCCTATTTACGGTACCTGATATTCCGTATCTAAAACATTTTAAAGCTTATCACAAAAGCTAAACCAGAACCTAAAGTAGTTTGACTTCTGAGTCAATGTTTTTCTAATGCAAAGGACATTGATTGGGATATTTATTTTATTTGAGGCACAAAACTAAAATTAAATGGATTCAGAGTAGCCACATTGCTAATAAACTTGAGGATAAAACTATAAAGAAATACTTTAGCATTTATCAATTTAAAATGTACCAAAACAGAATATAACATTAGTTTTATGAAATCCCTAAGCCAAATCCCAATCCTCACTGACAGAAAATATTCTGAGCATCAATATCAGATTAAGAATTTATACCTCATTAAACATAGTATTACACACCTGCAGCCACAATAATCCAAAAAATGGTGGGGGGAAAAGGAGTAGGTAAAATAAAATTCAAATTATACTATCTCTAACTTAATGTTAACTTATTCCTGAAAGCACTGTCACTAACTAAAAAGCTTTAAGTGAGTATTTTTCCATTAATTTTAACAAGACAGATATTATACCCATTACCAAAAAGCATCAACTGAATAACAAGTTTAAAGCAATAAACATATACAAATATACTGTACATAAATTATATGTATCATATGTAAACAAGTTTTATTATACTTGCCAAGGAGAAAAATTTGATAGTGTATGGTAGTGGTAGAGGAGAGGAATAAAGGAATCATTCATTGGAAGGTAAATTCTGCTTCCTGCACCATTTGCCCCACTAATTTTCTATCATTTTGGTACTAATGGTTATGTTGCATTCAAACTGCACTTTTAAGTTAGTAAACAAAAGAACTCCTTTAGGGAACTTCAAAACACATGGAAATGGAATTTGCACATAACAGACCCAAGTCCTTGAAAATTCAAATTATTCATTTCTCTCATTTGACATACTTATGCAAACCAAAGTAACCTGATACACAATTCAGATGTTTGAAATGATAACCTCTGTATAGAGTCCAGTTAATTAGTATATTTTTGCCTGAGATAGTCATGTTTAAATACTGTGTTTTATTGCATACTTGCTTAATGTATTTTGGAGCGGGAAAAGTCTTTATACCCAAGGAGAAAAAAGTGATTGAGAAGTGATATAACGTTAAGAGAAGTTATGGCAAAGTTATTAACTGAACAGCTCTTATGGGGGAAGACTACTTAAACATTTTTGGCATTACTAATCTCAGTACCAATATATTTTATAATTAATGACAATATTTCAAGACACTAAACAGAATAAGGAAAAAATGAATTATAACAAACTTATCTTCATTTTTCAATATTCAATTATCTAACTGAAGATGAGACAAAAAACTTCATTATACAAATAAACTCTGAAAAAAAAAACCTTAAGATAGCCTCAAAAAGCCCTTAAAGTATTACTAAACCTAAGCAGCTTATACCTCTAAGAAACACAAAATTACCCAACTTCAAAACTTAATATAAGGCTACAGTAATCAAGACAGTGTGGTATTGACAAAAGAATAGACAAATAGACCAATGGAACAGAATATAGACCCACACAAATATAGTCAAGTGATCTTCAACAAAGGAGCAAGGCAATACAATGAAACAACAGCCTTTTAACAAATGGTGTTGGCACAACTGGACATCCACATGCAAAAAAAAATCTAGACCAGAACTTACAATGTTAACAAAAATTTACTCAAAATGGATCATAGACCTAAATATAAAATGGATACTCATAAAACTCCTAGAGGATAACAAAGGAGAAAACCTAGATGACCTCAGTTATGGTGATAACTTTTTAGACAATACAAGGCATGATCCATGAAAGAAATAATTGGTAGGCTGGATTTTATTAACACTAAAAACTTCTGCTCTGAAAAAGACAGTGTCAGGGTAAAAAGATAAACCACAGACTGGAAGAAAATATTTACAAAAGACATTTAATAAAAGACTGTTATCTCAAATATAAAGAACTCAACTTAAAAAATGAACCAAATTAAACATGGACAAAAAAACCTTAATAAACATTTCACTAAAAAAGATACAGATGGAAAGGAAGCATATGAAAAGTTAACATCATATGTCATTAGGGAGTTGCAAATTAAAATGAGATACAAACACAAAATCCAAACCACTGACACCACCAAATTATAGCAAGGATATGGAACAGGAATTCTCATTCATTGCTGGAAGGAAGGCAAAATGGCACAACCATTTTGAGAAAGTTTGGCAGTTTATTAAAAACCCAAACATATGGATCAAACCCCATGATCCAGCAATTGTAATCCTTGGTATTTACCCAAATGAATTAAAATCTTATGTACACACAAAAATCTCCACACAGATGTTTACATCAGCTTTATTCATCAACGCCAAAACTTGGACGCAACCAACATGTCCTTCAGTAATGAGTGGATAAACTGTGGTACATCCAGGCAATGCAGTATTATTCAGTGCTAAAAAGAAAGGAGTTATCAAGCTATGCATGGAGAAAACTAAGTGCAAATTACTAAGTGAAAGAGTCAATCTGAAAAGACTACATGTTGAATGACTCTAACTATATGACATTCTGGAAAAGGCAAAACTATGGAGACAAAAAAATTAGTAGTTGCAAAAATTGGGGGTGGAGGGATTGAAAAGAGCATAGAAGATTTTTAGGGTAATGGGAAATGAAATTACTTCATATGATACTACATTGGATCATAACCATTGGTGTATACATATTATTATTCACTTGTCAAAACCCACAGAATGTATGATACCGAGTAAGCCTTAATGTAAACTATGCACTTTGAAAGATAATGATGTGTCAACGTAGGTTCATTGACAACAAATGCTATTACTCTGGTGGGGGATGTAGACAGTAAGGGAGGCTGTGCAAGTGTGGGGGCAGAGAACACAAGGTAACTTTTTTGCTGTGATAAAGCAAATTTTGGTAATTTTGTTGTGAACCTAAAAGTGCTCAAAAAAAGGCTATTAAGAAAAGTTTAAAAAGACCAGTAAAATCCAAATAAATCCTGTAGTTTAGTTAACTGTAATGTACCAATTTCCTACTCTTGATAAAATCGCTCTGATTAATTAAAATGTTAATAATGGGGTATTATTATCGTTATTCCTGTACATAGGAACTCTGATAAGTTTGTAACTTTGTGTGAATTTAAAATGATTTCAAAATAGAAATTTTTAAAAAGGAGAGAAAATATTTGTCAAATGAAGGAGGCTATTGTTTACCAGTATTTAAACACTTTAAGCAGTTTATCATGCATTTTTCTGGAGGCAATGAGACTTAACAATTCTATGTAAAAAACACTTTGTGACTCCTTTTCCTTTAAAATATGACAGACCTAATTTCTATGGGACTTGGTATACAGGACTCTAAGTTTCAGGTGTAGAAGAAAATTCTGATGAGGGAATAAGTTTTGCACAATTAATTTACTTCTTAGAAGAGTAAACTATAAAAAGCAGTACATATACTAAGATGAAAGATAATCTAATAGGGGAAATAGGATCTAAGAAATAATGTAGATCACTGGGATCAATACTCTAGTACCCACTCAATGGTACAGCTTTTATTTTAAGTTATGACAAATAATAAATTTTTTTAGTTTCTTTTCAGTTCCACTGATTTAAAAAGTTACTAACCTAAACACTTTGAAAGGTTAGTGACAAAAATAATCTCTGAATTATGTCTCCACTTAAAATAGAATCAATTTATATAAACCATTGTCATCTTTTCATATTGTTTTTCAAAAGTATAATTTTAATTCTAAAAACGTAATCATTTCAATAAGTATAGCTTCATTACAGTTCATGAAATTGAACACTTATTTATTAAACAAATATTTAATTTAGAAAACAAATTCGTTTATATCAAACAAAAACAAAATGACACATACAGTATCACAAGATACCTTCAATGGTCATGGCAATCACAGGATTTGAAACAAAGTCTTCCTTTCAAATATCAGTGAATCTAGACTATTTAACCCAATAATTATCATCTTTGAATATCAAGAAACCAAACACAAAAAACAACATTTTAAAAAGGAAAACAATAGTTTCAAAGTGACTCCTCCTCATTTCAAAAGCAGAATTTTTCTAAAATATCAAGTAGAAAGGATAAATACATAGGAAAAAAACACTACATACCTTAACTAAACAAACTTGAAAAAATATTTTATCTACAGATCTAAAATGAATCCAGGAAGATTTTTAAAAATCACAATGTTTCTATCTCCTCATCTTCTTTATTATTATATATATTCAACAAAAACTTATAATGCTTCCAAGATATCTAACATATAAAGCAAGATCATTTTTATTAATAGCTTCTCTTAAAGCAGGGGAAAAAAATGCTTAGGGTATAAACTCTACAGAGAAGCAAAGCAAACTAGGAAGTGAAGAGTGATCATGATTTTCTCAAAGAAGAAATGTGTGACTTTTAATCTAGATAATAGGGAAAGCAGGATGAGGCAGGAAATAAGAGCTGGGCCTAAAAGACTAAACTGCTGAGAAGATAACCTACCTTGTGTTCAGTTACTCTTCAGACCTCTCACCAGGTATAAAGTAAAGAGAGTAAAGAGAGACTACTCATTCGCAATGCCAGGTCAAAAAATAAAACAGAAAACTTACTCCTCACTGTTTCATTTCACCTATAAAAATGGGAACAATTTAGGGAAAACTGTACTTCCACCTCAAATGATTTAAAGGCAGTCATAATAAAACCAATCTTTTAATATTATTCCATCTTAAAAGAATGGTCTGAGAAGGGAGAAAGCTATTTTAAGTTCCATATAAACTGAATCTTTATACTCATATAATAACCTTCAGTTATCTTTTAAGTATAGAAATATTTCCTTTTTAATTCCCCAAAATCCCAGGCAAAAAGATGAATGAAGTATCACCCATACCAAAGATGTAACAAGGCAGGAGAAGATTAAATGACCTATAGGATAGGTTTATGCCATTACAAATTGAGAACAAAGTCTACCCTGCTCCTCTGTAAATGTGTTGTAGATACATTAATGAATATCAACGAGTTATTAAATGCTAAACTTGGACTTACTTCCCACATAAATTAAGGTGAAAGGGGAGGCACTTGATTGAAAGTATTTAAAATGAAATTTAATAATCCTTTTTCTAGGGATTCCTTACACTTTTCAACTTTCAATAAGTGCACTAATTTACATAGGATAACTTCCATTTGCTATGTAATATTAAAAATTTCAGTTACTAAACTGGTCACCAGTGAGATGAGAAGATTTAAAAAGAAACAGAGCCAACCTGCTCAGGAAGAGAACAGAGTGGAAAGAACACAGGAGGCTGGGTGCCTTATGATGTAATTTAGCCACTGAGAGATAATTAAACTTGTTTTTTTAAAACAAAAAAAGAAACTGCTCATAAACTTCCCTATAGGATTCATCAAAAAAAAAAATGTTGTTTTCCTTGAGACAAAAATGGTTAAAACCTTGGGTTTTCTAGGGAGACTTTATAAAGAGGGATCTACAAAGAACACAAAACTGAAGTATCTTGAATCACTTGGCTGTCTGTAGCCTTCAGCAAGATCAGCAAGTGCTCAAAAATTCTTTGACCTGAGGAGAAAAAATATATATAATTCCTCAATTAATTTGAGAGCACATAACAGTACTCAACAGTAGAAGACCCCAACTGTATAAGTAACTTTATCACAAATCCATACCATTTACCTTCAAAAGAAATATAATACTTCAATAGTAAAAAATGAATGGCCTCAAGTATCATTATAGGAGCTATTAAATTTATATCTAAGATTCATACAGTTCTACAATAGCCATTATGCTAACTTTATAATCTCTTTACAATACTATGGACCACTAATGTGTGCAGCTTTAGCACTGATAAATCTTAATAATTGCAATGGTTTTAAACGACTCTGAAGGCCTAGGCATATAACAGATTTATAATTTTTCTGAAGCACAAATTTGAATCACGTTTAGTTGGAAATGTTAATGTGTGAAGAAAGGTCATATAAGTAATGAATGAACCTAGCCAACATTTCAGTGCAGTAAGATTGTTCTCTACATGTTCTAGATGACACTGTAATTCTCCTGAATAGAAAGATCATTGCAAAAAATACCTAAAAAAGAAAGCCACTGCTTGCATTATTAATGAAAGTAAAAATAAATAATAAAATGATGATTATTAGTCAAATTACAGAAGTGTTTTTTACAGATTCACTCAGATGATTGGCTGTTAGTACTGCAATGGCTGACTTAATTTATTTTAATAATATATTCAGTGAATTCCATCTTATATTTTTAACATCATTAATAGTATGAAGAGGTCACTTGAATTTTCCAGCTATGCTTTACTTTATATTATGGAAAGACAACTATATGCTACAGTAGTTATCGATAAGTGTTGACATTTTCAAAATGCTTGAGATATTACCCCCTTTGAATGTCAAGTATCTATCACAGTAAATAGCAGACATTTTGTGACAGGAGGAAAGAAAAACCAAACTTCTCTCAAAACCAAAGAAACCAAATAAGTTTGGCTTCTTTAGATCTTAAGTCACTAAGTTAATTAACATGGATAAAGGCATATTTCTGCATGATTCTCATTACTATTCTCTCTCATGTGTTGATCAACAGATTTTCTCTCAGTCCCTTTATCAATACAGGTATCACTTACTTAATAGAATATAATCAATTCTCAAACATCTGGGGGATAGATTAACTCTGATTAAGACAATGATCAGGCAATGCCAATTCATCACTGACAAACTCCCACACAAACCTCAAAACTAAAAATCCTTTAATCTCAAGACTTCAGCTAATATAAAAATGGATGAGGTCCATACCTTAAAATTTCAAATATTTTCCATAATGAATCTAATTGAAAAAGACTAATTTCACAAGTAGTTTATTACTAAAATATCTAAAGACTGGTGGCATAAGGAAGGGGAAAGAGAAGGAGACAGAGCTGAGTAGGGGGTGAGCAAGAACTTTTGTTAATGTGATTATCCCTACATTATAGATAAAGGAACTAAAGGATAAAGAAGCTCCTTATTTTAGCTAAGGTCAGAAAGCTAGAATTTGAAGTTATGATTAGAAAACAGTCTAAATCCCTCTAAAGCTTTTAACTCTCTTAATGTAACTTTATGTAATCTTTGCTGTTAAAAAATTGTTTTCTCACAAGTTAGAAACACTTTTTTAGGCAAGACAAAACAAACATTAGTTATAAACTTTGTCTAAGTCTACCTTTTCAATCAGACTCTCATATTTGTCTTTAAAGTCTTCATTAACATCCAGTATTAAGATAGGCACTTCTTGTAGATAATCAAAATTGGTTCTGTTGAAAAAGTGAGAAGTGAACAAAATAACTAGAAAATAATTACAAAAAGTGAACAAAATAATAAATAAAAATAGCCAAAAATGAAAGATTGTACATATTTCAGATTAAAATTTGATAAGGGTGTAAAGATGACTAGCAAATAAAAATAAAGTCTTACTTCAGTGTCCTATGCAGGAGCCAGTTTTCATGCTTATAGTGAAGCTTCTCTAAATATTCAAGAGGAATGCCTTGTTCTTCATTTCTTCCCCGTAAATATATTCTATTCAAGCATTTCTAAAAGCAAGCCATAAAAAGGTGTGGGGTGAGGAAAGGAACAATTATTCTTGTCTGCTTCTATTAAAATTTTCTTCTGTAGCATCTCTTGTTATGCTAGGCAAAATCTCCATTTATTCTTTTAGAAAGTTGAAATGGTTTATTTTTCCACTTGTGCTTTTCAACCATTTAGTGGCTCTAAACCAAGTAGCACTTTCAAAAATAGGTCAAAATACGTCTATAATGTTTTGACATCCATACTTGAAGTATACTACATAAGTTTGGTAAAAGAAAAAAAAGTTCAGCGTACAAAATATGCTTCCAAGTCTATTACAAATCCTCTTAACAAATAATTATTCTCTAATCAAGAGACATAAACAACACTAAAGTAATGTTTTGTGTTAGAGTTTTTAAGATACTATGAATGTTTCTAGCAACAAGAAATTATTTATTAGTGTTCTTTATGTTCTTCTATATTTGCATTTACTATTTGCAAAATAAAAACAAAAAATTCTTTTCAAAAAATTAAAGTGAATTTCAAAATTATCATTGTTAAATTCTGGCTGACTTGATGTAAGGAAGAGGAAAAAAAATCATCCCTTGGAATCAAGAAACCTAGTTTCTTTGAAAATTCAGCTTCAATACCAAACCAATATTCTTTCAGGGCAGAAGTTCTGATACTTATATTCATCAGAGCCTACTGTGTGACTTTGGGAAAAAACCGAAATAAAAATCAGAGAAAAATGGGAATGTAAGCACCAAAACCAGAAATTTCTTAATAAATGTAAACCCTTATTTAGGTTAGTTTAATGAAAGTATCTACTTAAAAGTATCTTCCTGCATTTCTTCCTACACAATTTCATATGTAAACAAGAATAGCTGTTACAACCTGTCATGAAAGGCACATTTTCAAGCAACTAAAAATGGTAAAGGTCCTCTAGGTCTCTTCTCAACCATCAACCCATTCACCTACTCATCTATTCCAGGCCACAAACACTCATAAAAGATTTCTTGAAATGGACCTTCACCAACTTTGCCATTCATTCAGCAAATATTTACTGAGTTCCTATTACATACACAGTCCCTGTTATAGGCACTAAATGGAAATTCAAAACTCATTAAAATATCCACCTCTAGTAATTAAAAAGTTCTACCTGATGAAGCTTGTCTTCTAGGAGTTGCTGGAGCAACTTCCTAGCAAGTTTCTTAATCTAGCTGTGATAGGTAAGAGACTCTGCAAAGGTCATGGAGCAATACTGAAGAATAGAACTGAGGAAGAATAAAGAAGAACCTAAAAGAGCAACTTGCCAAATGTGGGGTTCTGGTTTGCTAAGAAACAGAATGCGTCTATCAACACAGTTATGAGTTTCTAATTTAGAGGTGAGGAGCTACAGGGTGGAGAGTAGAGTTAAATTAAACTGCCTATAATCCCTCTCAAAATACCAAAAGCATTCTTCAACAAACTAGAGCAAATAGTTCTAAAATTCATATGGAACCACAAAAGACCCCGAATAGCCAAAGTAATCCTGAGAAGGAGGAATAAAGCTGGGGGGACTACGCTACCTGACTTCAAGCCCTACTACAAAGCCACAGTCATCAAGACAATTTGGTTCTGGCACAAGAACAGACACATAAACCAATGGAACAGACTTGAGAGCCCAGATATAAACTGAAGCATATATGGTCAATTAATATACGATAAAGGAGCCATGGACATACAGTGGGGAAATGACAGCCTCTTCAACAACGGGTATTGGCAAAACTGGACAGCTACATGCAAGAGAATGAAACTGGATTATCATCTATCCGCATACATTAAAGTAAACCCGAAATGGATCAAAGAACTGAATGTAAGTCATGAAACCATAAAACTCTTAGATGACAACATAGGCAAAAATCTCCTGAATATAAACATGAGCAACTTTTTCCTGAACGGATCTCCTCAAACAAGGGAAACAAAAGCAAAAAGAACCCATGGGACTACATCAAGCTAAAAAGCTCCTGTATAGCAAAGGACATCATCAGCAGAACAAAAAGGCATCCTACAGTATGGGAAAATATATTTATAAACAACATATCTGACAAGGGGTTAACATCTAAAATATATAAAGAACTCAAATGCCTCAACAACCAAAAAGCAAATAACCTGATTAAAAAATGGGTGGAAGATATGAACAGACAACTCTCCAAAGAAGAAATTCAGATGGCCAACAGGCATGTGAAAAGATGCTCCACATTGCTAATTATCAGGGAAATGCAAATTAAAACCACAATGAGATATCACCTCACACCAGTAAGGATGGCCAGCATCAAAAAGACTGAGAACAACAAATGCTGACGAGGATGCGGAGAAAGGAGAACCCTCCTACACTGCTGGTAGGAATGTAAACTAGTTCAACCACTGTGGAAAGCAATATGGAGGTTCCTCAAAAAACTAAAAATAGAAACACCATTTGACCCAGAAATTGCACTCCTAGGAATTTACCCAAAGAATACAAGTTCTCAGATTCAAAAAGACATATGCACCCCTACGTTTATTGCACCACTATTTACAATAGCCAAGATATGGAGGCAACCTAAGTGTCCATCAGTAGATGAATGGACAAAGAAGATGTGGTACATATACACAAGGGAATACTATTCAGCCAAAGGAAAGAAACAAATCCTACCATTTGCAACAATATGGATGGAGCTGGAAGATATTATTCTCAGTGAAATAAGTCAGGCAGAGAAAGGCAAGTAGCAAATGATTTCCCTCATTTGTGGAATATAACGAAGCAAAACTGAAGGAACAAAATAGCAGCAGACTCATAAACTCCAGGAAGGGACTAGCAGTTACTAAAGGGGATGGATGGAGGAGGGTGGGTGGGGCGGTAGGGAGAAGGGGATTGAGGAGTATTATGATCAGTACACATGGTGTGGGGGGGGATCATGGGGAAGACAGTGTAGCACAGAGAAGACAAGTAGTGAATCTGTGGCATCTTAGTATACTGATGGACAGTGACTGCAATGGGGTATGAGGTGGGGGACTCGATAATATGGGTGAATGTAGTAACCACATTGTTTTTCACATGAAACCTTCATAAGAGTGTATATCAATACCTTAATAATAAAAAATCATATAAAATAAGTAAAAATAAAAATAGCCCCTTAAATAAAAAAAGAACTAAACTTTCTTCCACTGCATACCACTGAATGGATTTTTAAATATTACTTTAAATTTTCAATGGAGCAAACAAATTTTTATTGTGTCTTACCTCTGGAGTGGCTCGAAGATAAATAATTCCATCAAGTTCAAGGATTTGGCCAAACTGGTTATTCATCCAGTCATGCCAGTCTTGATAAATTGTCCACTCTGTTTCATTCATGCAGTCAGATTCATACAAATTAGATGCAAAAATGTACCTGAAAAAGAGTCTACATCAACACATAACCTTTCCAAAAAGCACAAAGATAGAAAAATAAATCTACTAAAGGGTACATGGGACATCCTCCTAAAACCCATGGCAGGTAGTACCTTGGACTACAATAAAAAATAACAGAGTATTTCCAACTACAGGAAACATGACCTTTGCCAGTGGTTCTCAAAAATGCAGTATGAGGACCCCTAGCAGTCCCCAAAACCCTTTCAGAGGTTCTGTGAGAGAACAAATTACTTTATGTATTATACTCCAACCAAAAGAACATATCACTACAGACTGAATGTAGAAGCATAAATGAGAATACAGCTGTTTTCCCTTAAGTCAGACATTAAAGAGATTCACTGAAACATAAAACAAGTTACTCTACTAGTAATTTGTTTTAAAAAATATAACCTTTCCAAGTATGTTATTTATATTAGTATGTAATGGGTTTATTACTGATTTCAAATAAATTAATTATTTTATGTTTCTCAATCTTATTTGTAGTAACAGAAGTATCAATAAGACACAAGCTCTTTGGCCTCAGTAATTACTAAGAATGGAAAGGGGTCCTGAGACCAAAAATTTGAGAATCTCTGTTCTGAGCTAACTCAAGAGGTTAAAAGCATTAGTAGGGTTAATTTTTTATCTCTGTTCCAGGTGTTAAGTCAAGAATTTATAGATCCAGATATAACCAGAGCAGATGAGAATTTTGAGAGAGGGGAAAAAAAACCCTGTAAATTTGAATGTGATGGCCACCATATTCTCTATGGTTTCCATGGAATTTGGCAGTTATAAATACTACAACTTCCCCAATGCCACTGTACCAAACTGCTGAAAGTATTAAATGTCATCTTTCCATCTCAAATCCTCAAGTCAGCCTCTCTCATTGATTCCCAGGAAAAAAAAAAAAAATCCAGTTGTAAGCCAAGATTCCAAACTGACAAGTATTACAAGTCATTTATATATACCTGTCACTATACACAGATCGTTCAAAAAATAATACAGGTTCCTCTGCATCTCTGAGCTTGCCATTGAGAGAGGCAAGCTGAGCTCGTATTCGACTGAGGCAGGCATAGGACTGGAAGGTAAAAGACCAGCGTTCAGGTTTTTCATACATCATCTGAAGAACATTCCCTCCACTTTTCTGAGACGTTGTCAGTTCCTATTTTGAATTTGAAAAAGAAATAAAAAGCAGAGATAATGATTAATATTTTTAAATACTTTAATATTTTAAAAAGCTCAAAAAGAGAAGTTAGATAAATAAATGCATCATGATTAGCAAAAACAAGATAATTACCTACTCTTCCTCCTGCTCATTCCCACTGTATTTTTCAGATTGCCTGAGGTCTGGAAGAATTTGAAAAGCTAACTTAACCACTAATTCCTTAGATCTTTTCTACAAGTCACAAACTAACAGCCTATGGTAGAAATTATCTGTTTGGCCTAAATGGGTCTTTTAAATTTTTTGAATTATTTGTCAATATCTAAAAGCTAAATAATTTCACATAGTATATCTGGATTTGTATCTTTTTTAAGTGGAAAAACCATTACTGTGCCTGTATTTCCTCTTGGTAAAAATTAGCTAAGGCCATGTTTCCATTAGGTGGGACATATGTTCTCTAGTTTATCAGACTCTGCCATTATCTGTTGATTCTCACAGCATCTCTAACTTGTTTTGTTTAGCTGCCTGGCCCCTTTAGGTATCAGGGCCCTTTAGATATTATCTTTATGAACTTAAGGATTTTTTCTTTCATTTTGGATGTCCACAGTGTCCTATCTTTTGACCATGGGAAGCCCTTTCAGGTTGACTCCCTTGCTCTTTGCACAACCTCAGTAGTCTTTCATACCTGCTTTTTTTCCTGCAATAGGATGTGCCAAGCCCACCTTATACATTACCTTCCCCAGGCTTGGAATCAGTTACATGACCCCAATTTTGTCACAAAAATTTGAGTTTGTGACCTCAATCTTCTAATAGAACAGATCTGCACCAAAATTCTATGATTTAATAATCATATTGTTAGACCCAGTATTTTCAGAGTTAAGAGAAAATAAAAATGTAAAATAAAAAAAACAAGTAAAAACTCTTAAAATAATCTTACATCTGAATTGGAAATACCATCCAGAACTCATGATTTTCTTTCTATAAAATATAGTTTTCCTAACTTTGTCCACCAAAAGGCATCTAAACAATGAAAACCTTGTAGGAATAAACATAAATGCCACCTTATGATTAGCACACATAATGTAGGGGGGGTCACAGGGAAGGCAGCAGAGCTCAGAGAAGACAAGTAGTGACTCTAAAGCATCTTTTTTTAAATAAGTTTATTTTGATATCATTAATCTACAATTAAATGAGTAATATTATGGTGATTACACTACCCCCTTCATCAGGCCCCCCCCCCCCAACCCCATTACAGTCACTGTCCATCAGCGTAGTGAGATGCCATAGAGTCACTACTTGTCCTCTCTGGGTTGTACAGCCCTCCCCGTGCTGATGGACAGTGACTGCAATGAGGTGTTGCAGGGGATTTGATAATATGGGAGAATGTAGTGATCACAATGTTGCTCATGTGAAACCTTCATAAGATTGTATATAAATGATACCTTAATAAACAATGTATATATATATACTGAAAAAAACATAAATGCCCCCTAAATTATGATCTCTAACTACCATTTCCCACTGAAAGGAATTAGGGTCATTTAACTGATTCCAGGTCTGGGGAAGGAAATGCACATCTTGTTCCAGGAAAAAAGGCAACTATGAAAGACTACTGAGGTTGTGTGAAGGGCAAGGGAACCAACATGAAGGGCTTCCACCAGCCAAAAGACAGGACACTTCCAACATCCAAAAGGAATAATGAATGAAGGCAAAAATCCTTAACTTCGAAATACTAAAGAAAACCAGAAAACATAAAAACCAAACTCCAGTCATCTTTGGAGGCTGTTAAGGCACCAATTAATTATTCTTGAAATTTGTAGATAAAATACTGAACCTTTTATTCTGACCCTTTCTGTACAAAGTTATTTTAGGTTAATGAAATAGTGGATAAAGAAAAGGTCTTCACTGAAAAATCCCAGCTAATAGGTTTAAGAATTGGAATACCACAATTTAAAACACCCAATGATACAATGGATTAGGGTGACAATTAGTAATAGATGCTAAAATCATTAGAGAAAAGCTGATAGGGAATTTTATAATGCATGAACTAGGCTTACAAAACCTGAATAGACTGATAGATTTTAACATCACAAAAGACATGCTCCTGATGGAATGTGAAAGAAAATACCTATCACCACCTAAAGATGCCTGGCCAAAAAAAGTATTGAAACTAAATGTAATCAAGCCTCTAGATACCAAACTACAACTTTATAGGAAATACAGAGAAATGAGAAACATGTAAATTATATCAGAGAGGTGCATTCAGCCAAAACCAGAATGAGGGAACCTGTACAAAGCCAAATGGCCCTGTTTCTCCAACTAATAAACTGCAAAGAAAAAGAACCAATGGACCTAAATTTAAAAGACATATCAGTGAAATGTAACTTATGAATCTCATTTAATTCTTGATATCAGCAAACTGTAAAAAAAATGATGAGACAATGGAGAAATATTAACACAGACTGGACTCAATGACACAAAAGAATTACTAATCTTTTAGATGCAATTAAAAAAAAAACTTTTACCGAGTTTTTTATTGAATCTTTAATTTCTACAGATTTAGTAATATATTATCTAGAACAGAGGTTCTCAAAGGGTGGTAGGGGAAGCCCTGATAACCTTTCAGGGATTCTGCAAGAAAAAAAAAATTATTTTCTTAATAAATGTACCTTTTTCCATTCTCATTCTCTCATGAATGTATACCAGTTTTTAAGAGGCTGCATGATATATGATACTGCAACAGTTCAAATGTAGAAGCACATATAAGAATTCAGTCAGACATTAAGTCAGATATTAAAGAGATCTGGAAAATGTAAAATGATGCCACTTTTCTCACTAATTGTTTTGAAAAAACTTTTGTTTTTATAAAACTTATTTATTTAATGTAGTGGATTTTTTTATTGCTATTTTTAAATGAATTGGCTGACACATTTTTAAGTGTTTTAAGTTAAATTTCTAACATAGTAAATATTGATAGTCAAACCTACATAAAAGCTCTCTAGTTCAATAATCAGACAATATATTTGTTTAGTTAAATAAAGTAATATTAGCTTTTTAAATGATACTGCTTCTGTCTTAAAATAAGCTCACAAGAGTGAGCTATTCATTAAGAAGTGTTTTTCTTCCTTAAAACTTCAACTTCTTCTAAACTACTTTCTCTTTTCTCTGGAAAAAGTGAAATTATTTATTGCTCTTACAAAAGATCTCAAAAGTTTACTACTAATGTTTCACTGCACTGTTCAGATTTCTAGCTTAGAAACTTACTCTGTATACTTCCTTAAAAATTTTATTCATATACAGTAACTACTTAAAATATCTTTATTAAATGACAATATAGTTACATATTCTGATAAACCTAAAATAATTAATTTAGAAATATACCCAATTAAATCTCTAAAGTATAAAAATGGAACCTAATCAATATAATCAGTGAAGTTGAAAAACACATATTAAGGTTATTTCAAACTACAGTGCTCTCTGGAGAAAATAAATTAAGCCAACTTCTTGACAAGTGATTTAAATGGTGAATTTATATAAACATCTTCCCTGTGAATGAGAAAAAAGGCTAATGCAGATTGGAAATTAGACTGTACCAAATCTGCTATAGTTAATTAAAATGAACAAAAGGCTAGCATGTTTAAATATAACTAGAAAAGAGGTGGACCAAGATCCTGAAGAATATGTATCTTTACAGACTTGTTTACGAATTCTGAAGTACAATTATGAGGATCAACTAAAGGTAGAAAAGGGAAGTTAGACCAAAATTTTAAAGTGTGATTTGTGATTTTGATCAATAATCAATAAAAATCATTCACTGCTTAAATAAGTTCTCAAAAATGTTAAATAAATTCATGTTGATAAACATATATGTACTTTTGGTAAATCCTAAACTTTTGAGAAAAAGCAATCACCTATTCCACATAATACTTTGTGATGATAATTGCAGATCAAATATTGGACAGAATTAGTCATGCTCTGACCCAACAGATAAGTCTTCTATTTGCAAACTGTTAGCTTAATATCCAAATGAGATTACTTTACTCCCACTGAAGTTTTTAACAGATATATAAGAATATATTGTTCTCCAACTATACACTTTTAAATTCTTCTAAACTACTTTCTCCTACCTCTGGAAAAAGTGAAATTATTTATTGCTCTTACAAAAGATCTCAAAAGTTTATTAGTATGTTTTACTGCCCTGTTCAGATTTCTAGCTTAGCAACTGACTCTGGACAAAGCACTGCATTTAAATAAGTAAATAGGCAAGGTCAAATCTAAGGTCTCTTCCACACTTAAAGACTCCTGAGATACCTAGGCGTCTATTCACTAATTTCTCTCCAACCACAGCCGCCACTAAAATAGTCTATATAGCCAATTTTTGACATCAGATTTTTTGTATAGTCTGATTAAAGTAGTTTGTTAGGGGATATCTGATTTAATACATGAATTTTTTTTTAAAGAAGCTTGGTATTCTAAATCAATCTCTAATTTGTAAAATATACAGGATATAATTTTGGGCATCTGAAGCTTATCCAATGCCACTTCACTACTAGAGGCCAAAGTCAGCCAGTGTTACCATTACAGTCTCTCAAATTGAAATAAGGGAGTGAACAGAAAGAAGCCACTGAGATTCTTCCTTTGTGTGATAGCACAGTTAGCCCTTGAACAACACGAGGTTCAGAGGCTGACCCCATATAGTTGAAAATATGTGTGTAATTTCTGACTCCCCAAAACTTAACTATTGTTGATTTGGCCTACTGTTGACTGGAAGCCTTATAGATACCATAAACTGTCAATTAGCACAGTCAATATAATACAGTATTATATAATGTATTCATTCATACAGTGAAGTAAGCTACAGAAAATATTTTTTCAAATTGTCTCAAATCTCCAAAGTTTTCCTATACTTACTGAAAAAAAATCTGTGTACAAGTTGATCCATGCAGTTCAAACCTGTTGTCTAAGGGTCAATTATATATTCTTGATTTTAAAGTTAAATTGATTGGACTGTGTTGGAATATATTAGAACATAGAACACTTTTGATAACAGAGTTGTCAGATTAAAAAAGAAAAACAAAACCCAGGACCCCCCAGTCAAATATGAATTTCAGATAAACAAACAGATACTTTTTCAGAATAACTACTTCCCACATATTGCCTGTTTTATAACTGGCAACCCTACTTAAAATATGAGTATATTATTTTCACTTTCATTTTTTGAAATCAATTCTCACAAAAGTTTGGTGTATCCTATTATTCTCATTTTACTGATTAGGAAAACAAAGTGTAGAAAAATTAAGATGCTTTCTAAGATTACATGGCTAACTAATAGCACAGTTAGAGCATTTAAACATTGACATTGTTCAGTAAAAATTTATTGCAACAATATATGATTTAAGTGAACTTAACTTACATTCTTATTATTAGGTATGCTTCCCCTTTTAAAAGAGTTAAGCCCCATTTTAGGAAGGAAAAGAACATTTTATATCTGTAAGAAAAGGACATATTCGCAACATACCCTAGGAGAGGTAGTTCACTCTTATTTCCTAATATTCCCTCTCTCAAAATTTCACTGACCCAACAGTAATCCTGAAAAGGATCTACACATGCCCAATCAAACCCATAAACATAAGGTCTCCATTTATAGGAACACATATTCCAATTTTTTAGTTCAAGTGCAGTTGCTTTAGCAAAGAAAAGCCCTCTTTTACTCAAAGCTGAAAGAAGCAGAAGGTAAACAAACATTCCAAGAGGCAAGTCCTTTTGTGGACTACGAATGATCATTTCCCAGTCTGTCAGAAAACAGTCCCAGTTCTGCTCTAACAGCCGACTATCTTGAACATTACTGTTCTTAGAAGAAAAAGACAGTTTATTCACCACCACCTGCACTGTAGGATCAGTTATCTACAGTCTCAGACAAAAGGAAGAAATAGGGTCTATACATAGGTCCCTATGGTGGGCAAGGGATGCTTCATCAGCCTTTTCTGTAATGTCAAGCTATATAAAGGTTCCCAAAAGTTGTGTAATATCTTTAATCTTATATACGAACTTTCAAGGAATAAAATATAATTGCTTAATTCCTATTCTCAATCCTAGCCCAAATAAATACCCCTGAATGATTCTTGGAAACTCATGCGCAAAGTTGGTGGTTTTCCTCCGGAAAACCCAGAACTGTAAATATTACAACTTGACCTCAAAGTTTCAGTTAAGAACTAAAACCACACAAACACATGCCATTCTGAGGCATAATTTAAATTACATACCACAAAATACATAATTAAGTGATCTTCCCAAAATTTAACCAAAGAAGCATAAAATATCAACAGGCTAATAGCCAGCAATAGGTCTGTTTAGAAAATACTCTAAGCAGAATGATGAACTGAAATATTACCTTCCCAAACTGCTTAAGGAATAAATTTACTAGAGTTTCAATGAAGATCCTTTGTTAATTTAATTGTAAACTGACTTTCTACTTTTTCAGCACTCTTCAGGAAAAAATGTTTAAGACAAGTGAATTCTTCCAGCTAAATGAACCTTATTAACAAAACCAAACTTTTCTATGTAGTTGTTTTTATACAGAAAGGACACCAGCGTGTATTTTATTTTCCTACCCTAGTAAGCATAACATTTTGAAAATTAGTCTTAGTAATGGAGACAACTTTATGAACACTGACTGTTGGATTTATGAAAGAAGTTAGCAATAGGGTACAAGCGTCCATTCTACAAATAAAAACATCAAGCACAAATTGGTCAGGGTGCAATTTGGTCTTATACTGAATGAGTTCAAATTCACATTACTTTTTAATTCTTGTCTCTTTTTCAGTTATTCTATGTCCTCCTTGATGTCAGATTATTGTCATGGCTGCTTCTATGTAGTCCCATCCCTTGACAGCCCATTTATCAGAAAATAAGTTTATTACATTGTACCAGAAGGGTAAATAGCCTATAAATAAACCACATTAACTTTGATGCATAATTTTGTGGTCTCCACTGTGGCCACTTAACTATTTGTTACCTTCCTTGTTCTCAGCTATCTGTGTGTCCTTTATCCAGTACTTTTACCTACTGAGAACATTCCGCTTCAAAGAATAGGTAGTTAAATTTGTGTTTTAAAGCATATTTTCACCACATACTACCATGCAAGTAAAGTTTGGCAGGCATAAAATAACTTTATTTTCTCTTAACAAAACTCTGTGCCCTTGGTTAATGTCAGATACACTGAGAGGCATACATAAATACATACTTAATGAGTTAGAAGCTGATGATACTAAACTAAAATAGCCCTTAAGTAGAGTCACCTATTTCAATGTAGTCCAATATTTCCCCAGTGGAAGAATCTCTTCTTTATTTTTGACATCGGTTTAACATGGCTACTTTCTACCTACCAGAAATGAGGGGGAAGACGTATTTTTAGAACACAAATCTCCCATTTCTAAAGGTAAGCAACCTGAGTAAGCTAGCTCAGTAAAAGAGACAGCAAGACATACTTTGGAGGTAAAAACGCAAGGTGGGGAAAGATAAATGACTGGAAGGAAAGTGGGCAAAAAGACCGGAACAGGGACTTCATAAAAGAAATTCAAATAGCAAGTTAATTAAATTAAGAAGCACGATCTCATTAGCAGTCAGGGAAACACAAATTAAAAACATAAAAGATATTAAAACACTCAACAGAGACATGTTCAGATTGCATTAAAGATAGTGGCGTGAGAGGTGAGACAGAGGCTTCCTCCTAAAACCACATATAATATGAAAATATAACTAATAAAACTACTTTTGAAAGAGCAACAGGAAAGAGGACTGCAACAAACTGCATATACATGGAGACAAGAGCAGCCCTCACAGAAAAGGGTAATGTACTAAAGCTGTGGTCCTGTGGGATCCAAGCCCTTCCCCCACCCAGCTCATCAGCAGGAGGAACAGGAACAGAGCAGGGAGGGAGTGGAGATCTGGGACTGCTGAATACCTAACTCTGGAGATGTGCTCTGGGAGCACAAACCTACATTTCATGGTGCTTGCATGATACTCTCATAATTAGGGGGTTGGAAAGCTAAGACAGGCAGAATTCCTGGAGAGACTAAGATTCCAGCTGCTTATGGAAGGCAGGGATCCATATCCAGCTGCTCTGGGACAAAAGAAAGGCAGGAAGTCTGAGAGACTTCCTAACAAAGAAGCCCTTAGCAAGAGGGCTGCTAAAAGGGCAAGGATTGCACAGAGCTTACTCCTCAGGAGAAAGGACAGGTAGACAAAATTGTCCAGGTGCATTCTGCCCAGCAGATTGGGAGCGTTCACGATCTTCAGGTGCTACAGCTCCGTGGCTGCCTGCACGGCTCCAGGAACCCCTTCTCTTATGGGCAGACTGCTGTGCCTTTCTCCTGGCCAGCCCCACCGGGCTTGCAAACTGGGAAACCCTACCCAGCCGTTAGGCCAGCCTGAGGGAAGATCTGTCTACAGCAACTAAAAACGCAAAGCACAGAGGTTTATACCTGGGTGCTCAGCCCACTGGTTCAGGCAGTGGAGACAGACATAGCAGCCAGGAAGCAGGAAACAGCTCTATCCTCCCCTGAGGCACCAATACCGCTCCACTGCAATCTCCGACATTGCTTGAGGGGCTGAGCAGCTCCAGAGAGTAGAGCTTCTGGGCACTAGAGGGCGCCATACACAAATATGAAACACCAAAGGAACCTGGTCCAGAGTAAAATTATTAATACAACTCCTGAGAAAGATTTAAATGATATTGACCTCATGATTCTCCCTGAAAGGGAGTTCAAAATAAAAATCATTAACATGCTCATGGAGGTAGGGAAAGATATTCAAGAACTCAGGAATGAATCAAGATTGGAGATCCAATCATTGAAGAGCACAATGGACAGTATTAAAAGCAGACTGGATACGGTGGAGGAGACGATAAATGAAATAGAAACTAGAGAAGAGGAATAAAATGAAGCTGAGGCACAGACAGAAAAAAGGATCTCTAAGAATGAAAGAACAGTGAAAGAACTGTGTGACCAATCCAAACGGAACAATATTCGCATTATAGGGGTACCAGAAGAAGAGAGAGAAAAAGGGACAGAAAGTGTCTTTGAGGAGGTGATTGCTGAAAACTTCTAGAATCTGGGGAAGAATATAGTCTCTCAGTCCATGGAGGTGTGCAGATCTCCCAACACAAGGGACCCAAGGAAGACAACATCAAGACATATAGTAATTAAAATGGCAAAGATCAAGGATAAGGACAGACTATTAAAAGCAGCCAGAGAGAGAAATAAAATCACATACAAAGGAAAGCCTATCAGGCTATTATCAAACTTCTCAGCAGAAACCTTACAGGCCAGAAGGGAGTGGCATGATGTATTTAATGCAATGAAGCAGAAGGACCTTGAACCAAGAATACTTTATGCGGTAAGATTATTATTTAAATTTGAAGGAGGGATTAAACAATTGCAAGATAAGCAAAAGCTGAGAGAATTTACCTCCCACAAACCATCTCTACAGTGTATTTTGGAGGGACTGCTATAGATGGAAGTGTTCCTACAGTTTAATAGCTGTCACCAGAGGTAATAAAACCACAGTAGAGAAATTAGAACAGCTAATTACTAAGAAAATGCAAAATTAAATTAATTACCCCCAAAGACAATCAAGGGATAGACAAACAGTACACAATATGATACCTAATACATAAAGAATGGAGAAGGAAGAAAAAGGAGGAGGGAAAAAAACAAAAAACAAAAAAAGAATGTTTAGATTGTGTTGGTAATACCATATTCAGTGAGTTAAGTTAGACTCTTAGATAGTAAGGATGTTAACCTTGAACCTTTGGTAACCACAAATCTGAAGCCTGCAATGCCAGTAAGTACATACCTATCCATAATCACCGTAAATGTAAATGGACTGAATGCACCAGTGAAAACATATAGAGCCACTGAATGGATAAAAAAACAAGACCCATCTATATGCTGCCTTCAAGAGACTCACTTTAAACCCAAAGACCTACACCGACTAAAAGTGAAGTGATGGAGAAAGACATTTCATGCAACTAATAGGGAGAAAAAAGCAGGAGTTGCAGCACCTGTATAAGACAAAATAGACTTCAAAACAAAGAAAGTCACAAGAGACAAAGAAGGACATTACAAAATGATAATAAAAGTATCAGTCCAATAAGAGAATATAGCTATTATAAATATCTATGCACCCAACACAGATCATCTACATATGTGAAACAAATACTAACAGAATTAAAGGGGGAAATAGAATGCAATGCATTCATTTAAGGAGACTTCAACACACCTCTCACTCCAAAGGACAGATCAACCAGACAGAAAATAAATAGAGAGAGGCACTAAACAATGTATTACAACAGACAGACCTAACGGACATCCGCAGAACACTCCATCCAAAAGCAACAGGATACACATTCTTCTCAAGTGCACATGGAACATTTTCAAGAACAGATCATATACTAGCCCACAAAAGAACCCCAGTTAATTAAAAAAGATTGATATTGTATCAACCAGCACCTCAGATCACAAAGGTATGAAACCAGAAATAAATTACACAAACAAACCCGAAAAAGCTCACAAACACATGGAGGCTTAATAACATGCTCCTAAATAATTAATGGATCAATGCCCAAATAAAAACAGAGATCAAGCAGTATATGGAGACAAATGACAACAATAATTCAACACCACAAAATCTGTGGGACGCAGCGAAGGCTGTGCTAAGAGGGAAATATATTGCAATATAGGCCTACCTCAGGAAAGAAGAACAATCCAAAATGAACAGTCTAAACTCACAGTTAATGAAACTAGAAAAGGAAGAACAAATGAGGCCCAAACTCAGTAGAAGGAGGGACAAAATAAAGATTAAAACAGAAATAAATAAAATTGAGAAGAATAAAACAATAGAAAGAATCAATGAAAGCAGGAGCTGGTTATTTGAGAAAATAAACAAAATAGATAAACCCTTAGCCAGACTCATCAAGAGAAAAAGAGAGTCTATACACATAAACCAAATCAGAAATGAGAAAGGAAAAATCACTACGGACACCACAGAAATACAAAGAACTATGAGAGACTACTATGAAAAATTATATGCTAACTAACTGGATAGCCTAGAAGAAATGGACAACTTTCTAGAAAAATACAACCTTCTAAGGATGACCCAGAAAGAAAGAGAAAATCTGAATAGACCAATTACCAGCAAAGACATTGAATTGGTAATCAAAAAACTACCTAAGATCAAAAATCCTGGATCAGATGGTTTCACTGCTGAATTTTATCAAACATTTAGTGAAGACCTAATACCCATCCTCATTAAAGTTTTCCAAAAAGTAGAAGAGGAGGGAATACTCCCAAACTCATTCTACGAGACCAACATCACTCTAATACCAAAATCAGGCAAAGACACCACAAAAAAAGAAAATTATAGACCAATATCCCTGATGAACATAGATACAAAAAAACTCACCAAAATATTAGCAACCCAATTTCAAAAATACATCAGAAAGATCATCTATCATGATCAAGTGGGATTCATCCCAGGGATGCAAGGATGGTACAACATTTGAAAATCCATCAACGTCATCCACTACATCAACAAAAAGAAGGACAAGAGCCACATGATCATCTCCATACATGCTGAAAAAGCATTTGACAAAATTCAACATTCATTCCTGATAAAAACTCTCTACAAAATGGGTATAGAGGGCAAGTACCTCAACATAATAAAGGCCATATATGACAAACCACAGCTAACATTATACTTAACAGCGAGAAGCTGAAAGTTTTTCCTTTAAGATCAGGAACAAGACAGGGATGTCCACTCTCCCCACTTTTATTCAACATAGTTCTGGAGGTCCTAGCCATGGCATTCAGACAACACAAAGAAATAAAAGGCATCCAGATTGGTAAGGAATAAGTCAAACTGTCCCTGTTTGCAGATGACATGGTAGTGTACACAAAAAACCTTAAAGAATCCACACCAAAACTACTAGATCTAATATCTGAATTCAGCAAAGTTGCAGGATATAAAATTAATACACAGAAATCTGTTGCATTCCTATACACTAACAGTGAACTAGCAGAAAGAGAAATCTGGAAAACAATTCCATTCACAATTGCATCAAAAAGAATAAAATAACTAGGAATAAACCTAACCAAGGAAGTGAAAGACCTATACTCTGAAAACTACAAGACACTCTTAAGAGAAATTCAAGAGGACACCAATAAACAGAAATTCATCCCATGCTCTTGGCTAGGAAGAATTAATATTGTCAAAATGGCCATCCTGCCTAAAGCAATCTACAGATTCAATGCAATCCCTATCAAAATACCAACAGCATTCTTCAATGAACTAGAGCAAATAGTTCTAAAATTCATATGGAACCACAAAAGACCCCAAATAGCCAAAGCTATCCTGAGAATGAAGAATAAAGCAGGGGGAATTATGCTCTCTGACTTCAAGCTCTATTACAAAGCCATAGTAATCAAGCCAATTTGGTACTGACACAAGAACAGACCCATAGACCAGTGGAACAGAATGAGGAGTCCAGATATAAACCCAAGCATACACTGTCAATTAATATACGATAAAGGAGCCATGGGTACACAGTGGGGAAATGACAGCCTCTTCAACAGCTGGTGTTGGAAAAACTGGACAGCTACATGTAAGAATGAAACTGGATTACTGTCTAACCCCGTACACAAAAGTAAACTCAAAATGGATCAAAGACCTGAATGTACATCATGAAACCATAAAACTCTTAGAAAAAAATATAGGCAAAAATCTCTTGGACATATAAACATGAGCAACTTTCATGAACATATCTCTCCGGGCAAGGGAAACAAAAGCAAAAATGAACAACTGGGACTATATCAAACTAAAACGCTTCTGTACAACAAAGTACACCATCAGTAGAACAAAAAGACATCCTACAGTATGGGAGAATATATTCATAAATGACATATTCAATAAGGGGTTGACATCCAAAATATATAATGAGCTCACGCACCTCAATAAAGAAAAAGCAAATAAGCCAATTAAAAAATGGGCAGAAGAGCTGAACAGATACTTCTCCAAAGAAATTCAGATGGCCAACTGGCACATGAAAAGATGCTCCACATCACTAGTCATTAGAGAAATGCAAATTAAAACCACAATGAGATATCACCTCACACCAGTGAGGATGGCCAACATCCAAAACACAAACAACAACAAATGTTGGCGAGGATGTGGAGAAAGGGGAACCCGCGTACACTGCTGGTGGGAATGTAAGCTAGTTCAAGCATTGTGGAAAGCAGTATGGAGATTCCTCAAAAAACTCAAAATAGAAATACCATTTGACCCAGGAATTCCACTTCTAGGAATTTACCCTAAGAATGCAGGAGCCCAGTTTGAAAAAGACATATGCACCCCTATGTTTATCGCAGCACTATTTACAATAGCCAGGAAATGGAAGCAAACTGTCTATCAGCAGATGAATGAATAAAGAAGATGTGGTATATATACACACAATGGAATATTATTCAGCCATAAGAAGAAAACAAATCCTACCATTTGCAACAACATGGATGGAGCTAGAGGGTTATTATGCTCAGTGAAATAAGCCAGATGGAGAAAGACAAGTATCAAATGACATCACTCATCTGTGGAGTATAAGAACAAAGAAACAACTGAAGGAACAAAACAGCAGCAGACTCACAGAACCAAGAATGGACTAACAGTTTCCAAAGGGGAAGGGATTGGGAGGATGCGTGGGAAGGGAGGGATAAGCGGGGAAAAGGGGCATTACGATTAGCACACGTAATGCCGCAGTGGCGGACACGGGAAAGGCAATATTTATAGAGAAGACAAGTAAGGATTCTATAGCATCTTACTACACTGGACAGTGACTGTAGTGGGGTATGTGGGGGGTACTTGATAATAGGGGGTCTAGTAACCATAATGTTGTTCAAGTGATTGTACATTAACGATAGCAAAAAAAAAATGTTGAAAGAAAGAAGGAAATAAACTTACCCATTTTGAAATTCTACTTAAGGCTACTTTTCCCCAAAGACCAGACTGAAGTATCAGTTTCTTAAGAAAATGGAGTCCATGTAGAAAATTAGTTCCTTCAAGATTTAGCCCAGGGTTAGCTTACGTATTGGGGTGTACTGAGCTGAGCCCCAGACCCAAAAAGTTAACTATGCTTGGCAAATAGGTGTGTTAGAAAATATGTTTGGTTAAACCGTACGTCCTCAAAGTATGCAGAGTATCTTGCTAATGATTCCTCTTTGTATATATGATTTACATTTTAATACTCTATATTATTATTTTCAGATTCTTCATACCAACAGCTAAACCTTAAAAAAGAGACCTTGCTTTCCAATCTTGTCTCAGCTCTAGCAAGGAAAGCTTCTAGCACATAATTCCATTTTGAGGATTTCTGCTATGCTGCTTTCAATTTCAATTCTTATTTCTCCAGAAATGAAAATCTTAGCAATCAGATTTCTCTTTCAGAAACATACAGTTAAAAAATTTGCTATAAAAAATGAAATTTAACTGTTACTCCCACTTTTTCATTTGCAGTGCAGGATCGAGAGTGCTGAGAAATTGAAACTTGTGCCCAGGGTACAAGTCTAGCAAGATTGAAAGTACAAGGAAATCAGAGGTAAAGGCTTTCTCTAAATAAAAAGCTTGAAAAGCAAACTAATAATATTCAGTCATTGGGTAGTTTTGGTTTTATGGGCTTTTTGTTTGCTTGTTTGAAAACAAAATATAAAAAGCTACTGAAGAAATTTAACTTGCTATTAGATTTTTTAAAATGGTTTTTTCAATTAATTTTTTAAAACTTAAAATTCTACTTAGATGCAATGAAATGCATAAACTCTTAAGTGCATAGCTCAATGAATGTTTACATATATACACATGCATGTAACTACTGTCCAGATGAAGATATAGACCTGAAGCTAGATTTGAACATATTAATGGAAAAGGAGAAACAAACAAAAACACCCCATGAGATTAAATATTACTGCTCCTCAAAACCAAAAGATTTTCACTTTATTTAGTTAAATTTTATTTTGATACCTCAAATTCATCTTGAGTACTTTGAACATTGCACCATCTGGCAACAGGTTCAGGAACCACTTCCCAATCCTCACAGACTTGTTTAAGGATATTCACAAATGTTGACTTCCCTGAAGCTGTTGTGAGAAGAAAAGTAAAATTGAAGAAGGAAACTTGTCAAAAAAACATAAAAAGCCAAAATGGTCAGCAGCTTTTACAAAATAATAGCAAATAATACGAAACACAAAAGCATTCAATTTCCTAAAAAATTTTTTTTAATGAAAAAAGGGTCCCTAACCACACATTTGTTTTCTTTTGTTTCCAGTATACCAAAGCCATTGAACAGAAGAATTTCAAACCTGGTGAAATTTTAGGCAATTGTTTAGACAGAAAAAAAATCCTAGTGCTAGACAGATTCATTTTCCTTAAATAGCAATTAGAACTGTGGGAAGAAGTTAAGGCTATTCTCCCATTTAATTAGGTGTGTGGTTTTAGACAAGTCATTGTATCTCTCTGAGCCTATTTCCTCATAATACAGTGGAGATAATAATACCCTCTTCATGGAAACTGTTATGATAAACAAGAAAACTATCACCACACTGATAGTCATTCCAGGCTCTTAACATTTTCAAAGTTTTCCTCTCTACTGGGTCTACTCTCTCAGTTTACAAAGAAGCTCAGGTCTTTCCTATCTAAAACCAATTCAGAAACAATGAAATAAACTATAAAATTAATATAAAAATACATCCAAAGCCTACAGTTTTAGAATGGGAAATGGTATGATTATTATTATATGATAGATACACTAATTATCACATGGCACTATGGCTAACAGAAATCATAGGTTTTGCAAAGCACTTCCTACAAACAGCCATGTTTTCTCTGCTTCACTTTCATGGTTCTATGCACGCTATCTAACCCCTACAAAAAAATTTTTATGTGCTTACTTCTCCCTGATCATTCACTAGTTTCTGAGATGTCTGGGGAGAAGGGGTGGGGTGGGGTAGTTCAGGTGTAATCAGGACATATTATATTCACTATTTAAAAACTACCTGGACATACATTCCATTTAATAGTATGGAAGGTCTTAATGTAGAATTTAACTGGGTATAGCAACTTCTAATGATTGCCACACCCTTCCTATCTGAAGTTGCCAAACATGGTTATATTAGACATCTCTGGTGAACATAATGTGTCTCCTCTCTCAATCTCTTTCTCTCTCACTCCCCTTTCCCCTCCTCCTCCTTCTCTCTCTCTCTCTATATATAAACACAAACACACACAAACATAAAAAAAAGCAACTTTGATAAGCTTACAAGCAAAGCCTTCTCTTCCTTATAAATTAGATCCAAAGAAGGCAAAAAGAACTTAATTTTGACTTGAAGAACTATATTCAAACCTAAGACATTATATAAGGCAACAGAAAAATAAAAAACTGTAAGAACTTTAAAGGATCCCATATAAAGAAAAAAGAGGGGGCTCAATAAAAAGGTAACAGAGAGAACAGTTGAGAAGCAACATACAAAGGTCACATTATCACTACAGGGTAAGAGAAAAACTTTTAAGGATAAACTAGATGACCATTAGATTTAATCATGGGAAAAATACTGGAATCTGCAGATACTGTGTGAAAAAAGCAGGCATAGGGACTTAAAGGCATTTAGAAGAATGTAGTGGAGGCATATGAAATGATCACCAGACACAGAGCTAGATGGAGGAAGGAAAGGAAAACATGATATGCAGAAAAGGGCACTGAAGGACACCTTTACCACCATCCATCAGCTATGTCGTGAAAGCACTTAATGCTACAGCATTCAGCTTTCTTCCAAGACTATCCACAAACAGAAAAAGGTAGAAAAAGTTCATGTCCTCATACTCTGAAATCTTCTGAAATAACATTACTGTTTAAAATAACTCTTTAGAACTCTTTGCAATCATACTAATATCCAGTCCCTTAACTTTTTGGGAGTAAAAGGGGAAAATAAGCTAATTAACAAATTAATAATCTATAAAAGAAAAAGAACAAGAATCAAAGACATCTATGTTATTACTTTAGAAAGTTATGGGAACTAACACAATTACTAATGCCGAGCAGACATTATGATGCCAAAAATCATTCTGTACAGACTATTAAGGAGCAGGTAAGCCCTCCCAAATCTAACTCAAGGGAATATTTTAGTAACAGAGAACATGAGAAGATGAGTTACATGACCAGCTAACGTTTAAATTCTAGGAATAAAAGCACAAAGTCTTCTATACACAGATTAGCATTTTGTACATTTACAGCTTATTTAGGTGGAAGGGACATGAAAAGGAGAGCAAGAGCAATAATAAACAGCAACTGACAAAGTCTCAGTGTCAGGAAAGACAAGTGGTAAAGAACATATATCCTGAGTAACAAGCTGTCTTACAGAAATACAGGCCAACTTTATGCAAAGGCAGGCCATCAGTTTGAAGCTCCTTCCAGTGTAGGTAACTGGGGTGTCAGAGAAGAAATTTAAAGCAGGACATGACACAATTATATGTGTACATGGAAAGACTGCTCTGAAAGTAATTAGGAGAAACTGGAGATGGAGGTGACATGTTAGGAAGATTAAAGATACTTGGGGAGAAGTTAATTTCTAGACATATGTTGCTTAACTGGACTTAAGAGAGGGAAGGGAATTAATTCATTGAGGGTTTGTTCACTCAAAATGGTTTTGCCCAATTAGTTCCTTCTGTCTTTATATATGGTCTTCTTTATATAGTAAGTAATTATGAGGAACAATACTGGGAAACATTCACCTTCAAATAACTTATCCGGTCAAGAGGAAATGAGAGTCTATTATATGGATCTTTCCACAGGTGCCTTAACACTGGAGCAATGAAACATGAGGCTCTCTTTGTGTTCAGCTGTTTTCTATTCCTTGTAGTGCTGCTAAAGCATCTGCCTGACTTGCCTTTTTAAAGAAATATAAATGCTTTGAATGTGGTAATAATTAAAAAAGATTTGCTGTATGCATGAATGGCCAGTAGCCAACTTGGAGTCAAAAAAATTCTATCAAAACAGGAAGTGTCAAGCATATAGGTTTCCTGTAGTTGGAAATACAGAAGAATCCGAAGTTCACCTGTCTTGCAAAACCACATCAATGGTATAGTCTGTCCCCATCTGGGTTAAGAAAAGAAACAGTAGTAGTCTTTGAATCATAACCCAGTGTGTTTACTTGGGCCTAGGGTAGGAAGTGAAGAACTCCATGCTGTTAAGATAATGAAACAACGCTTGCCTTGTACCTAAATGTTTAGCAGTTTTATTCATAATTACTAAAAACTGGAAAAAATCCAAATGTCCACAACTGGGGAAGAGATAAACTGGTATGCTATGCAATGGAACACTACTCAGCAATAAAAAAGAACAAACTACAGATGCAAGCAACATGAAAATATCTAAAATTATGTTAAATTAAAGAAGCAAGACACAAAATACTACACACTCTACGATTCCATTTATATGGTATTCTGGAAAAGGCAAAACTTACAGGGACAGAAATCATCAGGGGATAGCAATAGAGAGGGGGCTGACTACAAAGGAACACGAGGGAGCTTTTTGAGGTGATGGAAATGTTCTGAATTTTCATCGTGGTGGTAGTAAAACAACGTTGTCAAACCTAATAGAAGTGTTTACGTAAAAAGAGACAATTTAATGTGTGTAAATTACACCTCTAGAATATCCCTCTCCATAGCGCGGTCCCAACAAAGAAAATGAAACCGGCCCAAAGCGCGCCACCTCCCAAGGTCAGCAGGCCTCGGTACGGGGGAGCCGCCGCCACCCTCGGAGCCCCGAGGAGAAGCTGAGGAGGGCTGGGAAGGATGCGCTAGGCAGGAGGGGAATTCGAGGCCGTGTCCGCGTCCACACGGCCGGGCTGGGAGGCAGCCCCCACCGAGGAGCAGCAGAGATGCAGTGAAGGGGCGCTTCAGCCGCCGCCGCCGCCGCGGCTGCCCCTGCTTTGGGACCAGCATTTCCCTGGGTTCCTTACCAATATTCCCTTCGATGGAAATTTTCTTGATGCGGGTCTCCTCAGAGCTGGTGGCGGGAGATGGGCAGCTTCTCTTGGGTGGGGTGGCCATTCCTCGTCTTGTGGCAGCCCCGAGCGCATTTGCAGGGAGGGCCAGGAGGTGGCCACCGGTGCGCGCGCGCCCGGCGAGCGTGGCTCGACCTGCGGGCTGGACTGCCGCTAGTGGTAGGCTCTGGGGCCGGTCGGTCTCCGCATTTGATTTTGGCGCGCGGTAGCAGCGGCCGGCGGGGGCGTAGCTGTCCGCCCAGCGGCGTAGCCACGCCCCCACCCTGTCCCAAACTGCCGAATCCCAGACCGGCCCCTCTACCTTTGCCCGCCTTGGGTTGGGCCCCGGCATGCACGCGCGGCACGTCGGGTCACGCGGGGGCAGAGGGCGGGGCCGCGCGTGCGACGGCGCGTCTCTTCCCGGGATGAGGGCTGGAACGAGGGGGGCGTGGACGGTTCTGGAGACCCGCGGGTGCAAAGAGGAGGGCGCGAGGCCGTGCGGATTTTGGGAAATTCGCCTCTCCACTGGGGCTGGTGGAGATAAACAGAGCGTCTGGACAGAATTGGTTGAACTTGAAGCTTTGAACTCCTCAAGAGAAAAGCAGTGTGTATGTAACTCTGGGGGGAAAATATTCCCTCAGCTCGGGGCAAATTACCTATGAAACCGAAATCAGTCAGAGGGAGAAATAAAGTGGGAGAAACCCGTTTATTGCTTACAAGCAGTCGTCCACTTCTGCTCACCCATGTCTCTCACCACCCAGCTGCAAAAAGGGACCCCATCCAACATCTCTGGTCCAGATATGCCCTCGCTCCCCCTATGGAGGGACTGCTTTTCTCTACCCCTTGGAAACATCTATTGATACGGAGATGCACTAAGGCCAGGCGAGATATGCTGGAAATACTGCAGTTTTACCCACAGTGTTGTAGAAGAACCAAACGGTTTATACTATATTCTCAGCTTGGAGGATGACCATCAGGCTTAGTGCTGCTGGGCAGCCCAGCCCTCAAGAAACATATTGCACTGTTTCAAGAGCTTTTCATGAATTAACTAGCAATCCAGTGTCGGATATTCCACTGTTAGTCCCATATATCAGTAAGGAAACAGGGAACTTGTTCAAAGTCCAAGTTAGTAAATGGAACTGGGATTAGAATTTGGAGTCAAGACACCACCCTATAGCAAGCCTTTCCTGCTCTCATTACCCTTGCTCTTTAATTTATGCTTCAGGGGAGCAAACTGTCCTCCTCCCCCCAAAACACCACTTTGGCATATTCATTATTTTGAATTAAAGCTATTAAGAAATAGCCAATGCAAGGATACTCTGACCAACCTTTTTCCCTCCTGAAAGGAGATAAATCTAAGTGAAAGGTACCCTGTACCAAGAGGTAGAATGACATCCTTATCACAAGATCTGGGGAATTTAGGACTGAGAAGGATAAACGGATCTTGTTATTTCACCAATTTACTTTGGTCAATTAAATTTATTTCTTTACTAAGAGGTATAAAAACGTCCTGCTTTGGTCACTGTTGAGTCTCGTATTTTTGTGGGGCTCTTGTATGTATGTAGTTTCTGTCTTCTTCATCTGTCTTTTGTCAATTATCAGAAAGCCTAAGAACCTAGAAGGGAAGAAGGAAAATTTTTTCCACCCCAGCAATTCCATGTAGAAGTTACCACACTGGATAGGTTTCTGTTCAGCAGGACTATAGCTTAATTAACTGCATGCCCTACACCTGGCACATAGTTAAAATGTTGAATTTTTGAATGCCTGCTTATGTACCATGTACTCTGCTAGAAGACTTATCTAGCTGGGGACACATGCAGTGGAGAAATGTCCAAAGGAATTCATTTTTAGTAGTGGTGAAGATCAAATAAACAGGACAGTACCCAGTCTAGCAGTTCCTAAGTTCAAATTGTCTACAGAAACCAAAGGCTTTGTTACTCTTTTTCACCTTGCACCTATCATCAGACCTGAAATGCATCTAAAGGTGGAGTCAGGAGAGGGGTAAATGGTGAATCTGTTCTTAGAAATAAAGGCAGAAATCAAAAGGTTATTCCACAGGGAACTCAGCTAAAACCAGCAAATATCATTCTTTGTGACTTCTCTGTATCATTTTGTTATTTTATCCCCACAGGGATGAGCAGCAAGATCCTTGAAATGACAAAGTCCTGAATGCTTGTCAGGGATGGCAAGGAAGCTGGGAAAGTTACTAGGTATTAGATTCCACACCCAGACTTAGGGAAAAACCCATGACATGGTTAACTGAGAGAGGAGCAAGGCAGAGTGAATCTCTGAGACCTTCAAACAGGAGGAAAATAGAACTCAACTCCCACATGGATCTGAAAAAGATATTTGGAATTGAGAAATAGAAATCCCCGTGTGGTTTCCAAAAAATAAAAACAAAACCCACAAAAGTAGTATATTGCAGTGATTAAGAGTTTAAGCACAGGAAAATTAAAGACTGGTTTCATATCCCATTTCTGCGTTTCTGGCTATGAGAACCTGAGTTCCTTCCAAGCTTAAGAGGGTACTTCAAAAATACAAATGAAGTAATGGGGGAAATAGGGAACCTTGTTTGTTCTCTTGGCATCAAGTTTGGCATAATTCGGTTTTCCTACGTAACCTATGGGTAACACAAGACACCACAGAAAAGTGTTTTTAAAAGCATCTCCTTGATTTTTGTATACAGTCTCTTATCTGAAACCCTGTACCAGATCTGTTTGAGAATTCAAAGTTTTTTGAATTTTAGAAAATAGTCATAAACTACATATACTATGTAACCATCACTCAATCTCCTGCAGAGGTGTTAAAGACAGTAATATTTTGCAGTGAAACCTAAGAGATTTCACATTAACTGGGATAACAACTATAATCTCAGATATCAGGCTAACTGCACTGAATTCAAGAAAATACTGTTCTGAGCTTTTTGGATTTTGGAATTGCAGATAAATGATGGTACTGGAGCACCCAGCCAGTTTTGTGAGCATGCTACCATCTTAACCCTTCCTGGCCAGAAATTATTTGGTAATTCCTTTTTGCCTGTGAGAATGCTGGTGTAACTAAAGAATGATACAGGGTCCTAGGGTCCTCACTGGTAACACACAAATTAAGAAAACACTAAACCAACTCAGAAAATGATTAAGGCAGAAAAAATAGGAGGCCCTGAATATTGGTAAGTGTGGTTACATAGCCCATGCACTTAATATACATCAATCCAAGAAACTTCTGTGAAACGTTTAACAACTTAATAAGCTTGGTTATAAATTTCTCCTTGCAACCTTCACTATTGCCTACTAAACAGAAGGATGCAGAAGCCATCATAAACGCAAAAGTGGGGAATCCTAGTACCTTCAGCAAATCTGAAGATAGCAAAATAACTTATTAGGGCAGAGGAGCAAGCCATCGCCCAATACAGCTCCTTAGCTAAGGAAGCTACATTTTGCTGCATGCTAGTAAAGGTGAACTTAGGTCATCAGGAAAATGTGACACTGCTGTTTATGTTGTTTAAAACGGGGGTGTAAAAACATTTATTAAACATGGTTGTTAAAGCCTTAAAGGAATTATGTAGACGCTTTGTTTCCAAATTCCAAACAATATATAATGAATTAACTATTTAAATTTAGTATAAGGCAAATGAACTTATCAAAATGTAATTTTTATATGAGTATGTGTTTCTTTACACACAGTAGATGCTTTGTATATACTGTATGTGCAGAATAAAAACCTGGTTTTATTAAAGTATGCAGACACAGTCCACATCAGCACAGACTAGCATTTCTACTCCTAGTCTTTTTCTCAAATACTAACTAGTGACTGGGCGACTGTGTTTACTATCATCAAAATATTCACAACCTGATGGTCCAAACATAAACACCTCTAAATAATGATATTCTGAGAATACTCTAAAATACCTATTTCCTTTTAGAATTTAGGTTATTAGGGTAAAATGAAGATTCTACGATACTGTTTATTGTTTAATGGTCCCTAATAAAGACACAGTATTAGGGAATGTTAGTTTGATGGAAAGTTTAACAAATTACTTTGCTAACTGTTCTCATGGTAATAGTACATTTAATGAAAAGTATTGGCTTCAAGGTCAAGCATATTTGGGTTTCTAAACCCTAGTCCTTCCTAATCAGTGACTTACACAATGTTTGAGCTTTAGTTTTCTGGTATGTAAGATACTGAGATACTAACTTCCAGAGTTGTTGTGAACCTTATAAAAAACAGACTTGATAATAGGCGGAATCTGGTAACCACAATGTTGCTCATGTGATTGTATATTAATGATACCAAAATAAAATAAAAAAATAATGCCCAACAATTTTTTTTCCCCAAATCAATAAGGCTTTTATTGTATCCTGAAAATACCACAAATAAGTCTAAGGAATCATCTGGCATTTCACCATTTCTGTAGCTGCAAAACTTAGATCTTACTTATCATCAGCCTACTGAACTGTTTTTTCAGAAACACAGATTAACATCCAAAATTTTCTGATATCTTTATTTTTACCTGTTGTGGCTTGCAGAATCAAAGCAGCTGAATTTGATGCAAGTTCAATGTCATTTCCCTCAAGAATCAACTAATCTTTCTGGGCCTGAGATACTTAACAAGCAATGCCTGACCTCATCTGAACCCCATGGATATATTTTGGCCCCCAAGAAATTTTGGATTTCAACAAGAGAACCATTCTCCTGAAAAATGACGATGATGGGGAAGTGAGCATACTTCATTTAGTAAGGGAAGCCTACTGTAACACCCTTGATCATGTTCTGTATGTGACTACAGATAGTGTGAACTGTAGCCAGTTCCATTCTATTTTCCCAACATTTGTCAACCCAGAGCCTCTTCTGTTTCTTTACAAGGAGACTGAGCTCTACATTGATGTGATTGAAGTCGTTCCACCCTTTACAGTAACTGTGTGTCCCTTCAGAGCAATGTTGACATTTTCTGTAATGCCGACAGTCTAGTTGCTGAGAATCGTCTTCATTCTCGCAGTAGATTTGGCAAAGAGCAATGCCTAACAAATTTTAAATGTTCAGCATATTCCATACCTTCAGTATTTCTCTAGATATTTGTTCAGTGTAGGAATCCTAAAGCAAAAATAAAACAGTAATGCAAAATCAGGATTCGTGGCCAAACATAACTATTTATTTTTTTAATAAACTTTGTTTCTTCCTTTAAAAAAACCTAGAATTTAAATATTTCCCATCCCATCACATACAAGTCTATGTACATTATTTACATCTCTCAATTAAAACATATTACAGATTTTCTGACATTCAGTATCTCCTTTTAAAATAAAAATGAAGCAATTAAACTTTGATTAATAACTTCAATTTGAGTAATCTTGGTACAGTTTATAATATAGCACCCACACTGCATTTCATATTTTTAGACCATTTTTCCCTTCCAGCTACTTTCATACAGAGATCTCTCTTTCCACATTTTCTGAAATACTTGCACAGTGTGAGTGCTGCCCCTATGCTTCCATTACATGGCATTGGCAGTATTCTGCTTTTGTCCTCAGAAATAATTGCTATTCAACCTTTAAGAGTTCTCATGTTTATTGTATTCTCTCTCCACCTAGATTTCACGATGCTATTATTGGATAATTTTAAGTAATAATGTATAGGAAAAGTTCAAATAAAACAAAAGTTAAGTGTTCTCCACAAGATTAGTGCCCTGAACCACCCTAGTTATTATGCATGTACAAATACAAGAAATACAATTTAATGGCTATAAAAAACTATTTCATCTAAAAATAGTTATGTGTTCTTAAAATGAAAATGTACTAATGTATTTTACAACCTGCACAATTAAGTATTTCAGAAACAAAATAAAAATGAAAACTTGTGCAAACCAGTAAAACTCACATATAGTATTTTAATATGAGAAAAATGAAATATTAACAAAAATTTTAATTTATATCACTAATTTATATATTTATATCACTTTCAGCTTCAGTGACATAATTTAAAGAAAGCTGTCAAACCAAAAAAGCATATGTAAATTGTATTTTCCAATAGTTCCGCTGAAACGTATGTATTGACAGCTAGTACCACTAAAAATGAGGACCTATACAACCTGTTCTGTTGTCCAAGTGCTTTGGGGGCAGGGTGGGGGGTGGGGATATAATGGTAAGTCAATAGCAATAAGAAGTTTACCTCCAAGGAGAAGGAGATGACAAGTAAACATACAGCTGGAAAAGACCAGCAATTTCACTATCTTTGAAAACTATAACTCAAAATTTTCTACTGTATAGAATTATAGACAGAAAAAAAAACTGGTGTCACACTTGCAAAGCTGAGAGTACTCAATATTTTAATCTGTATTTTCTCTCTTCTGGCAACATTTGTCAGTTCAGCTACAAATGGCAGGCATGGTGCAGTTTTGTACCTTCAAAATGAATTTTTCTCTATGATTAGCTCAAAAGCAAAGTCTTAAAATTTCAAATTGTCTACAGTCAGAATTGTCTTACACCGTAAAATTTTGTTAAATCTTGACATAGCTTTACCTCTATATATTTATCTCATATACCATTAAACTGATAGCTAAGCAACAGTAATTCCTATGGTGAGTCTTAACATTATGACAAACTCTGATATTTAAATTAAATATTTTAGGATTAGTCCTTGAAGTATAGATCTAGAATAGCATTTCTAAGAATTGGTACAGTCTTTAATATCCCAGATAAATTTCAAAATAAGTTTCCTCTTCGTATACAGTCACATTTTGAAATTACAAATATACTACTGGTCCCATACCTTTTAAAGGGACATTCAAAATTTTAAAGTTATAAATGATGTATGAAATGATTATACAATTTTAAATATTCTATCTGTGATATGTAGGCTTAAAACTCAACATATTATATAAAATTTATTTCAATTTCTTTGTACAGTGATCCCCAGTCTATAAATTCAAACTGTTCAGTTGAGTGAAAAATATGTTAAAAAGAAAAAAAAAAGGATGGAGGTAAAAAGCCTGTTGTTTCCTTAAGCTACTTCTTTGTAACATATTGGATCCACTTTTTTCTTACCATCCCCTCAATCAAAACTATTCTAGTCAAGAAAGAATTCAAGAAGAGTCAAGGAAAGGAACAAAAAGTAGAAAACGAGAAAGACTGATTTTTTTTGTTATATTGAACTGTAAGGTAATGAAATTTTTTAAAAACCCCACACACCCAAATGATAATACTGTCTACTTCAAAGTAGGGTATCAGGAAACTATTCCTTTATGAAATGATGCTCAAAACGTTCTCTTCTGCAAATTCAGAGCCTATGGCACATTCTTTTTGAATTTTCCTTATGGTTTAGTTCTAAAAAAACCAGTAGAGTTGGTTTGGAAAATGAGATAGGTCATTTGAAGCTGCCAAAATTTTTCTGGTGCAAGTAAAATGATGAAACAGATTTTCTTGCATAGTAGTAAAGCAATTCTCGAGGCATCTCTGAAAGCATTCCAAAAACATTACACCTTTGTAGTAAAGCTGGAATAAGTAGTGCTCCCAAAGGAACCACTTTGAAGATCAACTCTCATTTGGATGTTTAAGGCATGACATATTTAAAAGAAAGTCCTATAACTTAATAATTGTATCTCACAATTTTTACCATTTCAGTGGTTATCAAAACCTCTCTCAGAGAGGGTGTAGACAAATGTATAAAAGCTGTCATTTTGCTATTTTCCCATAAGAAAGGAAAATGCTAATACATCAAATGGAGCCTGGTGATTACATGTAAAATATAACTATCCACATAATCTGCATTTCCTGAATTAAGAGACTGTAGTACTTTATCATCATTACTGATAAACCAGGCAGTAACTCAGTCTGATATATTATACACTTAACAAACACATATTCTTTTACCTAATACATTTTATGCTGACCATTTAGAATTCACAAATGACAAAGGTAGAAGAGATTACAATCTATAATCTTTCAATTTGAGGTAAACTGACCTCCAGAGCCTCTCTAGCTAACACAGGGTTATGTCTGAGTGCAGTCTGATGCCATGGTTTTTATGGGCAGCAGAATAATCAAGTCAGCAAATAAAAGCCAGCAGCCACCTACTGCTAACTAAAAGATTTCCACTCTGTTAATAATTTCTAACACCACTACTCCATCATTTAAAATAATTCCTAAAAATCACTTCATATTTACACTTAACAAAAGCATTGTGATAATAATATATTAACTTACAACCTTATATTTTATGCTTTTATCAGCAGATTCAAAAACCAACTTCTGCTTTGTATTTCTGTATAAAAAGCCAAGGGAGAAAATCATTATCTTGCTTATTTATAAATTAAGAGACCTGAAGAGAATCCAACAGACATTTATAAGTAAACTCTGCTGCAAAACCAAGATTTGATTCTTATTTTATAAAGGGCATCTCACTAATGCTCATGGGAACCAACTGAATCAAAGCAAGTTATTAAATCAGTTGTTTCTCACATGCTTTGGTGAGTGTTTCCTTGTAGACATGTAACACCATGTACAATGCCAGGACTCTCTCCCTGGGAGAACTTCTCTACTTTGTTACCATTTTACACATGCATTATCTCCTTACTTCCTAAAGGAATATTCAGAAGCAGGCACCTGAGATTCTGGCACAGTGACAACAAACTCCTATCTACATACGTGGGAAAGTAGACCCTACTACTAAACATTATTTTACAGTAACTTTTCCATTTTTACAGTGTACTACTGTATAAGGCTTTAAAGAGCAAGAACAATTTTTTACTATTCTCTCTACACTTGGCTCTTGCAACCCCTTTGTTACTAGGTTGACACGAAGTCAATTGCATTTTGGAAAACTACTGAGTAATCATGTGTTTCACTTTCCTAAATAGATAGGACCCAAAATCACTTGATGCCAAATTTTACTTCTGAATCAACCTACAGAGGCTGATATTACTTACCTTTTTGGATACTAAAATACTTGTTTAAAGAAATCAGCTAGTTCTTACTGCAGTTTATAAATAAGCATTACCAATGAATGTCAGATACATTAGCCTCTGCCAGGCTCTCCTGTTCCTTCTTCTGTTGGTATTTGGAGGATGACTGCTAGAAATAAAATGGGGAAAAAGGCAGCTCCTGGTGACACTAATTGTAATGGCATTATATTGTATCACTGCTCTACTTGTTAATGGCAAAAACAAATGGATATCACTTTAGATTATTTTCTACTAAGTGTTTCTAGTCAATACTATTTCAGAATAAGATTTCTATTCTACAAAGAAAAAGGTATATATTTATAACTGAAGGAATAATATATTATTTCTAATTGAATGACACAGCTTTACCAAAAATGACAAAATTAAAACTAGAACTCTGAAAAGGATATTTGTCAAGCATAAAACTTAAGTGAAAAATTTTAATATTTACTTTGAAAACTAAGTTGCTGAATTTTTTACTTATGAGAATAATTTACTAGAAAGTCATGGCAAATTTAAAAGTAACTACTGAATTAATACTTTCATTGCTACTATCAATGCAAAGAAAAAGATTTCCTTTCACAGTGGAAAAATCAGAAGTCAGAGTGCTTCATACTGGGCCTATAATAAGCAAAGAAGGTACTGCATCATTTAAAAATGACAGGCAAACATCAGCTCCATTCACTGAATGGAAATGCTAGAAAGTGATCTATTTCCCAAACAGTCCTTAAATTGCATGCTTGATGTCTATATATAAAATTAATCATTTATTTTTACTTCTCATGGAAGTTAATTCCTAAAAGAAGTCTCTAAGACTTTGTTTACAAGAAGTTGATTAAAATCTTCATGCCATTCTATTCAAAGATTTTAAGATAGGACTTTCTTGAACATGACTCCCTGTACTTAATCACATCCCTACCTCTTGCACAAACTAACCCCCACCCCCAAACAAACACTCCTATCCCCTACTCTTCAGAAGTAGAAGGGGATTCTGCAGACTTATGGCTCATTTGGCAATTGCTAAGAAACCTCACAGTTCAGCATCACCTCTGAAGACGACAAACCTATATATAACCCAAATTTTTACACATAGCACAGTTAACATGTAGAAATAAGCCAAAATGCAATAGATAATATACTTTAACATCCTAAAGTTTCAATATCACAAATATCAAGAGATGGAAAAAGACCTGCTTGAAGAACTTTAAGCATTTGTTGAACAGAATTACCATCAATATAAAAATAATTAAGAAATATTAGTTTTTTTGTTCTACATGCACACCTTTACAAACTGTGTTTCTTCTCTTCAATGTAGTAAAAGCTGGAGATAATGACTTTAGGTAGTATGGCTTTTGTCACAGATATATTAAAACATGCATCAGTAAGTGTCCTGGGTAGTAATCCTAATATTGTTTCAAGCCCTACTCAGTTCTATGTCTGTGCTTCATACTTCAGAAGTGAGTCTACCAAGGCACTTAAAAACATATGTCTTTTGGGGACTTAGAAAATTGGCCACAATTTACCCAACACAGAACCCCCATCCATCAGCAGTCCAATCAATAAGCATTTTCTTTCAACACACAATATATCAAAAAATTATAGGTAATCAAAACCAAGTTAAAAAAAATACTATATGCCATTAAGACAAAATTTACCCCATCAAATGTATAGAGAATGGTTCTTGGTTTCCTCTAGCCACAGAACATGGTTTCATTTATTCAGGATAAAGAAAAAGGAACCCAAACAAGTCCCCCAAAACTAAGACAAAAGCAACTGAGATAAAAATAAAATACAAAATCCAAATACACGCCACAGAGCTTCATGTGAGGAACAATTTGCACAGCTCTGCATCCTTTTATCTGTCTTTCGAGGTGAGTTTTTCAATCAGTTCTTGGAGGGGTGCAAGTTCTCTTCTATCAATAAGGTTGAATTCCTTTGCATGATAAAGAAAGGCAGAATAGCAAAATGTATTATTATTCACATTTCATTCCAAAGCAGATTTTCATTAACATTTCTTCTTAATTATAGTTTTTAAAGTAAGTAAAACTCAAGTCTTTTCTTCAAAAAAATATTTTTTTATTCCCTAGCTCTGTGTCCTACACAAATAGTATAACTACTTCTGATACTATGTTTTCATCATTAATAACAATATGATAAATCTCCCTACCTCATAAAATTATTGTGGGAACTAACTGTGATACCATATGTTCACCACTTCATGTAATCCCTCACACAAAGTGAACACTTGGTAAATAGGAGTTGCAGCTTTCTGTTACATGAATAACCTGGGCACCATTAAGAAATAGTCAACCAAGTAGGAATAAAAAAATCTAGCATCTCAGGCAAAAAGTAAAGTAGTTACTTTACAAAAAGTAAAAGAGTTAGTGTATGTTACAAACTAACATATCTGCAAGGTATCATGAGTTGTAATATGAGAATAACACGAATAATGTCGAGTCCACAAATGATAAATAAAATCCTATAAAGAACAAATAAGAAAGCCAAAACCTGGATTTAATTTTTGCTTCTTTAGAAGTTCCACCCCTGTCATTCTGAAGGTCAACCTCTGAATAGATTTCCCCTGAATTATAAATTAGAAGGCTAATAAATAGAGGACATCTATACTTCTGATATTCTGGAGCAGCGTTCTGAGCTCCCAATTTCTTCGACTTATTAGCATCTGTCATGTGCTAAACAGTACAGTAAGTACTTGGGAGAAGTATTAAGGGGCTTTTAATAACAAGCCTACTTTTAAGATTTGTGGGATCTGAACTAAGAACCCGGATATAGTCATAATCATATGACTAAATAATGAAGTTTTACACTAAGCTAATATGCTGTCAAATAAGACATATTCTAAAAAAATAAAAATAAAAATAAGACATATTCTATTCTATCTTAACTAATATACTTTCATAATTACCAGGAAAACAGATTCAAATTTAGAGATGTCTGAGAAGCCTGCACTGGAAAGTAGTGACATAAGAAGTGCCAATCTCTGGCTCTTAGTAAACTTCCCTCATCTTCCAACTCTCCGCTCCATCCTGCACTTCAAAGGATCTTGCAGTCAGCAGTATGGACACTGTCCCTGGCTTATATCAGCAATGTCCACACACCCTCATAAACAGCTACCATCTGGCTATCCCTTAGGTCTAGAGGTATGCATATCATATATGACCTTCCCTTTAAAGAATGGGCCCAAGGAGAAGATCCATATGGACCCTGGAAATAAACATGGGACCTTGTGGGCAGTGAATTCTGAGGTCTCATACCCATGCACACACCAGAAGAGATCTAGGAGGTATGATCTTGGCCCCAAGGATTCCTCACTCTGTGGGGAAGGGTTCAGCTAAAGAAGGGTCAGAGCAGGATTCTCTCAATTGTGGGGCACAGACACAGGTCCCTCTTACTCAAACAAGGGATGATACTATATAACTAATGGACCTACCTTTAAGGTCACAGTATCTTGAGATGTAAATCTTTTCAGATGAGGTAAATGCCATGTATCGATCCCCTACTATTTGATAGGGATTGGGAGATATGGCATATTTTAAGATCACACAGTAAAGTAAAACTAACCCTTCTGGGGGAAAATGTCCTCCTCTAAACTGCTAAAACCTGAACTTTAGCAATCATATTTTGTCTAAATCAGCACAGATGAAAACTTCAGGATAACATTTTCTTTGTTTCTATAGAATACTATAGATGGGACATCACAGTAAAGTAATTGCTCAGAGAGAGTTTGGGCTAGTTAATCTCCTTAAATGTTGGTGAAACTAAGACACAAAATGTATGCCTTCAGTGTGAGGAGTATATAGAGGGAAAAGAGACACATTTTTCTTTAGTGGAGGAGATAGGGTACAGGAGAGGCATTTGTAAATATATGTGCACAGTTATACAAAACAACAAAGATTCAAGCCTTGGATTTCTGTCTACCATCTCCCCTCTCAACCTCCACAGAGAAAAAGCTGGTCAGTTTATCCATTTCCACTTCTTTTTCATTCCTGCATATTAGTTCTCTAATTATCATAGTAGCAGGATGAGAATATCCTCACTCCTCTTAAGTCTACATCTCTAAATCCAATTCTCTGAGAACTGAAAAGAGACAGAAGAGGGGGGTTAACTAAGGATCCAGATCAAAGACTAACGGGCCTGCAACAGCAATGCTCTTGGGGACATTTTTCCCCCTTTGGACATAAATGGACAGCACCTAAGAAATATTATTCAGATAGGGTTTTATATGGTTTTAAAAAGGAAGGAAAAGGGTATGATATTCAAAGCCCATTTCCAGGCCACAGTATGCTAAAAAAGATTCAGAGTAGATCAGAATTGATGGTTAAGAGGTATAAGAGGAGTGCTAAAATGCTCAAGTGTGACTAAGTTCACCTATAGGTCAGCCAAACTAGCCAGGTTCCTCATTCAGCCCCTCCGCTATGGCCTGCTAACCAAAGCAAAGCCAAGGCGAGACCTCTCAAATCCATTTTGGACTTGCATGCCCCCCACTTGGAGATGGATAGAATTCAGAAACAAAAGGCCAGTCATTATCAGCATTGCAAGTACAGAAGAGGATGAAGACCAGAGAGATATGGCAGATTTTACCCTGACAGTATGGGTGTAATATTCACCTCAGAACTCTTTACATAACAGGTTTTAATGAGGAAAAAAGGCATCCTAATCCAACTTACCTGGACAAAAAAAATAAAGTGCTTGAAAGATGTATTGAGATGTGCTTCCTCCTGAAGCTGGATCACAGGGTCAAAATGCTGATGATAAATGTGAGCATAAACCCGAAAGAGGCGTTTGAGTATAGTTTTTGCCACAGACATGAAATTCTTTGGGAATGGGACACCTAATAAATAGATAAACACCCCCCTCTATTAACAACAAGAGACAAGAACAAGGAAATATGAGATTGTCAGCAAATCACAACAAATTAAGACAAGGCTGAAACAAATACTTATGAATTACTATTTAACATATCTACTGTAATTTTCAGCAAAATGTCATGAATGAAAATAAACTTCAAAGCTTCTACGGAATAAGAACTAGTCTTCAGCATAGCCCCTTATGCCATCACTTTATTTAAAATGAAACACATGAAGATGGTAATGGAGCTAAAACTCACACTCATATCCTCAGATTTCTTAACACTAAGTATCATTATGAATATTTGCTGAATAAAAAGAAAAGAATGTATTAACCATGTTCAATTTTGTTTAAAAAACCTTCAATTATATTTTTATACTGTTTCTATGAAAAATTTCATTACTACTCCAGGTTTACATTTATTTTGAAATTAGCTGCAGTCTTTGCTCAATTAGGCTCAATGTTTTATGGATTAGAACATTTTTACAGCATAAAACAAATACAGAACTAGAAATATACAAAATTCCATATCCTTTGTTATACTGGCTAACTGATCCAGATTGGCAAAACACAAGCCAACCACTGGTACTACTGGGGTTAATGTTATCACATTGCCTACCATTTATTTTAAAATATTATAGGTCATAAGGAAACATGAGACAACCACAACGAAGGGATACTATATAAAATAATATGCCTATACTCTTCAAAAATATTAGTGTCAGGAAAGACCGAAAAAGATTGAAGTATACATATCCTACATTAAAGGAGGCTAAAGAGATGACAATTGAATGAAAACAAATGTCAAAGATATTCTATAAAAGATGTTATTGGAAAAAAAAGGACATTACGGGGAAAATTTTTGAAATTTGAACAAGATCTGTAAATTAGACATTACTGTATCAGTGTGAATTTCCTGATTTTGACAGTTACACTGTGATTTTCTAAGGAAATACACATTGAAGAACATATGGATAAAAAGGCATCATATATGCAAATTACTCTCAAACAATTCAGGTAAAAGTAAGAGTATGGTAGGGGAGGAGAAAGGGAGAAGGAAAAATAAAGAGAAAGTGAATGTGGTAAAAACACTGGCAAATAATCTGAAAGAAGGATACACAGGGATTTTTTGCACAATTCTTGTAAATTTTCTAAAAGTCTACAATTGGGTCAAACCAAAAAGTTAAAAAATACATTATGAGAGATAAGAGAAAAGGTGAGGACACTTATCTAAACCATGACAAGGTATATAAGTAATGCAAGTCTTGAAAAAACAGACCTTTTATTACAAAGGCTACAAAGCAGTTAAAGCATTCAATGAACGTTTCTAAATCAATCCAGAACAACATCTGCTCTTTACATTGCTGTCTCCTCCACCAAACCCTTCCCAAAAACTGAAAGCATAAAAACAGTCAAAATATTATTTATTGATAAAAGAGCAAATTTTTAATTTTTTTCTAAAAACATGGTTGTGGAAAGTTTGAGAAGATAATCTGAATGGTTTAAATGTGAACGATTTCCACTTTAAAGGTCAGCCCTTAAGAGCAAATACAAAGAAGCAAATCATTCAGTTGATAACCCTCAAATCTTATTTTCTTTTCACCCAGCTTGACTTCACATTCTGTAAGATTCACACTGTGGGTTGTAAATTCAAACCCCCTCTTTGCCACAAATATAATGTATAACTGGATATAAGTCATACCAACTCCTTTCCTTAACAAATGGATATGACTGTGGCAGATGATACTGGCTGCCCACCCAATATCCAGTCTCTTCTTTTCCATAACATAGGCTACATTTTGTTACCATGCAAGATATGCTGATCTTCTCACTGCCTTAGATTATAGGGAAGTGTACCTTAATGTTCATGATAAACTTGGTATGAAAAAGACAGGATACTTTTAAATATATAAAATTACAAATATTTTGATAGTTACAGTAATCTAGTATACGGTTCCTGGAATAGAGCCAATAAACTCTAAAAACATACACAATTAGATAAATCATGAAGGATACCAATTAAACAATTATACCAATTTTTGATGGAAATAATGTCTCATCATCCAACTGGTCCTGAACCCAAGTCATCAGGTAATCAATATATTTTGGTGCAGAGCATTTAATAGGCTTCTTTATGTTTGTTCCATCTGCCCAATGATATTCATATCTATATTGAAAAGATAAAAAGCATACAGAGTATCAGTCTATACCTATATATAGTATGTATATTTTTTCATTATACATACATATGTATTAAGAATGTGTATACAGGACATATTTAAACTATCTGCTCCTCTAAATAAAGATTTTTTTGCATTTGGCATTTAAATTTAGTGTTTTTAAATAGCTAGTGGACTATTTTATATTTATCATGAACCAAACTAAGTAGATCCCATCGAACTCATTCTTTGTGAGCTTTTTTCTTCACAATTATATTTTAGAATATATCTTTTATGTATTTTAGAATATCATATATTGCCACTGCAGAAAACCTATCTTACTACTCACTTCTATGTTGACTATCTTTAATCTTTATGGTTGTTTGTCTTAAACATTTTGCCTTATGCAATACAATTTTGTTAACTTAGGACTTTAAATATTGGGTTAAGGACAGAGAATGACACAGAAACTCCAAAGTAAGATAAATGAAAAAGAGCATGATTCAGTATTTGCGTGTATTTGGTTGAGGAGCTAAACATAAACATGCCTTTAAGTAAAACTGGCAACCCAAATAAAGACGACCCTAGTATTTCGGTATTAACAGAATGCTATCCTTTGGCATAATAAACATTTAATGTGTCCCTACCATATGAGAAATACTGTGTCAAGGAATACTCTTCTTGAACAAGGGATGAGAAACATTTTCCATATTCTCAAGGAGAACAGACTAGTAGATAAAGTAGACTTGTAAATAAGTAAGTAAAAGCAGTACAACAAGAATGCTTATGGAGTTAGTTACACAAACACAACTGCAACCTAATTTTAAGATAAGGAATAAGCACACAGCTGAAACTCCAAAGTATAAAGATCTCTAAACTGAACAAGTATTCATTGTTTAGCTTCTGAAAAGTTACTTCAGCCACTGAGTTTCTCTCCTTGAGTAAATTGTGTTTCTCTAACCTTGTCCCAGAGTTTCGACTGAGAAAATAATATGTCAGTAAGTCGAGCAAAGAAGATGAAAGGAAATATAATGGAAAAATACTGCAGGACATTTTTAACAATAAAAATTATCTTGAGATGAGTAAGGATGCTTTCTATTTAATCATAGCTACTTACACCTAAATAAATCTAAACAGGAAAGAACTGAATAAACATTCTGACAACATACCTTATTGCCAACCCTGGGCAATAAAGATGACTGTCTGATCTACTTTGAAGGTCTCTAAAGTGAGATGCTCCAACAGTTTGTGACATCCTGTTCCACTGTTTACAGTCACTTTCACAGAGATTCTACCTAATACAAAACTAAAGTCCCAAGTGTGACTTAAGTCTCTCCTTGTTTGATTCTCTTTGGGAGATAGAGACCATAAGGTAGGACTTTTGAGTAAAAACAGTACAGCGAGAATGCTTATGGAGTTAGTTACACAAACACAACTGACATCACTACTCATTTAAAGAGAGGGACTCATCTATGTTTTCTCTCTTATGTTAAGAAACCTGAACATTTCTGCCTTTCCCTCACAATCACATTTTTTCATTTCATTTCAGGTGATTTTAAGTGCAAAAGTCAAAAGCAGACATAGTAAATAAAAATATCACTTCAATATCCTGAAGTTCTAATGCCAACTTTCAAAACTCTAATGCTTTTTGAAAAACAGAACTATATTGCTTATACCTCTAGAGTTTGATTCCCTGATCCTTTCTTTTGTCATATTTATACTTAAGATGACTTCATAACTCTATTATTTTACCCTTAGTGATTTTTTATTCTACCTTTGACAGACGATTTACATTGAAATTTCTGTCATCAAATGAACTTTAAAACTGTAAACTCCAAAATATTCATTTATTGTAATGTCTAATATTTCTAGTTCTAATAATAATATTAATAATAATAATAATAAATAGTAACTGAGCACAAATTCCTATAAGCTACCACACCCAACACCATTTTGTAAGGGGGCCATTGCTAAGCTATTGACAAATGCCTCTCCTTGGTACACTCCTGAGCAGCTGCTGGTAAAGATGGCAATCCATGACAAGTGCATCTTCTCAGCACTAACAGTGGACAAAAATTAAGACTTGAAATAAAAAAAGGAAGGATAGAGGAACAGATGGAAGGAAGAAGAAAGGAAAGAAAAAAGGAAGAAATGAAGTTGGAAGGAGGAGAAAGGAAGGGAGGGAAAAGGAAGAAGGAAAAAAGAATAGAAAGAAGGAAGGAGATCATTTTTCATTTTTGTACTATCTTTATATAGATCCTGTGCCTATATAACAACAACTTTTGAAGTATTAGGTACATTCTCCCTATACCAGCTATTTAGATAAGATTTCTGTGCAAAAGTGATCAAAGCAGTATTCTAATGGGCAGTAATTATCCCTAGTTCATAGGTACAGGATATTGGTGTAATATCAGTACCCTCCCCATAAAGTACTAGTCAGTTACAAAGGGGAATTCAACCAATTTGAGGTAAAGAAACCTTATAGACACTAATATGATAAGATAATATGGGTTAACATCTCCAGTGATTGATTGATGTTGTGTGCCTCCTGATATGATCCACTGGAAAAAAAAATCATTTCTGTGGTGTTCCAGCCAAGAATACCTGGCCTGAATGTAGCCATAAGGAAACATCAGACAGACTGAGTCGGGTCCCAAGACCATTCATTCCCAGGTAGAGGACTTAGAGAATTCAGCATGTAGTTGTACTTGCAGCTATGATTTGTTACAGTGAAAGAACACAAATCAAAATCAGCAAAAGGAAATGGCAATGGGGCAAAGTCTGGAGGGAAGGTGGCACAAACTTCCAAGAAGAATCTTCTCCCGGTAAACCACACTTAATTCCCCCAGGATTGAATCGTGGTAACACATGTTACATATGGTCTATGAGAGAAGCTCTTTAGAGACTCTGTGTCCAGATTTTTTACTGAGAGATGGTCAAGCAGGGACCTTCTGCATGGTACACACCAAAATTCCAGACTCTCCAAATAAAAGCATAGACATATTATTTGTACAAATAGTTTAGGAACAGTGAGTCACTCTTCACAGTTATGGTGGTGGTGAGAGCTCTTCCAAGCCCAAACTCCCAGATGCTATGCAAGGGCCAACCTTGTAAAAAGGCCTTTCAAGAGATAACAGGCCGGCTACGTTAATTCTTCTGCACAAAGGCCAATACAGGGTAAGACAGAGTAACTATTTCAGTTTGAAGGTACTGAAAAGATAAATCAAATGAATGCAATATGTATTCCTAGATAGGATTCTGAACCAGAAAGAGAAAACTAAGATATTGTTGAGGCAACTGATGAAATGTGATGGTGCTTATGGACTGAAAGAAAGATTTGGAGGGTCTGTATGCAGGTTATACGGAAGAGTATCTTTGTTTCTGGAAAATACACAGTTGAATATGTAGGGGTGAAAGAGCATAAATGTCTACAACTTGCTCAAATGTTCAGAAAAAATTAACACTAATGAGTATTCATATAGAGAAAGTGGATGATGAATCAAATGCAGCTAAATGTCAATAATTGGGCAAAAGTGATATGGGAGCTCCGTGTGCTGTTCTGGCAACTTCTCTGTACTCTTAAAATTATTTGAAGTTTCAAAGTTTTAAATAGTTTAAAATAAGTTATTTTCAAAAAAAATTTGCTTAGAAACATTCAAAGCATATTATTTTTGAACATCTTTGATTATGGTAAACTGTCAATTATTTTTAAAAGGACTACTAGAATCTGAGAAATATGTAAACTCACGTGGAGTAAATTTGAGGAATAAGGTAGACAACACCAACTAGGTAATACTTTGTTCAATATGTGAATTTAGCCAAAAAATAAAGTAATAACTATGAAAGAATAAAACTGAATCTCTTCGGTAGCTAGTGATCTGACTCTGACATTGCAATTTAAAAGTTACCAAAAATATTCTGAGTAATGAAAGCATTAGTACAATAAGTTATTAGCAATCTAAGGTCACTACTTATAAAGAAAATACTAAGCACTAGTAAATTTGGGCAGTTTTTGTTGTTTTAATATTTACACCTTGTATATAATTGGGGGAGGGGAAACACTTTATAGAAAGCACTAAAAATAAAACTTCTCTATCTAGATACCTTAAAAGTATTAATATTTCTTATAATAATAAAATAATAAACTGTAGCAATTAAGAGTTCAGGCACTAGAATCAAAGAGACCTGAATTCAACTCTGGTTTTGCCTCTTTCCAGATAACAGGACCTTGAAATGTTACTTAACCTCTCTCAGAGTCAATTTCTTTCCTTGCAAAATGAGAATAACAATAGTTTTTCTACCTCAAAGGGTTGCTCTATGAAGTAAAAGAAATAATGCATGAAAGGCTTTACATTTAGGCAGCAGTATATAAATGGTAGCTGTCATTGTTATTATCAGCCATAGTAATAATAAAAGCCAGTTTCAAGCAACATTTATCAAGTGCTAACTAGGTAGTAGGCAGTATTCTTGCACCAAAAGAGATTTACAAGAAGAATACATCTAAGGGTTAGAAAAGACATGTATACATAGTACAACATAATGTAACAAGTAAATAAAATCATAAAGAAAAAGAAGTAAATAGATCACATCTGGTCTGAAGAAATCATGTTTCACAGAGAAGGAAGCATGTGATGTGGGCTTTGAACGAAGATGGGTAAGATTTTTTGAAACATTAGCAGAGATGATAGGGAGATGGGAAAAGAAGAAAATCATCTAAGAGAAGAACAGAGTGAGCAAGTTTTCAGAGTGCAATTAATGGAAGGAATAGTAAGGCATTGAAAATAATCTAGTTTGGATAGGTCAGAGGGGATACAAAAGCAAGCAGAGAAAAAGGAAGGATGGATAATACAGTGAGGGCCATAAAGCTCAGGCTCAGGAATCTGCACTTAATATATCTATCACTGGAGAAAACATTGAAGGAAATGCTAAAGAGAGAAATTATTTGGTCAGACACTTTCTTCTTACTTAAGAACTGAAAGGAAGAATGAGACTTGATCATGAACCATGCCTTACTTTGGACCAGCTGACATCACTGGACAACTTTCCTCTGTACAGAAATCTGTGATTGTTCCATAAAGCATGTTGATCTGATTGAAGAAATCCACAGCTGCAAAACAAGTATTAGTTACAAGTAAAAAGTTAAATTTCAATTTTACTCAAGCAGAATCTTAGATTTATCAATGTTCTTTCCTGTACAAAGAACAAATGAAAAGCATATACAGAAACAAGAACATTTTGCAACACTGAAATTAGGAGCTCATTTTTTTATTAAGGTATCACTGATATACAATCTTATTAAGGTTTCACATGAGCTTCTGTTTATTAAGTGACACCCTTAAGAGAGTAAAAAAGCAAGCACAGAGTGGAAGAAATTATTTGCAACACATATAACCAATAAAAATCTTGTATTCAGATTATATAAGGCACTCCTATAGATCAATTTAAAAAAGCCAACATAGCAGAAAAATGACACTGTTTGAAATCAACACATTCTTACAAAGTGCATATCAAAAATTACAAAGCACAATGAATAAACAGTGTGGTCTTAGTAGACCAATGGAACAGAATAGAAACCAGAAATGATGTAAGCATAGAAGAAACACTTGATTTATGACAAAGCCATCACTGTAAAACAATAGGCAAAGAACAGTCTTATAAATGGTTCTGAGTACGTATCTCTATGGAAAAGAATAAAATAACTTCTCACACACAACATACCCAAAACGCAATTCCAAGAGGATCATCCTCTTAATGTAAAAAGCAACACAGTAAAGTTTAAAACAGCATAGAAAATAACATCCTATATCCTTTGTCATGAAAATATATCTTAAGAAAGGTACAAAAAGCACTGATTATAAAGGGACAATTTTCCATATGTTTCACTGGATTTATTCCTAGGTTCTGATATTGCTGGTGCTAGACTTATTTTTTTTTATATTGACCTGAGAGCCAACAACCTTCTTAAATTCATCTATCGGTCAAACCTGTTAATTACTTTGCTCAAATTTTTCCAATTCTTTATTCTTTTTTCTCTACAGTTTCTTTTCATTAGTGAGAGAGGAGGGTTTAAATCTCTCAAGGTAATTATGGATCTATTTCTTTCAGTTTGGTCAACTGATTTAATATTTTTTTGAGATGTTATTAGAGACAGATAAATTCAGAACTTCATATATTCTTTGTGAACTGAACCATTTATCATTTTAAAATCTTCTTATTAAAGTTTTTCTGCCTTGAAGTCTACTTTATATGATATTACCCTGACTGTATCAGTTTTCTTCATATTGGTATTTAACTTTTTAGTTTCAACCTGTATCTATATATTTAAAGTATATCTCTTGGAAATGGAATTTAGATTTGTTTTGTTTTATAACCATCTTGATACAATCATTGTCTTTTTTATGGAAGCATTTTGTCCTTTACATTTAATACACTTACTAAAATTTGGATTTCAGTTTTCTATCTTACTATATGTTATCTATTTACACTACCTATTATATGATTTTTTTCTTTTCTTTCTTACAATCTTTAGAATTATTTTTTATTTTCTATTTTTCTCCTTTATTAAGTAGATAATTATACATTCATTTACTATTATTTTGGTCCTACCCTAGATCAGGGGTCAGCAAACTATGACCACAGGCCATGCAGTGCAACATCCGTTTTTGTAGTTTTCTTAGAATATAACCACACACCACTGTCTGTGATGACTTCTGCACTATAGCAGCAGAGATGAATTACTGCAACAGTCCATATGGTCAGCAAAACCTAAAATGTTTACTATCTGGCCCTTCACAAAAAAAGGCTTTTAACCCTTGTTATAAAGCATAGCACAAGCATCCTTGATTTAACAAAGCCTCCCAAATTATTATTTTTACTTCTCCCATGACCAAAGCATGACCCTTAGTTGTGCCAGAAACTATGCTACCTTCTAAGAATAAGAATCAAAACTGACTCAATTCCATATCCTCATTGAGCTTACAAGTTAATAGGGAAAAATCATTTGAGTTTTTCATAAAGGGAAGAACAAGTTATAGAAAAAACAGCTTCCCCTTCAGTGTGCCCTTTCTTTTGATATAAAACAGTCATTAAGAATTCAGTACAAATTAACTCAAGGAAACCACAAGCAGTGTTCCAGTAACCAATGACATATATCTAGACAGATTCTAATACCCTATTGCCTACACTCTCCTGGGCAAAAATACACCTTTATAAGTTTCTCAGGCAGAAAGGGAGCATTTATTCACATATGGATAAATACTACCTATGGTGACTTTGACTTCAGCCCTGTTCCCTCTTATTTACTAGTCCTAAGATCTCTTTTCACTGCATTAATTACTAATGAGAAGCACTTCTTAAAAATTCAGACTTTCTAGAAGAGAAGAAAAAAACCCGACTTTAAAGGACTCAAAAGTTAATTCTTGATTGAAGTAGAGTAGCGATAAGCATACTGAATTTCATCCTACAAGTTTTACTCTGCCTTCTTATCTTTCAATGAACTATGATTTACTAAGTAATGACACTGCAGGACAACCTATGGCTTTGAAATGAGACAGGTTTAAATCCCAACTCCTATACTTACCATCTGAGTTACTTTACCTCCCTGAACCTTAGTTTCCTACTTTTAAAACTGGGTTTATAATGGAGGGCTAAAACATATGTGTCTACGATAAGGTAGGCATTTAGTAAATGTTCATTTCCTTCCACAAACAAAGATATGGCCTCCAGATTCTGTGCCATATAAATTATTTATAAGCCATCGATTTGACTTTTTCTAGACCCCTTAAGCTATCATTATTCTTAGCAGCAGTATGTTCAAAGCCAAGCTCTGGTTTCTGGCTGTGAGACCAGTTGTTAAATTTGTAAAGATTTCCCATCTTCTATCATTTATCCTCATCTGGCAAGTGAACTGAAACCAAAAGACCACTTGAAGATGTCAATCTTAACAACAATTCCCTTCATTCTTTTATGTACCTGAAATGTTTACTTAATCACTGTCAGTGAGTGGAAATATCTACCTAGTATCAAACCCTATTCACTTCATCAAGTATCATTTGGGAAGACTACTGTCACTAAGGAAAATTTTAGAATCTAATACTTCAGTCAAATGGTGTATTTTCAGGACAGAACTGTATGTTCTAAGGGGATGTTCTAATGCTTCAATTCAAAGTATTTTCCAGCTAGAATTGCAAAATGCCCGTGAAATTTTATAAGTTCTTAAAAGCTCAAGGTATTTCAGTAGTACATACATTCAGTTCTGCTGAGACTGAGAGAATACAGACAGAAAATGATCTGCTTCTATACTTAGAAGTCAGAATTTCACGTGGGACAGAAGCTCTACACTGTATTCCTTAGATTTTTAAAATTAATAAATGAGCTCTCAAATAAATGGCAAAAAAGACACAAGTACAAAAAAGAGAGAATGTACATAAATACTATAAATTTATTCTGAATATTGTCTTTGAAGTGTCACAGAATCATCTTATAGTTAAGATGGGTCTTATCAATGAAGCAGATAAATCACTTTATTTCTTTAGTAACTAAACTCTCTTGATCCAGGAGGATAACACATTATAACGAATATTGCTCTTTTGCAAATGCAGTCATAGTAAGATTTTAAGACACCCCTGTAAAATCCTTGAGATTCCTTAAGTTTATCAGTGAATGGCAGTGCAATTTATAAATCCCATGATATTTCAAATCACAGTAAGATACAATCAAATGTTGTAAGAAAAATACTGTTTTGCTTTTAGACATTTTGTGGGTACTTTCAATTAAATTTCATTTTTACTATATATATATATATATATTTCCTCCAATTATAAAACTCTATTAATTTCTTCACTAATGCTGAAAAACTGTGAATATTAAAAGTACCACTTTTATTCCCCAACTTTCTCTGGCTTAATTTTCAAGAGTATATTAACTTTTTATTTACATGTCTTTCTCTATAGGGGTTAAGATTTCTCAACATATTTTACTAATTTCATAATATAACTATTGAATTTTCTTCTTTTTAAAAGCATAATTTTGACAAATAACTGAATACGCTCCTAAAAGAGGAAATTTAGCATAGTGGTTAAAATTCCATCTCTAAATTCTTTTTTAAACTGTGCTTTACTTAGGACTAAGCTGGAGAAAGTCCCATCCAATAGTTACAGAAGGTGACAAGGAATTTTAGGGAGTTGAATGTGAAAACAGCAGTTGTACTGAACTGCAGCTGTTAATGTTTTTTTATTTAACAATATCTGTACATCCTAAAAGAAGGAGCCAAGAAAAGAAAAATTTTAAAGTAATAACTAATCGACAAAATAAAAAGAAAGGAAAGGCAGGAAGCCTGAGAAGAGCCAGATAATTGTTCTTCCAAAGCCAAAATGGAAAAAGAATGGTAGGTCTGAGAACCACCCTGTCTCCAGGTGAACTGGCTATCAATGAGAGGAGGGTTTAAGACAAAATGCCAAAGCAAGTTTTCCCAATGGTGCAAATAAATTGCAATAAATACGTTATATTTTAAATTATAGGTGTTCTTAAGTAACTCAGTAGTTTTTTCTGATTGAGTTTTTTTAAGCAACATCTTAACTGATCAAAAGTCATTCACCAAAGATAAATATTGTGCTTTCATTAAATAGTTTTCCTTGTTTTTTCTCTATCACTAAAATTAAAAGTCCTACAAAATATGCAAATTTATTTACAGAAAAACAGAGCTGGCATCAATCAAAACAATTTGATACTGGCAGCACAAAAACAGACCCACAGATCAATGGAACTGAACAGAGAACCCACATAAACACACACATAAATGGCCAATACACGATAAAGGAGCCATGGATATACAATGGGGAGATGACAGCCTCTTCAACAAATGGTGGTAGCAAAACTGGACAGCTACACGTAAGAGAATGAAATTGGATTACTGTCTAACTTCACATGCAAAAGTAAACTCAAAATGGATAAAAGACCAGAATGTAAGTCATTAAACCATAAAACTCTAGAAGAAAACATAGCCAAAATCTCTTGAATATAAATATGAGCAATGTTTTCCTGAACACAACTCCTCAGGCAAGGGAAACAAAAGCAAAAATGAATAAATGAGACTACATCAAACTAAAAAACCTTCTGTATAGCAAAGGACACCATCAGAACAAAAAGGCATCCTACAGTATGGGAGAATATAATCGTAAATGACTTATCCGATAAGGGGTTAACATCCAAAATAATACAAAGAGCTCACATGCTTCAACACCCAAAAAACAAATAACCCGATTAAAAAACAGGCAGAGGATCTGAACAGACACTTCTCTAAAGAAATTCAGATGGCCAACAGGCACACGAAAAAATACTCCACATCACTAATCATCAGGAAAATGTAAATTAAAACCACAATGACATATCACCTCATACCAGTTAGGATGGCCAACATCCGAAAGACAGACAAAAAATGCTGGTGAGGATGCAGAGAAAAGGGAACCCTCCTACACTGCTGGTGGGAATGTAAACAAGTTCAACTATTGTGGAGAGAGCAGTATGGAGTTTCCTCAAAAAACTAAAAATAGAAATATCATTTGATCCAGGAATTCCACTCCTAGGAATTTATCTGAAGAAAACAAGGTTTCAGATTAAAAAAGACATGCACCCCTATGTGTATTGCAGCACCATTTACAATAGCCAAGATGTGGAAGCAACCTAAGTGTCCATCAGTAGATGAATGGATAAAGAAGATGTGGTACATATACACAATGGAATACTATTCAGCCATAAGAAGAAAACAAATCCTACCTTTTGCAACAACATGGATGGAGCTAGAGGGTATTATGCTCAGTGAAATAAGCCAGGCAGAGAAAGACAAGTGTCAAATGATTTCACTCATCTGTGGAGTATAACAACAAAGCAAAACTGAAGGAACAAAACAACAGCAGACTAACAGACTCCAAGAAGGGACTAGTGTATACCAAAGGGAAGGGTTTGGGAAGGGTGGTTGGGGAGGAAGGGAGAAGGGGATTAAGGGGCATTTTAATTAGCACACACAATATAAGTAGGTGATGGGGAAGGCAGTATAGCACGGAAAAGACAAGTAATGAATCTATAGCATCTTACTACTCTGATGGACAGTGATTGCAATGGGGTGGGGGGGGGACTTGATAATATGGGTGAAGGTTGAAACCATAATGTTGCTAGTGTGAAAGCTTCATAAAATCGACAATCAATGATACCCTAATTAACAAAAAAAAAAAAACAGAGCCAGCATTATTTCAACATCCCTGTTTTTCAAAATTCCTTGTAGAGTTTCAGAAATTCTTCAAAGATTGTGTGTGTGTGTGTTGTTTAGTTGTTTGAAGAGGAAAGTTCCCAGGTCTCCCTTGCCTGGAAAGTCTCTGGAGCAAGCATGGAAGGTAAATCTCTAAAATTCAATAGTTCAGAAGATGCCTGAAAAAAAATCCCACGGAGACTCTTCATTTTACAGATTAGGAAACTGTCTCATGCAAGCTCTAAAAAGCTAGCACCAGAACGAGGTCTAACACCCAGGTCTCCCAATCTGGGGTTTTTCCCATAGCACAGACTTTGCTATCTTTTCATTTTAATTATCTCTCTCGTCTTTTTCTGTCTCTATCTCTCGAACGTTTTATATTTCTACAAAACATTACCAACATAACGTTTCAAAAAATGAATTTGAGGTTGGATCTTCTGGGGAGAAAGAAGATGCGGTAATGCTTTCTCAGATATGGGCCTGATTAGCTTGACAGTAGAGTTTGGTGGGGATCCCTGGTCAGAACCTTGTAGACTGTCTCTAATTCTAGGGGTTCTCCCTTGCCATCTGCAGCCTCTTCTCCCTCCTCTTGCCTCTCCCTGATCTGGATGATTGTGAGTTAAGTAGATCATATTTGCACGTTTGTAGTTAACAGTAACTGTGTGATAGTACTGCCTATCTTACTGAACCCTCATTTCTATGAAGCACTTAGATTATCCCCATTTTAGAGGTTAAAACAACAACAAATGAGTAACAGAGAGCAAAAGTAATGCCCACAGTTCTGCAGTTAGAAAGTTAAGGGGTAGTGTTATTCAACTCCATGACTTGCATTTTTAAAGATTATGTTATCCAGCCTATATAAATTTCTATTTATTCATTTACTGAACAAAATTGCACCTAACTTGTTCTAATTTTGAAAGCCAGTGAATTGAGTTTTTCACAATACTCTGTCCAAAACACAAAATTGTATGTTTGAGGGACCTACTCGATTTGTTGTTTTTGTTTGCCACTTCAAAGAAAATTAAAGTCTATGCTGCATTAAAAAAAAAAATTCTGTAGTTCTATATTTGAGCCCAGGCTCAGTCATTTAATAGCTGTATGATGTAAGCAAATTACTAGTCTTTCTGTCTCAACTTCCTTATGAGGTTGCAATGATGAAATAAAATAATCCACGTAAAAAGGATAACAGGGTGCCAGATACATGGTATTTCATAAATATTAATTGCTGTTATTTTTTCCTACTGAAGATGAAAAACCTATTCTTTCTATTACATTATAACAGAAAACAAGAATTTCATAAAACCCCATATTCAGAAATGAAATAATATAAAGGTTAAAGTAGATTGAAATATCACTTTATTGTTCTACTAGGTTAACTAGATCCTAGAATAGATAACACTGCAATGCTCACTTACAGTGAGAGTCCAAACCTAATTTAGAGTCTACTGAGAAGTGTAGGCTACTTACTGTTCACTGCAACCCACTCATTTAGATCTTCCCCCTCAGGAAGCATGACAGCCATCCGCAGGTTGCCACTGCCAAGTGTAGCTTCTGCATGCTTTAAAAGCTCATACTGGTGAGAGCCCTCGGGAATGTTCTTCTTTGGTTTAAAAGTTTTAGAAGAGCGACTACCACTATGAATAAAAAAGAAAAAAAAAAAGGAGATTCAATATTTAAAGCATGACTTTCAACAGAGTCTGTGACAGTATATTACTGGATAAAACAGCAGAGGTGATTCTAAACATCCACAAATATACAGCTGTAAACTGTATTGACTGCTTTAAGTCCTGGTAACATAATTGCTATAACTACAGTGTTTGATATCCAAAGCTCCTAAACCTTCTCGACATGTCCTACTATAACTCTCAAGAACAAGAATTTTAGCTGTAACTAATCCAGCTTTTCACAATAAATTAACAATTCAAAAGGTTGTAACAAAAGGTTGTAATAAAAAAAATTCTGATTTTTACTCATTTTATTTTTTTACTCCATTCTAAGTCTCTCATTTTAATATAATTTCTTTTGCATAAGAAGCATAAAGATACAATTTTATATCAATAAAACACAAAAATTCTAGACTGAGAAAGAAAAGCTACATGTTCTTCTACCCAGTTATTGGAAGCCTCAGCAATCTTACTCCAGAATTCCAGGCATGCAGATAAGTAGTTAGACATTAATATGTTTGGTTTGCTCAAATTTCTGAATATGCGTGTGTGTATCTGTAGGTTATATATGTGTGTGTATATATATATTATATATATTATGTGTGTGTAAAACATATATAACACACACACATACCTATATGTTTTTTAAATGGATCAAATGAAAGTAATCTTAAAAATGGTTTTAAGAGTTTTAAAAGATGGACTCTTCTGTTACTGCTGGCAAATCCTTATCAAGTTGTATTGTATCCCAGTCATCCATTCTCAATACTCTCTTCTCTTCATATAAAAAGAACAGAGAGGAAAGAATGAATTAGAAGAGGCTGGGTAAATGAGGACTCCATACATAAAGTTTAATGTTACTAAATTCATACCACCAAAACATTCAGCCATTTTAATATATGAATATGAAAATGGAGTTCCAAAAAGATCAGATAAAAAATAGTTGTGCTTTCCAAGCTCTCCTTAGCTTTTCACTCATTACCCCTTTCTTCCAAGCTTATCTCCAAAATTTCTTCCTCTTCCTCCAAGATAAAGGACAGTTCTCAATCCTGGCTGCGTATTTAATCACCTGAGGAGCTTTCCAACAGTATTAAGGATCCTGAGATAAACTAATAATCTACAAGTCAACTCAAATATTAAATTCAAATGACAGGTATTTTTCACATTGCAGTAATTACATTCTCATTTATATGTAAGTCTTTTCTCAGGTGTTTAATTACAGCAAACTGATGCTCCTCAACTCTAACACTGTTCCCCTCTCTCTACGAGGTACCTCTACTCCAACAGCCAAGATACCTCTGTAAAATCAGATGATGCTATTTCTCTCCTTAAAACCACTCAGTGGCTTTCCAGTGCACTCAGAGTAAATCCAAAAGTCAAATATTAGACACAAGCTCTGGACTCATACTAGAGTGTGGCAACTCTTTAAGCATAATCAGATAATGCATTTAATACCAAATTCTCTCACAGAATCTCTAAAATAAAAAATCTAGATAAGATTATTATGACTACCTATAAGCTTGAGGATTATTTCATTTTCCTGCTTCTCACCCACTGTTCATCAAATTTAGTGTGAGAAATAAACTTGAACAGTTTTTACAAAAAGTCATTTTTTCTAATTTTTGTGTAATTAATTATAAAAACAGTGCTCCTGTGACTAATGTGCATGTGTTCAGACAGGGTGTAAGTACACTGCCTTTAGTTAGTCCATGGCCCAGATTGATGCAGCATGAGGACATGACACGCTGCTCTGAAAAGGAGAGGAGAGCTAAAAGGACATGGGCTGTGCCTGCACTCAGGAGGGTCGGAGCCTCTCCTGCCCCACAAAACCATCTATTTATTGAACCTCACTGACCCTAAGTTTTAGGCTTCCGAATTTTTTCTTGATCAATGCCCCACCAGAATGGGTCTTCCACAAATCTAAATAAATCTACCTCAGAAGACTAGAAGACTTGGGTTGAGAGAAAAAACAAAACAAAACAAACCTGAGTTCAATTTTGTGAATGCCAGCCTTGACATTTACCAGCTATTTTTTTTCTTCCCTGTTGTTACTGGACATTGCTCTCCTGTTTTCACTAGTTTTATCTTTGTAGTTTAAGCATACTTCACAGAAATACACTGTTATCTTTGCTCCTCTAATTCAGGCTGTTTTCATTAGTGACCCGTGGTGATTTTTTTTTTTTTTTTGCCTCTGACAGCACTGGCTGTCAATCACTTGCTTTTGACAAGTTTCTAATGGGAACAAAAAAAAATCACTTTTAACAGAACATAACTTTGGAAGATAATTATGCAGAACTCCCATTTCTTTATACTTCCAGACCGACAGCAATGGCATTAAAGAGTAGATACCTGCAGAGGGACTGCTCATAAAGAATGAGCCACAGACAATGCAATGACAGATCATCAGGAGAGAGATTTTTGGTCAGGCAGGCTTTTAGTGTCCCTGAAACTGTACTACATATACACCCCCCTTTTTTTTTTGCTATCATTAATGTACAATTACATGAACAGCATTACGGTTACTAGACTCCCCCCATTATCAAGTCCCCAACACATACCCCATTACAGTCACTGTCCATTACTTTTACAAGCTATTTTATGTCAGGCAAACTACCCAACTTTTCTTGGGTCTATTTCTTAATGGTGAAAACCCAATAAAAATAACAAAACATCACCACTACATGTATAACAGAACAACTGTTAAAAAATAATGTGGAAAAAAAGCTTTTAAAACTGTGAAAGTCTGTGCAAATGTCAGTATTTTCATTATTCTTCCTTTTCCTGAGCCCAAATGACTCAGAGTTAAAAAAGAAATGGTAGTGCAATGCCGAATGCTGGATTCAAACCCCATTTCCACCCTCATCTCCTAAGACTAGATAGATAAAAATATAACCTGACTTTGGAAACAAATGCTTTTACATATACATCAAGTTTGAAGCAGAATTTTAAAATTGTTTGGTTTTTGGTGTTATTCCCATATGAAGGATCAGTTGATCTCAGAATAATCAGGACACTAGGTTGGAAATGAAGAAAACAAGGTTCTGAAAGATGGCGGCATGAGAGGTAAGACAGAGAGCTCCTCCAAAAACCACATATAATACGAAAATATAATTAATACAACTAATCCTGAAAGAGTAACAGGAAAGAAAGCTGCACTAGACTGTATACACCTGGAGAAAAGAGCAGACCTCACGAAACAGGGTACGGTACCAAAGCTGTGACGTGGCGGGACCCAAGCGCTTCCCCAACCCCAGCACACCAACCAGCAGGAGGAAGAGAAACAGAGCGGGAAGGGAGTGGAGGCCTGGGATGGCTGAATACCTAGCCCTGGAGACCGGCTCTGGGAGCAAAAACCTACATTGCATGGTGCTCTGATAATTAGTGGGTTGGAAAGCTAAGACAGGAGGACTACCTGGAGAGATGGAGATTCCAGATGCTTGTGGAAAACAGGAATTCATATCCAGCTGATCTGGGCAGGCAGTCTGAGAGACTTCCTAACAGCGAGAGGGTTGATAAAGGGGCAAGGATTGCACAGAGCTTACTGCTCAGGAGAAAGGACAGGTAGACAAAATTGTCTGGGCTCACTCTGTCCAGCAGGTTGGGAATTTAAACGATCTTCAGGCGCTCCATCCCCATGGCTGGCTACGCATCTCCAAGACCCACCATCGTGATACACAGACTGTTGCGCCTTCCTCCCGGCCAGCCCACACCTGGCTTGCAAAGCAGCAGCCCCTGCCCTGGCATCAGGCGAGCCAGAGGGAAGCCCTGTCTATGGCAACTATAAACACAAAGGCTTACAACTGTGTGTTTGGCCCACTGGTTCTGGCAGTGGAGTCAGGCATAGTAGAAGGAAAGCAGGAAATAGCTCTTTGCTCCCCACAGGCACCAGCACTGCTACCCTGCAACCCCAGACATTGCTCCGGCGGCTGAGCAGTTTCAGAGAGCAGAGGTTCTGGTCACTAGAGGGCACCACATACAAATATGAAATGTCAAAGGAACTAGGTCCAACCAAAACCCCACAAACACCAAAAAAAAAAGGGTCAAGTGAAACTGAACTCATCAATCTTCCAGAAACAGATTTCAAAATAAAATCATAAACATGCTCATGGAGGTACAGAAAAATATTCAAGAACTCTGGAACGAATTTAGGATGGAGATCCAATCACTGAAGAGCACAATGGAGGTTATTAAAAGCAGATTTAGATATGATGGAGGAGATGATAAATGAAATAGACACTAGGGAAGAGGAATACAAAGAAGCTAATGCACAGAGAGAAAAAAGGATCTCTAGCAATGAAAGAATACTGAGAGAACTGTGTGACCAATCCAAACACAACAATATTCATATCACAGGAGTACCAGAAGAAGAGAGAGAAAAAGGGATAGAAAGTGTCTTTGAGGAGCTAATTGCTGAAAACTTCCCCAATCTGGGGAAGGAAATAGTCTCTCAGGCCATGGAGGTGAACAGATCTCGCAACACAAGGGACCCAAGGAGGACAATACCAAGACATATGATAATTAAAATGGTACAGATCAAGGATAAGGACAGACTATTAAAAGCAGCCAGAGAGAGAAATAAGATCACATACAAAGGAAAAACCATCAGGCTATCATCAGACTTCTTAGCAGAAACCTTACAGGCCAGAAGGGAGTGGCATGATATATTTAATGCAATGAAGCAGAAGGGCCTCAAAACAAGAATAGTCTTTGCAGCAAGACTATCATTTAAATATGAAGGAGAGAATAAACAACTTCCAGATAAGCAAAGCTGAGAGAATTTAGCTCCCACAAACCACCTCTACACTGTATGTTGGAGGGACTGCTATAGATGGAAGTGTTCCTAAGGTTAAATAACTGTCACCAGAGGTAATAACAAGGGATAGACAAAGAGTAAAGAATATGATACCTAAAATATATAAAGAATGGAGGGGGGAAAAAAAACAACCTTTAGATTGTCTTTGTAATAGCATATTAAGTGACTTAAATTAGACTCTTATAATAGAGTAAGGAAGCTACCCTTGAACATTTGATAACCACGAATCTAAAGCCTGGAATGACAGTAAGTACATACCTATCAATAATCACCCTAAATGTAAATGGTCTGAATGCACTAATCAAAAGACATAGAGTTACTGAATGGATAAAAAACCAAGACCCAACTATATGCTCCCTACAAGAGACTCACTTCAAACCAAAAGACATAAACAGACTTTCATGCAACTAATAGAAAAAAGCAGGTGTTGCAGTACTTTTATCAGAAAAGTAGACTTTAAAACAAAGAAAGTCACAAGAGACAAAGACAGACATTACATAATGACAAAAGGGTCAGTCCAACAAGAGGATATAACTATTATAAATATCTATGCATCCAACACAGGAGCACCTACATATGTGAAACAAATACAAACAGAATTAAAAGGGGAAATAGAATGCAATGCATTCATTCTAGGAGACTTCAACACTCCAGTCACTCCAAAGGACAGATCAACCAGACAGAAAATAAGTAAGGAGACAGAGGTATTGAACAATACATTAGAACAGATGGATATAACAGACATCTACAGAACTCTCCACCCAAAAGCAGCAGGATACACATTCTTCTCAAGTGCATATTGAAGATTTTCAAGAATAGATCATATACTAGGCCACAAAAAAAGCCTCGGAAAATTCAAAAACACTGAAATTGTACCAACCAACTTCTCAGACCACAAGAGTATGACACTAGAAATATAATATGCAAAGAAAACAAAAAAGCCAACAAACACATGGAGGCTTAACAACATGCTCCTAAATAACCAATGCATCAATGACCAAATAAAAACTGAGATCAAGCAATATATGGAGACAAATGACAACAATAATTCAACAACGTAAAATCTGTGGGATGCAGTGAAGGCCGTGCTAAGAGGGAGGTATATTGCAATACAGGCGTACCTCAGGAAAGAAAAACAATCTCATACGAACACTCTAAATTCACAAATAACAAATTAGGAAAATAAGAACAAATGAGGCCCAAAGTCAGTAGAAGGAGGGACATAATAAAGATTAGAGCATAAATAAATAAAATTGAGAAGAATAAAACAATAGAAAGAACCAATGAAAGCAAGAGCTGGTTCTTCAAGAAAATAAAACAAAATAGATAAACACCTAGCCAGACTTATCAAGAAAAAAAGAGTCTACACACATAAACAGAATCAGAAATGAGAAAGGAAAAATCACTATGGACACCATAGAAATACAAAGATTTATTAGAGAATACTATGAAAAATTATATGCTAAGAAACTGAATAACCTAGAAGAAAAGGACAACTTTCTTGAAAATTACAATCTTCCAAGGCTGACCCAGAAAGAAACAGAAAATCTCAACAGACCAATTACTAGCAACAAAATTGAACTGGTAATCAAAAAGCTACCTAAAAACAAAACCCCTGTATCCGATGGCTTAACCACTAAATTTTTTCAAACATTTAGTGAAGACCTAATACCCATCCTCCTTAAAGTTATCCCAAAAGTAGAAGAGGATGCAGTACTTTAAAACTCATTGTGAGGCCAGCATCACCCTAATACCAAAACCAGGCAAAGACACCACAAAAAAAGAAAATTACAGACCAATAATCCCTGATGGAAATAGATGCAAATATACTCAACAAAATATTAGTAAACCGAATCCAAAACTACGTAAAAAAGATCATCCATCATGATCAAGTAGGATTTATTCCAGGGATGCAAGGATGGTACAATATTAAAAAAATCCATCAACATCATCCACACATCAACAAAAAGGATAAAAACCACATGATCATCTCCATAGATGCTGAAAAAGCATTGAACAAAATTCAACATCCATTCATGATAAAAACTCTCAATAAATTGGATATAGAGGGCAAGTACCTCAACATCATAAAGGCCATATATGACAATCCCACAGCCAAAATCATACTTAACAGCGAAAAGCTGAAAGCCTTTCCTTTAAGATCGGGAACAAGACAAGGATGCCCACTCTCTCCACTTTTATTCAACATAGTATGGAGGTCCTAGCCATGGCAATCAGACAACACAAAGAAATAAAAGGCATCCAGATTGGTAAAGAAGAAGTCAAACTGTCCCTGTTTGCAGAAGACATGACAGTTGACATAAAAAACCCTAAAGAATCCACTCCAAAACTACTAGATCTAATATGTGAATTCAGCAAAGTTACAGGATACAAAATTAATACACAGAAATCTGTGGCATTCCTATACACTAACAATGAACTAGCAGACTGAGAAATCAGGAAAACAATTCCATTCACAGTTGCATCAAAAAAAAAAATACCTAGGAAAAAACCTAACCAAGGAAGTGAAAGATCTATATGCTGAAAACTACATGACATTCATGAGAGAAATTAAAGAAGATACCAATAAATGGAAACACACCCCGTGGTCATGGATAGGAAGGATTAATATTGTCAAAATAGTCATCCTGCCTAAAGCAATCCACAGACTCAATGCAATCCCTATCAAAATACCAACAGCATTCTTCAACGAACTAGAGAAAATTGTTCTAAAATTCATATGGAACCACAAAAGACCCCGAATAGCCAAAGCAATCCTGTGAAGAAAGAATAAAGCTGGGGGATTATACTCCCTGACTTCAAGCTCTACTACAAAGCCACAGTAATCAAGACAATTTGGCACTGGCACAAGAACAGACCCATAGACTAATGGAACAGACTAGAGAGCCCTGATATAAACCCAAGCATATATGGTCAATTAATATATGATAAAGGAGCCATGGACATAAATGGGGAAATGATAGCCTCTTCAATAACTGGTGTTGGTAAAACTGGACAGCTACATGTAAGAGAATGAAACTGGGTTACTGTCTATCCTCATACACAAAAGTAAACTCAAAATGGATCAAAGACCTGAATGTAAGTCATGAAACCATAAAACTCTTAGAAGATAACATAGGCAAAAATCTCCTGAATATAAACATGAGCAACTTTTTTCTGAATGCATCTCCTCGAGCAAGCGAAACAAAAGCAAAAATGAACACATGGGACTACATCAAACTTAAAGGCTTCTGTACAGCAAAGGACTCCATAAACAGAACAAAAAGGAATCCTACAGTATGGGAGAATATATTTGTAAATGACATACCCGACAAGGGGTTAACATCCAAAATACATAAAGAACTTAACACCCAAAAAGCAAATAACCTGATTAAAAAATGGGCAGAGGATATGAAGAGACACTTCTCCAAAGAAATAATTCAGATGGCCAACAGACACATGAAAAGATGCTCCACATCACTAATTTCTTTTTGATAGGGAAATGCAAATAAAAACCACAATGAGGTATCACCTCACATGAGTTAGGATGGCCAGTATCAAAAAGACTAAGAACAGCAAATGCTGGCAAGGATGTGGAGAAAGGGAAACCCTCCTACACTGCTGTTGGGAATGTAAACTAATTCAACCATTGTGGAAAGCAATATGGAGGTTCCTCAAAAAACTAAAAATAGAAATACCATTTGACCTGGGAATTCCACTCCTAGGAATTTACCCAAAGAATACAATTTCTCAGATTCAGAAAGACATATGCAACCCTATGTTTACTGCAGCACTATTTACAATAGCTAAGATATGGAAGCAACCTAACTGTTGTTCAGGAGATGAATGGATAAAGAAGATGTGGTACATATACACAATGGAATACTACTCAGCCATAACAAATAAACAAATTCTACAATTTGTAACAACATGGATGGAGCTTGAGGATATTATGCTCAATGAAATAAGCCGACGGAGAAAGACAAGTACCAAATCATTTCCCTCATTTGTGGAGTATAACAAGAAGCAAAACTGAAAGAACAAAACAGCAACAGATTCACAGACTCCAAGAAGAAACTAGCAGTTGCCAAAGGGGAGGGTTGGGGGAGGGTAGGTGGAGAGGGAGAGGGAGAAGGGGATTCAGAGGTATTTTGATTGGCACACATGGTGTGGGGGGGATCAGGGGGAAGACAGTATAGCACAGAGAAGGCAAATAGGGACTCTGTGGCATCTTACTACACTGACAGGCAGTGACTGCAATGGGATATGCGGGGACACGATAACGGGTAAATGTAGTAATCACATTGTTTTTTCATGTGAAACCTTCGTAAGAGTGTATATCAATAATAGCTTAATAAAAAAAAAAATAAAACAAGGTTCTAATCTTCATTTTGCCATTTTCTTCTAATGTTACTTAAGAAACCACAAATTTTCATCCAGGTTTCAATTTCTTTATTTTGTTTTTGAAAGTCTAGGAAATAACTTTTTACAAAAGGGTATAATTTATAGATGACATCATGTTTGTAGAATGTTTTTAGTTCCCTGCAGACTGTTACTGACTCTTCTTGGTTCCTCATTTTTATGTACATTCATACTCCTAAATGCTTTCAAGTCTTCCATCTGTCCTTCTCTCTGACCCTTCTGCTTTATTCAGTCAGAATCACCTAACCATTTCAATACTCTATATATTTTTATTATTCTTTTTATAAACTATATTCAGCTTTCTCTTCAGCTGATATCTGAAACTTCTACCACTATCCACCCCACCCTGGAAGGAGTGAGTGGTCAATGCTGCTCTCTATTCCTCGGTCAAAAGATCAACTCACAGGTCCTCAAGTTTAAGCACAAATACCAAAGCACATACACAAAAGTCCTCATCATTGATCACAAGCTCTTACGGTAACAATGTATAGCCAGATGCATATATCCCACATGGCATCTTAGATATTTGATGTAAGCATTCAAAAACATTTTCAATAACAGAAAGTATGGTGTCTTCCCACCCCACCCTCCTCAGAAGAAATCTATTTATCAGAAGAATCTGAGAAGTATCTTGTGTATTCTTCCAGAGAATATATGTCTATATAAGCATAAGAATGCTTGTGCCCATTTTTTTTGTTTTTACACAATTGTTGCATACCACAGTATAATAATGTTTGTCACTTAATATACCTACAAGATTGTTGTATATTAAGGTAGATCTACTTTATTCTTTTTAAAAACTGAACAGTATTTCCTATTATCTGCAACTATCAGATCTGTAACAATCTGATGCATATGCATAATATGAAGGGTAAATTCCTAGAAGTAAAATTGTCCTAAAGGCATGTATATTTTAAATTTTATATAAGGCTGACGTTTTTCCCCAAATAAGTTGTACCATTTTATAATTTCATTAACAATGTATCAGAGTAGCAATATTATTTTTTTGGTCTTAGAAGACAGGGATTTGATTACTAGTTTCTGTTGTATAGCTCCCAACTCAGCATCATAACTATATGACAGTTTAGAGCTTTCTGAGAAGGGTGTTGTATTAATAATTCACAGCATTACCCTGAGGTTCTTTCTTTCCAAATAAACACCCAGGATTCAGGTTTGTTTTCCCAGTCCTTTTACTCACATTTGGAGGCCAATGAATTTCTAGAGTAAGATGGGATGGTTTGACAAGTAAATAACTGAGTCCTAAGGAAAAACTCTGAACACACATCCCTTATAATTAGTCATCCAGTTTGATCTATCTTTTGTAAATTTCAACAGCATCATTTATTTCCTCTTTGAGATCCCAAAGAATAGATTAGGCCTCACAGTAACACCTAAGTTAATTTCCATAGCCGTTTTCCTACCACATTCAACACTGTCACATCCATTATTAACCCTCATTTTAACCCTTTACTGGTCAATCCAACCAACTATCAACAAAGTTGGTATTTTCTAAGTTGGACTGGAACATCTCAAGGCTGAAGGAATTGGGACAGGGGGCTTTATAGAGAACTCAAAACAGGGCCTCGTAAGGATTAGATGAATAGTTATCTGTGTATTTTGACATCTAAGAACATGTCATCAACATAATAGGTATCTGTGTACTTTGACATTGAAGAACATGTCATCAACATATTCAAATTAGAAGCAAATTAATACCAATTTATTTGAGTCAATAATCCCATCCTTTAATGTTAAATAACTTACTCTGACCACTCAGCTGGTAAAACAGCAGAAGTGGAATTCAACAACAGCCAATTATCTTGAACAATTTACTTAACATTACCAATCTTCAGCTTCCTCATCTATAATAAGGGAATAATTATAATACCTATCTTACTATTGAACTCTATAATAAGACTCCACTAATACTAGTTCGCTTTTCTCCACATCTAGGTACCAACGTGTCATTCACATCAGTAGCTCCTTCTATAGGTCTAAATCCAATACTAGAGACCAGGTACTTGATAAATACTTGTTAATTGATAGTTCCAGTCAATGGCAGACTGAGAACTACTACATCAGGATAGTGATGATTAATATTAACTAACATTTTACTACAGGCTTCGTGCTCGGAAGTATTTTACATGCAGTATCTCATTCAATCCTGATAAATCTATGATATGCCTGCTATTATTTTATTTTATAAGTAACAAAACTGAGGCTTAAAGTACTTAGATAATTTACTCAAAATTATGAAAATGGTAAATTACAGAGCCAGAATTTAAGTCTTTAAAGCCCATTCTTTTATCTACTACCCAATACTACATGATAGTTACCTTTATCTTTTATCCAATTACTTCTAACAATTTCCTTCCAATATCACCACAGTTTAATCAATTCACTTATGAAACATCATAAAGCTAATTTATACTGAGTTATTAGTAGCCACATTTTAAAAACAATCTTCAAACTACCTAATTTCATTTCCTCACCTTACACTTCTAATTTATATGAATATTTAGCACTGCCATTAAGAAAAAATAAAATTCCACCAGAGAGCAATATGCCCCAGAGGTTGCCAAATACACTTATGATTTCAGAAGGGCAGAGATACACAACAGCAAAATATGTTAGAAATTATCAAAATCAAGTAGAAAAGTACTTATGAGTATGAAAAAGACAATCTTGATTCAAGTAAGTTAGGATCTGAACAAACATATCTACTTACACTTCTGTCTAACATCCCTGTAAACCACTATTATTATTGGTGATGCTGTTGCTTTTATTATTAATGGCAAGAGAATAAAAAATCCTTCTTAACATTACCAGAAATCAAGAAAGGCTATCAGCAGATCAGAAATTGAGGAATTCTGGTAATATTAAAAAGCTGATGAGATACAGTGACAGAAAAATTCTTAAAAAACCTAGCCTAGAACACGCCCAGTAAAGGACACAATGAAGGTAAGAGTGATTCCCACTGTGCTCCAAGCTCAGAATCTGGACTATAGGAGGGAGAAGGGACTATGGGAGATTCTCCAGGAATTATGACAATTTGACTCAGAATCTTTGAGCAAGTGAATCCCAATACTCTCCTCTACTGAACTTTTTCTGACAAGTAGGCAAATGACAACAGGTATTTAACATTTGACTAAATCTCAGGGCTTTGGTAGGGTGGTGGGGAATACCTCTATAAGGCAATTTATAGCACTAAAAACTCTACTCTGTGAAAGACACTGTAAGCCACAGACTGAGAGAAAATCTTTGCCAACTATATATCTGATAAAGGACTTGTATCCAAAAGATTCAAAAAGTTCTTAATATCCAACTCATGAAGAAAGGGCAAAATATATGAACAAACTCCACCAAAGAAGATATATAGATGGCAAACAGACATGTGAAAAGATATTCAACATTTGTCAGCAGGGAATTGCACATTAAAATAATGAGATACAACTATACACCTATAAAAATTGTTACAAACCAAAAAACTGACAATACCAAATACTAATGAAGATGTGGAGCAACATTCATTGCTGGTACGAATGCAAAATGCTACAACCACTTTGGAAGACAGTTTGGCAGTTTGTTACAAAGCTAAACACAATCTTCCCATACAAACCAGCAATCCCACTCCTGGGTATTTACCTAAATGATCTGAAAACCAATGTTCACACAAAAACCTGCCTGTGAATGTTTATAGCAACTTCATTCATAATCACCAAAATTGGAAGCAACCAATATGCCTTTCAATAGGTGAATGGGTAAACAAACTATGATACATCCATAAAATGGAATATTATGTTGAGTGATTGAAAGAAATAAGCTATCAAACAACACACACAATACTTGAAACCAATGTAAGATTGTATATCAATGATACTTCAATAAAACACACACACACACACACACATACGCAAACATGAAGAAGCCTTAATCGAATACTGCCACGTGAAAGAAGTCAGTCTAAAAAGGCTACATGGTATATGATTCCAAATACTTGGCTTTCTGAAAAAATTATAGAGACAGTCAAAATGTGCTTAACAGAGAGGTACAGGGCAAAAGGGAGAAGATATGACTATCCCCAAGAAAACTTCCCAAGAGAAATGTGTCTACCAAAAAAAACATGTATTGTTAATGTTGACAGCATCACTATTTGTAAGAGCCAAAAAGTGTAAACAATCCAAAAGCACCTCAATTGATGCACTGATAAATACAATGTAGTATATTCATACAATGGAATATTATTCTGCCATAAAAAGGAATGAAGTATTGATACATGTTACAACATGAGTGAATCTTTACTATGCTAAGTAAAAAGAACCCAGATACAAAATACATAATATCACATACTGTATTATTCCATTTATATGAAATGTCCAGAAAAGGCAAATCCACACAGAAAGTAGGTTGGTTACAAGAGACTGGAAAGGGAGAAATGGAGTGTGACTACTACTGACAGAGGGTTTCTTTTGGGGATGATGAAAATCTGCTGGAATTAGATATCCATGATGGTTGAACAACTTTGTGAATATACTAAAATCCATTTATTGCATACTTTAGAGGATGAATATTATTGTATGTGAATTATAGCTCAATTTTTAAAAATTTTTAAAGAAAAATATTTACTATTAAAAAAATAAGTATCCTCTCAGTAATGCTCCTCACCACCTTACTAAGTCAGTCTTTTCAACCATTTATTCTCTCTTGCATTACTTCATCCACTAGCATATTCGGACCCCTTACTTATGTTCCAAGTAGCACTACTCTAAGCCCTGGGACACAACACCAAACAAGACAAGATCCTTACTCTCATGGTGGGGAGAAGTAGAAGAAAAAATAAAACCAACAAAAAAATATAGGGTAGTGTGGTAAGTGCTATGATGAAAATAACAAAATGATGTGACAAATAATGTGATATAACAAGGCACTACATTAGATCAGGTGGTTAGAGAAGACCTTCCTAAGGCCAGAAAGCCAGGAAGAAGGAGCCAGCCATGTGATGATCTGGGGAAGCACATTCCAGGCTCACAGAATAAACCAGTGCAAAAGCAATTTTTTAGGAATGAGGTAAAAAGTTAACTGTGGCTAGGGTATCAAAAATGATGGGAACAGTGGTAAAGAAGAAACTAGAGAGGCTGGTAGAACCACACTAAGATTTTAGAGATCAAAGTATGGAACTGAGGCTATCATTTTAAGTATAAATGAGAAGCCACTGGAGATTTTTTTAAATAACAGAAGTTAGTAACATGATTTGATTTAGTGTTTTTAAAAAAGATCATTCAAGTTGCCATGCAGAGAATAGACTGGAAGGAGGGCAAAAGTGGAAACAGAGATACCAGTTAGGAAACTAGCACAAAGAAGGGAATGATGGCTTAGACTTGTAGGGATAGAAAGATGAAAACAGATTCCAGTATTTATAGGCAGACCCAACAGGACTCACAGCTGGATTTCATGATTTGTGGAGAGTGGTGAAGAAGACAGAATCAAGGATGACTCCTAGTTTTTAGTCTCATATAGGTAGAAAATGGGTCATTTATTGAGATAGGTTTGGGGAGATGGGTTTTGGACATATTAACCTGACATACCTATTAGACATCCAAATGGGTATGTAAGGTAGACAGTTGCATGGGCCTCGGAAGAAAGATCATACTGATGGTGACTAATAATCTTGGAAACCTCACTGGTTACCACAGTGCCAGAAGATGCACTGGTATATTATTAACTGAGTCTCTTATAAACTATGAGAAGTTCTATAGTAAAGAAAATTGTTTATGGTTTAGCCCAGGGTTTCACAAACATCTTTAGTCATGAAACTTTTCTTCTACATTTTCAAATCCTGCTCTTCACACTTACTAGAGAACACTGTGCTAGTACATTAAACTGGTAACTGGGTTGTTTTTCAATTTTAAAACATGTTCAGAACAGTTCAATGACTTCATACAAGAAGAGGCAGAGAGTTGGTCAATTCACTATTTATTTAATACTCTCTAAAATTTTATAATCTAATCAGAAAATAATAAAGCACTTCACACACAAAGGCCAATTAGTTTCTACACCTGTGAAGTTATCTGTGCATTATCTCAGACACACATGAAGACACTAAAGTTTAATCACTCATCTCAGATCACCCTCTGAGTTTTTGAGTTATACAGGCATAACTAATTTATTGCACTTCACAGATACTGCACTTTTTACAATTTGAAGGTTTGTGGCACCCCTATGTCCATTGAATCTATTGGTGCCATTTCTCCAATAGCATTTGCTCACTTCATGTCTCTGTGTCACAATTATGATAACTCTCACAATATTTCAAACTTTTTCACTATTATTATACTTGTTCTGTGATCTGTGGTCAGTGGCCTTTGATATTACTATTATAATTATTTCAGGCCACCACAAACCACACCCATATAATAAGATGGTGAACTTAATCAATAAATGTTGTGTGCATCCTAACTCCTACTGACTAACCACTTTTGCATCTCTCTCACTTTCCTTGGGTCTCCCTAGTCCCTGAGACACAGCAATATTGAAATTAGGCCCATTAATAAGCCTACAAAGGCCTCTAAGTGTTCAATTGAAAGGAATAGTCACACATTCCTCACTTTAAATTAAAAGCTAGAAATGATTATGCTTACAGAGGAAGGCATGTTGAAACCCCAGAAAAGCTAAAAGCTAGGCCTCTTGCACCAAACAGTTCACCAGCTTGGGAATGCAAAGTAAAAATTCTTGAAGAAAATAAGTGCTACTCCAGTGAACACATGAATGATAAGAAAACAAAACAGCCTTAATGCTGGTATGGAGAAAGTTTTAGCGGTCTGGATAGATCAAACCAGCCACAACATGTCCTTAAGCCAAAGCCTATCCAGAGTAAGGCCCTAACTCTTCAATTCTTTGAAGGCTGAGAGAGGTGAGGTATAACAGAACATAAAAGTACAGGTGCTGATGTAGAAGCTGCAGCAAGTTATCCAGGAGATCTAGGTAAGATAATTAATGAAGGTGGCTACAGTTACCAACAGATTTTCAGTATAGATGAAACAGCCTTATATTGAAAGAAAATGCCATCTAGGACTTTCACGGCTAGAGAGAAGTCAATACTTGGCTTCAAAGCTTCAAAGGGTTGGCTGGCTCTCTTGTTAAGGGGCTAATGTAGCTGGTAACATTAAGTTGAAGGCAACACTCATGTACCATTCCAAAAATCCTAGGACCCTTAAGAAATATGCTAAATCTAGTCCGCCTGTGCCCTATATACGGTGCAACAAAGCTTGGATGACAGCACATCTGTTTACAGTATTGTTTACTGAGTATTGTACCCCACTGTTGAAACCTGCTTAGAAAAATATTCTTTTCAAAAATATTACTGCTCATTGACAATGCACCTCATCACTCAAGAGCTCTGATGGAGATGTATAATGAAGTTAATGTTGTTTTAATACCTGATAACACATCTATTCAACAGCCCACGGATCAACAAGTCATTTCAACTTTCAAATCTTATTAGGAAAGACATGGAAAGCTAGAGCTTCCATATATAATGACTGCTTTGATAGATCTGGGGAAAGTAAATTAAAAACCTTCTTGTAAGGAATCATCATTCATGATTCATGGGAAGAGGTCAAAATATCAACAACAGGAGTTTGCAAGGAGTTGATTCCACACCTCATGGCTGACTCAGGAGCTCAAGACTTCATGGAGGAAGAAGTCACTGCAGATGTGATGGAAACAGTAAGAGAACTAGAAGTGGAGCCTGTGACTGAATTGCTGTGATCTAATGGAAAAGCCTGAATGGATGAGGAGGTGCTTCTTAGAATGAGCAAAGGAAGTGGACTCTTGAAAAGTAATCTGTTCCTGGTGAAGATGCTGTGAAGATTGTTGAAATGACAACAAAGGATTTAGATAATTACATAACCTTAGTTGATTAAGCAGAAGCAGGGTTTGAGAGGATTGACTCTAATTCTGAAAGAAGTTCCACTGTGGGTAGAATGTTATCATACAGCAATGCAGCAAATTTCACTGTTGTCTTAGTTTAAGAAACTGCCACAGCCTTCCCCAACCTGCAGCAGCCACCATGTTGATCAGGCAGTACCATCAACACTGAGGCAAGGTCCTCCCCAGCAAAAAGAATACAACTTGCTGAAGCTCAGATGATGTTTAGAATTTTTTAGCAACAGAGTGTTTTTAATTAAGGTATGTACATTTTTAAAGATATAATGCTATTGCACACTTAATAGACTACAGGATAGTGTAAACAACTTTTACATGCATCAGGAAACCAAAAATTTCATTTGGCTCACTTTATTGCAATATTCACTTTATTGTGGTGATCTGGAACCAAATGTTCAGTATCTCTGAAGTATGGCTGTATATAGTTGCAGTTTCCTTTGCCCAGCAACAAATTCCTTATTCCAGTCAGGAAACAGGTACTGAAACCACATGAGATTTTAGGAAGTACCCACAGTTGAATGTCTGGGTGATTTCTCTGCAACAGCAGTAATCCATTTTCAGAATCCTATACAATGTGCTTGACTGCTAAAAGCTGGAAACTAAAACTTGCATATGCAAGGTATAAATGAGCATCAACCTGGCAACTGAGTTGGCAGTAATTCCAAATATACAGTATTTCAATCAAGAAACAGCTGGGAAGCTTAAACATCACTTCCTTTGTAGAAATATTTCCTGACTTTTAATAAAAAACTGTTCATTTTCTCTTGTGTCTCTTTGTAGCTTAAAGTGCCCATAACACTTTCTGTATTTATGTGTTTGTCCTCTTTCAGACGCTCTTTAAAATGAGAGGCCATGTCCTCTTTATTTTTGTAACTTCACTGCCTAATATGATGTCTGGCACATAGTAGAAGAAAGGGCAAGAATTTGGAATAAAGACCCATTTTAGATACTATCTTTGTAACTTGCTAGCTGTGAAATCTTGGACAAATTATAAAATCTCTTTAATCTCAAAACTAAAAAATGTGAGATATCATTACCAATTTTGCAAGAGCATTATAACACTTAAATGAGTGTACATTTAAAACACCTTAGTTTTGAAGTAGCTGTCACACAGCAAATATGCAATATAGAAACTGATAGCTTTAAAATGTTCAATGGAAGACACCAATAAATGGAAATACATCCTGTGCTCATGGATAGGAAGAAATAAATGGCCATCCTGCCTAAAGCAATCTACAGATTCAATGTAATCTCTATCAAAATTCAAACACCATACTTCAAATTAGTTCAACCACTGTGGAAAGCAAAATGGAAGCTCCTCAAAAAACTAAAAATAGAAATATCATTTGACCCAGAAATTCCACTTCTAGGAATTTACCCAAAGAAAACAAGATCACAGATTCAAAGACATATGCACCCCTATGTTTATCGCAGCACTATTTAAAATAGCCAAGATATGGAAGCAACCTAAGTGTCCATCAGTAGATGAATGGATAAAGAAGATGTGGTACATATACACAATGGAATATTATTCAGCCATAAGAAGAAAACAAATCCTACCATTTGCAACAACAAGGATGGAGCTAGAGGGTATTATGCTCAGTGAAATAAGCCATGCAGAGAAAGACAAGTATGAATGATTTCACTCATTTATATATATGTACACATATACGTGTATGTGTACAAATACCAATCCTCACTTTATTTCTTAGTCCGTTCAAGCTTCTATTATCAAAATGCCACAAATTAGATAATTTATAAAAAACAGAAATTTCTTTCTCATTGGAGGCTGGAAGTCCAAAAACAGCATGCCAGCATTGTCAAGTATTAGTGAAGGCCCTCTTCCAGGCTGCCACCTGACTTCTCACTGCAACCTCAGACAGTAGTAGGGGCAAGGGAGCTCTGTGGAGTCATTTTTATAAGTGTGCTAACCCCAGTCATGAAGGTGGAGCCCTCACAACCTCCCAAAGGTTTCACCTCCTAATATCATCACATTGGGCATTAGGATTTCAACATATGTATTTGGGCGGGGGACAAAATTAGACCATAGCAATCTTCCTGCACACTTCTAATCCATAAAGGGTCAGCTTAAAACATAACCCCCTCATCTTATTTGTTTACATTTTACATTTTTCTTTCTCTCTTACATGCCAACTTGTGATTTATTCAAGAATATGGATGTCTTAGTTATCCCAGAATCTGCAGTGCCTAACATAGAAAGAACCAACATACATAAAAGATTTAACTGCAGCAAGATGGATTGGAGATACTTCCTAAGCCTGACACCAAAATTTCATTTTCAATCTTAGATCCTTTACAGTCCTGCCCTAGTTAAACATTAGCTAAAAAAAATACCCAGGTCAATCAAAGCAAGACATCTCAGCAATTCTAAGCAAGCCTCCCAACTGAAGGAGAGGAGAGGGAAGAAGGAAGTAGCTTTTATAGTTATAATAACTAAACAGGTTGCTGTTTCCGCCAATAGTTTAAAGTCATTTAACCACACTTTTAAAACTAATATGCACTTCCCTGTAGTAATAGGATTACTTTTTATTTTCCCCCAAATTAAAAAAATAGGATTTTCCCTGGCATGTAGTCCAAAAGTGCAGCCCATTATAAAGGGTACAATGAAAGATAGAATCTGCAGCATTGGCATAATAGAAAAATCTTTACATCAGATACAGATTTCAAGTTTATATGAGGGCAAAGATTTGCCTACAATTCCTATAGTTCCTCCTTTCCATTCAAATATGAAGCAGTAACACAATAGGTATCCAATACAATCAGTGACATAGCAGTTTGGTGATCTAAAATTTGCTTTGAAATAAAATTCTTATCATAAAGCCAGCTGACTAGAAAACACACACACACAATGCTAAAATCAGATGGAACTTCTCCTCCTCTTACACACTCTTAATTACACCTTTTTTTTTCATCAGATACCTAGTTATCCATAGAGAATTAATAAAGGGGACAGTTTATTCAGAAAGCCTCCCCAGTAACCTACATTTGGTTAATGATGCTATCTCTGTGTTCACATAGGAAACTGTCATGTGTCTCTATTTTACAATATACAGGAGATCCTCAAAGGCAAGGTCTGTTCCGAAGTCACCACTGCCTCTCCAGAACCTAGCAGAAGGTCTAAATCAGAAAAGATCTTCAATAAACATTTTTGAGTTAAACTGATGAAGGACCCCAGGTCAAAAATGGTAAAGTAAACCAAATATTTTGACATTTGCTATATTCCCAGCTTATAAAAACAGGCCTATGGAGGCTTAGTAACATGCTCCTAAATAATCAATGGATCAATGATCAAATAAAAACACAGATAAAGCAATATATGGAGACAAATGACAACAATAATTCAACACCACAAAATCTGTGGGACGCAGCGAAGGCCGTGCTAAGAGGGAAATATATTGCAATATAGGCCTACCTCAGGAAAGAAGAACAATCCAAAATGAACAGTCTAAACTCACAATTAATGAAATTAGAAAAGGAAGAACAAATGAAGCCCAAGGCCAGTAGAAGGTGGGACATAATAAAGATTAAATCAGAAGTAAATAAAATTGAAAAGAACAAAACAATAGAAAGAATCAATGAAAGCAGGAACTAGTTCTTTGAGAAAATAAACATAATAGATAAACCCCAAGCCAGACTTATCAAGAAAAAAAGAGTCTACACACATAAACCGAATCACAAATGAGAAAGGAAAAATCACTATAGACACCAGAGAAATACAAAGAATTATGAAAGAATACTATGAAAAATTATATGCTAACAAACTGGATAACCTAGAAGAAATGGACAACTTTCTAGAAAAATACAAGACAAGGATGCCCACTCTCCCCACTTTTATTCAACATAGTTCTGGAGTTCCTAGCCACAGCAATCAGACAACACAAAGAAATAAAAGGCATCCATATTGGTGAAGAAGAAGTCAAACTGTCCCTGTTTGCAGATGACATGACAGTGTACATAAAAATCCCACAAGAATCCACTTTGAGTTAAACTGATAAAGGACCCAAAACTACTAGACCTAATATCAGAATTTAGCAAAGTTGCGGGATACAAAATTAATACACAGAGATTCAAAATGGAGTATGAGAGGTGAGACAGAGAGCTCCTCTCAAAATTACAAACAGTACAAAAATATAGTTGATAAATACAACTAATCTTCAGACAGCAACAAGAAAGAAGGATGAATTGGACTACATACAGACCTCACGAACAGAGCAAACCTCAAGAAATGGTGGGACCCAAGCCCTTCCCCAACCGCAGCTCACCAGCAGGAGGAAAAGAAACAGAGCATGGGAGGGGGTGAAAGCCTGGGAATGTTGGAGACCTAGCCCTGGACATCTGCTTTGTGAGCAGAATCCTATAGTGTGCGGTGCTCTGGACGTTGGGGAGCTCGGAAAGGCGGAGTGCTTGAGAAATTGACATTCTGGCCGTTTGGGGAGGAGGTGATCCACACTGGGTTGCTCTGTGTCAAGGAAAGGCAGGCAGTCTGAGAGGCTTCCTAGCAGCCACAAGGCAGCTGAAGCGGTGGGGTTTGTACGGAGCATGCTGTGCGGGAGAAGTGAGAGCTGGACAAGGTAGTCTGGGCATGCTCTGCCCAGCTGATTGGGAACTTTGAGGAGCTTCAATTCAGGTGCTCCATCGCCCTGATGGCCTACTCAGCTCCGAGGCCCCCCACTGTGACACACAGCCTGCCGAGCCTTCCTACTGGCCTGCAGGCACCTGCTCTCAAACCTGTAGTCATTATGCAGGCGTCAGGCCAGCTAGAGGGAGGCCCCACCTACAATAGCTAGAGACGCAAAGCACAGAAGTTTACCCATGTGTGCTTGACCCACTGCCTCTGACACTGAAGACAGGCACTGCAGACGGGAAGCAGGAACAGATCTTCCCTCCCGCCAGGCACCAGCTCTGCTCCTCTACGACCCCCAACCTCACTCTAGGTTCTAAGCAGCTCCAGAGACTGGAGTTTCTGAACACTAGTGGGCACCACACAGAAAAATGAAAGGCCAAAAGAATATGGTTCAGACAAAAATCTCACAAACCCCAGAAAGAGGGCCAAATGAAACCGAACTCAACAATCTTCCTGAAAGAGAGTTCCAAATAAAAATTATAAACGTGCATATGGAGGTACAGAAAAATATTGAAGACCTCAGGAACGAATTTAGGATGGAGATTCAATCATTAAGAAATACCATATCTGAAATGAAACATACAATGAAGGGATCTAAAGCAGATTAGATGTAGTAGAAGAGAGGGTAAATGGAATAGAAATTAGAGAAGAGGAATACAAAGAAGCTGAGGTACAGAAAGAAAAAAGGATCTCTAAGAAAGAAAGGATATTGAGAGAACTGTGTGACCAATCCAAATAGAACAATATTCGCATTATAGGGGTAGCAGAAGAAGAAGAGAGAGAAAAAGGGAGAGAAAGTGTCATTGAGGAGGTAATTGCTGAAAACGTCCTCAAACTGGGGAAGGAGATAGTCTCTCAAGCCATGGAAGTGCACAGATTTCTGAACACAAGGGACCCAAGGAACACAACATCAAGACATATAATAATTAAAATAGCAAACACCAAGGATAAAGACAGATTTTTGAAAGCAGCTAAAGAGAGAAAAAACATCACATACAAAGGCAAACCCATCAGGCTATCATCAGACTTCTCAACAGAAACATTACAGGCCAGAAGGGCATGATATATTTAATGCAATGAAGCAGAAGGGCCTCGAACCAAGAATACCCTACCCGGCAAGGTTATCATTTAAATTTGAAGGAGGGATTAAACAATTTTCGATAAGCAAAAGCTGAGAGAATTTACTTCACACAAACCACCTATACAGGGCATTTTGGAGGTGCTCATATAGATGGAAGTATTCCTAAGGCTAAACAGATGTCATCGAAGGGAAGAAAAAGAGTACAGAATATGATTCATAACATACAAAGAATGGAGGAGGAAGAAAAAGGAGGAAAAAAAAAAGAGCCTTTATTTAGGCTGTGTTTGTAATAGCATAGGAAGTAAGTTAAATTAGACAGTTAGATAGTAAGGGAATTGCCCTTGAACCTTTGGTAACCACAAATCTAAAGCCTGCAATGGCAATAACTACATACCTATCAATAATCACCCTAAATGTAAATGGTAAGAATGCACCAGTGAAAAGATACAGAGTTACTTAATGGATAAAAAAAACAGACCCATCTATATGCTGCCTACAAGAGACACACTTCAAACACAAAGACATACACAGACTGAAAGTAAAGGGATGGAAAAAGATACTTCATGCAACTAATAGTGAGAAAAAAACAGGAGTTGCAGTACTTGTATGAGACAAAATAGACTACAAAACAAAGAAAGTCACAAGAGACAAAGAAGGACATTACATAATGATAAAAGGGTCAGTCCAACAAGAGGATATAACTATTATAAATATCTATCCACCCAACACAGGATCACCTACATATGTGAAACAAATACTAACAGAATTAACGGGGGAAATAGAATGCAATGCATTCATTTTAGGAGACTTCAACACACCACTCACTCCAAAGGACAGATTAACCAGACAGAAAATAAGCAAAGAGACAGAGGCACTGAACAACATACTAGAATACATGGACCTAACGACATCTATAGAACACTCCATCCAAAAGAAACAGGATACACATTCTTCTCAAGTGCACATGGAAAACTTTCAAGAATAGCTCACATATTAGGACACAAAAGAACCTCAGGAAATTCAAAAAGATTGAAATTGTACCAAGCAGCTTCTCAGATAACAAATGTATTAAACTAGAAAAAAATTACACAAAGAAAATAAAAAAGCCCACAAACACATGGAGGATAAAAAGCATGCTTCTAAATAATCAATGGATCAATGATCAAATAAAAACACAGATCAAGCAATATATGAAGACAAATGACAACAATAATTCAACACCACAAAATCTGTGGGATGCAGCGAAGGCTGTGCTAAGAGGGAAATATATTGCAATACAGTAGTACCTCAGGAAAGATGAACAATCCAAAAGAACAGTCTAAACTCACAATTAATGAAACTAGAAAAGGAAGAACAAAGGAGGCCAAAGTCAGTAGAGGGAGGGATATAATAAAGATTAAAGCAGAAATAAATAAAACTGAGAAGAATAAAACAATAGAAAGAATCAATGAAAGCAGGAGCTGGTTCTTCGAGAAACTAAACAAAATACATAAACTCCCAGCCAGACTTATCAGGAAAAAAAGAGAGTCTACACACATAAACAGAATCACAAATGAGGAAGGAAAAATCAGTACGGATACCCAGAAATACAAAGAATTATAAAAGAATACTATGAAAAATTATATGGTAACAAACTGGATAACCTATAAGAAATGGACAACTTTCTAGAAAAATACAACCTACCAAGGCTGACCCAGGAAGAAAGAAAATCTGAATAGACTAATTACCAGCAAAGAAATAGAATTCGTAATCAAAAATCTACCTAAGAACAAAACTCCTCAACCAGATGGTTTCACTGCTGAATTTTATCAAACATTTAGTGAAGATCTAATACAAATCCTCCTTAAAGTTTTTCAAAAAGCAGAGGAGGAGGGAATACTCCCAAACTCATTCTATGAAGCCAACATCACTCTAATACCAAAACCAGGAAAAGACACTACAAAAAAAGAAAATTTCAGACGAATATCCCTGATGAACATACATGCAAAAATACTCCACAAAATATTAGCAAACCGAATTTAAAAATACATCGAAAAGGTCATCCATCATGATCAAGCTGGATTCATCCCAGGGATGCAAGGATGGTACAATATTCGAAAATCCATCAACATCATCCACTACATCAACAAAAAGGACAAAAACCACATGATCATCTGTATAGATGCTGAAAAAGCATTCGACAAAATTCAACATCCATTCATGATAAAAACTCTCAACAAAATGGGTATAGAGGGGAAGTACCTCAACATAATAAAGGCCATATATGACAAACCCACAGCCAACATTATACTTAACAGCGAGAAGCTGGAAGCTTTTCCTTTAAGATCGGGAACAAGACAAGGATGTCCACTCTCCCCACTTTTATTCAACATAGTATGGAGGTCCTAGCCACGGCAATCAGACAACACAAAGAAATAAAAGGCATCCAGGTGAGCAAGGAAGAGCTCAAACTGTCCTTGTTTGCAGATGATATGATACTGTATATAAAAATCCCTAATAAATCCACTCCAAAACTATTAGATCTAATATGTGAATTCAGCAAACTTTCAGGATACAAAATTCATACACAGAAATCTGTTGCATTCCTATACACTAACAATGAACTAGCAAAAGGACAAATTAGGAAAACAATTCCATTCACAATCGCATCAAAAAGAATAAAATACCTAGGAATAAACCTAAATAAGGAAGTGAAAGACGTATACCTGAAAACTACAAGACACTCTTAAGAGAAATTAAAGAGGACACCAATAAATGGAAATTCATCCCATGCTCTTGGCTAGGAAGAATTAATATTGTCAAAATGGCCATCCTGCCTAAAGTAATCTACAGATTCAATGCAATCCCTATCAAGGTACGAACAACATTCTTAAATCAACTAGAGCAAATAGTTCTAAAATTCATATGGAACAACAAAAGATCCCGAATAGCCAAAGCTATCCTGAGAAGGAACAAAAAAGCAGGGGGAATTACGCTCCCTGACTTCAAGCTCTACTACAAAGCCACAGTAATCAAGACACTTTGGTACTGGCACAAGAACGGACCCATAGACTAGTGGAACAAAATAGAGAGCCCAGATATAAACCAAAGCATATATGGTCAATTAATATACGATAAAGGAGCCATGGATATACAATGGGGAAATGATATCCTCTTCAACAGCTGGGTTGGCAAAACTGGACAGCTACATGTAAGAGAATGAAACTGGATTACTGTCTAACCCCATACACAAAAGTAAACTCAAAATGGATCAAAGACCTGAATGTAAGTCATAAAACCATAAAACACTTAAAAAATATGTAGGCAAAATCTCTTGGACATAAACATGAGCAACTTCTTCATGAACATATCTCCCAGGGCAAGGGAAACAAAAGCAAAAATGAACAAATGGGACTACATCATGCTAAAAAGCTTCTGTACAGCAAAGGACACCATCAGTAGAACAAAATGACATCCTACAGTATGGGAGAATATATTCATAAATGACATATCCAATAAGGGGTTGACATCCAAAATATATAAGGAGCTCATGCACCTCAACAAACAAAAAGCAAATAAGCCAATTAAAAAATGGGCAGAGGCACTGAACAGACACTTCTCTAAAAAAGAAATTTAGATGGTCAACAGGCATATGAAAAGATGCTCCACATCGCTAGTCATTAGAGAAATGCAAATTAAAAACACAATGAGATATCACTTCACACCAGTTAGGATGACCGCCATCCAAAATACAAACAACAATAAATATTGGCGAGGATGTGGAGAAGGGGGAACCCTCCTACACTGCTGGTGGGAATGTAAACTAGTTCAACCATTGTGGAAAGCAGTATGGAGGTTCCTCAAAAAACTCAAAATAGAAATACCATTTGACCCAGGAATTCCACTCCTATGAATTTACCCTAAGAATGCAGCAGCCAAGTTTGAAAAAGACATATGCACCCCTATGTTTATCACAGCAATATTTACATTAGCCGAGAAATGGAAGCAACCTAAGTGTCCATCAGTAGATGAATGGATAAAGAAGATGTGGTACATAAACACAATGGAATATTATTCAGCCATAAGAAGAAAACAAATCCTACCATTTGCAACAACATGGATGGAGCTAGAGGGTATTACACTCAGTGAAATAAGCCAGGCGGAAAAAGACAAGTATCAAATGTTTTCACTCATCTGTGGGTATAAGAACAAAGGAAAAACTGCAGCAGACTCACAGAACCCAAGAATGGACTAACAGTTACCAAAGGGAAAGGGACTGGGGAGGATGGGTGGGAAGGGAGGGACAAGGGGAGAAAATGGACATTACGATTAGCACACGTAATGCAGCGGCAGGGACATGATAAAGGCAGTATTTATAAAGAAGACAAGTAATGATTCTATAGCATCTTCCTACGCTGATGAACAGTGACTGTAGTGGGGTATGCGGGGGGGACTTGATAATAGGGGGTCTAGTAACCATAATGTTGTTTAAGTGATTATACATTAACAATACCAAAAAAAAAAGGCCTAATCATAACAAATATAAGTAGCATACTACACCTCCATAATATTCTCCAAACTGTTTTAAACTACCATTTGGTAGTACAACTGAATAAAGAGAATGAGCACAAGACACAGAATTAGATGTGCCATGGGACCGTCAGGCAGCTAGGCAGACATGAGCAGGTCCCATCCTGTCCTGGACAATGTCCTCCCTATCTCCACTTACCCCTTGTTACCAGCCTACAGAAGACACCCCAACCTCCTCCTGTTAGGGTTCAGTCTCCTGCCTTATTAGGGCCAAACAAGATGTAAAAAGTCCTATGGGGCTTCCAGACCACCAACACAGGTTGGCCGTAGGCACACTAAGACCCAGAAGGTGACCCGGAGCTATACCTCAGAGTATATTATATTGTAATTATAATAAATTTACATTGCAGTTTAACCCCTCCTCTTTCCACTTAAGTACTTATAGATAAGCGCCTGCGCAGTAGGAAGGTTATATAACCTAAAACTGTCAATCAATATGTCAACTGAATTATGCCTGACACAGGGAGAGACTTTCCACCATTTAAAAACCCTAACCTTAATATTGGGGCTGTTTCTGGTTTCCAGTTAGCTCGCTCTCCACCCTTCTGGAGAGTGTACCTCCGCTTTACTTAATACACTCCTGCCAGTTAAGACTGTTCTGTCTCTTGACTGAATTCTTTCCTTTGAGAAGATAAGGAAACACACCTTACTCTGCTAACCATAGTTACAGTTTAAACTTCAGGGATCCTCAATGGCAGTGTCCCTTTCAAGGCACTGAAAGGAATCCTAACAAGTTCCTATGGTCTGGTCATATGATTCCACCAAAACTGCAAAAGTAGGCTAACTGGAATTGGTTAATACTGCATTCTCTGACACCCCCCACCCACCCCATCATACTTCCTCCTTGGTGAATGTGGTAATTCTGGGCATTTGGCTAAAGGGAAGTTGAGTTGGGTATATATTTAAGGTTTCATAGGATACATGTAGTTCACAATCAGTTCCATGTATGACTACATTATTGCTTGTTTAGGTACAGAAATGATTTCCAAGAATATTCCTACCACACAAGCACTGACTTATCTGATTATCATTTACACACTAATGTGCAGGACCAGAGTCAACTGGATTTTAAGCTCCATAAAGTACTGGCACAGATATAAGAACATTGTACTTCATAATACAGAAAAGACTTAGTAGAGATTTCCCCAAATTTGACGATGATCTTAAAATATTACATCACATTACCAATAAAAAGAGTTGTGAATCAAAACTTTTCTAAACTGTCAATAATAACAAGCACATTTTGATCAGCCATACTAGAGGAAAAAGTAAATAATCTTTCTCTTCTATCTAAGAAAGCAGGAACGCCATTTTTAAGAACTGTTGACATTAAGGAGGCATGGTCAAAAGTATGCAGCCAAAAAATGTAAGTAAAATAAAGGAGTAAGGGATATCAGGCAGTTAGCTAATAAAAATGTTATTTTCTATACTTTGTGATGTTCAGTGACTTTGCTTTACCCAATTTGTAATTTGTTATAGTTTTCTCATTTTAAATGTTTACTTTGCCACCTAATTTTGTAGTCATGATTTTTTATTCATTTTCTCAAGGAAGGCCTCCAAATATGGATTAGTCTACACACTGAAGACTCACTGAAGATACTGACAGATGGAAAATTAGAAATTACAGCCTGATATAACTAATTCTCTCAATTGTCCACAAAACTGCTCTCGACCATCCCCTAAAGAACTAACCATGCCTTCTTTCCAGGCACTGCTTTACTCTATGCAGTCTTCTATCACTGTATTTACCAAACTATGAGAATCCTGTTTGACTTGTCTATCTCCCCTATTACCATGTGAAATCAGGAGCAGGTCCTGTATGACTTATTTATGTAGTTATTTTTTTAGATGCTACTTTGTAATGCAACACATTTTCTCCTGAATTTTCTATGAGCTCCACATTTATTTTCAAATCCTATGTATGCATTCTTTCGGGTAAAATCCACATACAGATGTTCAAGATGGTAAGTACAGATCTTTTTATTCAATGACAATTTATATTCTACAGTGTATTCTTTTTCTATTATACACTGACTGTAACAGAAAGCTTTGATAAGTATTTGTAGAATAATTTGAAGAATATTTGTAGAATAATTAAAGTTAAAAATTATGGTATTTACAAGGAATTCAAAGCATTAAATTAATATTCTTAAGAAAATAAATAAGCACATGTTGATGCCCAGAAAAACTGATAAAATGTCCTGGAAAATGGGAAAAGCCTTTATTCCTTTTACTTACTGGAACTACAGGAAGATAATGGAAACATGAATACAAAATTATAAGTAATTTTCTCCTATAAATTTGATTTCAAATACAGCTGATTGTTTTTGGTTTTTAAATAAAACAGAGCTCATTCCTAATTTGGAAATAAATTTTAACCAATGAATAATTAAGGTAAAAGACATGAAATATTTAAGTAAAATTTGCTAAAGCATACTTGAGAAGCATAAACTGAATAATCTGTAATATCAATGAAGACTAATACTAAATAATAAGCAAGTAAAAGATAGTTCTTTGCAGCTCAAACTTGGATTAACCTGTTTTCTTGAAAAAAAAAGAGCTATGAAATGTTAGCTGGAAAAAGGACTTTTAGGTTATTTACTAATACATCCCAGGAACAATGACAACTCAAAAAACATAAAGTAGTTAAAATGCAGTGATACACCTTGTGGGAGCTTGTTCACTGTACTGGAACTTGTTTGTTGCATGGTGAGCAATAATGTCTTGTGTATTGAAAAGTTGTTAAGAGAAAAAACCTCAAAAGTTCACATTGCAAGAAAAAATAATTTGTAACTATGTATGTTGAAGGATGTTAACTAAACTTACTGTGATAATTATTTCACAATAAAAAAATTTAAAAAAATGCAGTGATACAATTTCCTTTTACTTGGACACCACACAACTGTGGATACTTAACAGTAAATTTCAATAAAATGGATTAATACTTATAAGAAGACTATTTTGAAGAGTAATGGTTGAAGATGGTGGGCTGAAAATACATACTAGCCTCCACTCACTATTCAAAGTGATAATAAAGTGAATTTAAAAAAAATCATAATCCCATAAGGACAAAAAAATGAAAGAAGAAACAACAAAATTTTGGAAATGATAAAGTAGGTGAACAACAACTGAATTAACATACCTAAGGAAACCTCATCCTATACTTAGAAGCAGCCTAATTTAATTTATGCCATAGATTCCACAAAAGGTTCAGGAATCAGTAGAAGTAGGATACTCTGACAGAGGGAGTGACGATGGAACAAGACTTTCACAGTCTGTTTAAGGGGTTACACACCTAGATCCCCACTGCAGTCTACATGGTGGGCTTCAGTACTACCCCCTTCATAAGGAAAAACTAGAAGTTGAAGGTTTACTATGAAAAGGGCAAGCCAGAGAGGGTGTCTGGCTTGGGGAGAAATAGACACAGTTGCAAAAGACATACCACACTTAACACTGGGACATTAGAGGAGTTGGGAAAAATCAAGGTTGAGATCCCTAGCCTCTTCCCACGAGCAGGATCCCAATCTGAGCCAGGATAATAATCTCCAAGCAAAGACCATAAGGGTTTATTCTGGCAAATATGACCCCACCATGTATAAAGACCTAGAAAGGACATTTGTACCAGAAGTTCTTCAGGGAAATAGCCAAGCAATATCACACTTCAGGGAAGTCCACAGTTGACATGCCCTCCACATGCATGCACACAGATTCCAATTAGCTTTTTAGTTCTCCTACTTGTAAGTAAAAGCAGAAAGCAAAAGGGTTACCAGACACTTGAGGGAAGCCTCTAACATGAAAGAAGATATCAAAATAGACAGAAAAGGCAACTGGAAGATAAACAATGCAAAAGAACCACACACACAAAAACTATTAATATCCTCAAGTGACAGAAAAAAAAATTTGTTTCATGAAGTAAGAAAGGAGAAACTAAACAGGACTCTTGAATTTTTTTTAAATGGCAGCAGAAATGAAAAACAGAAAGAATAGAAAATAAAATTGAAGTAATCTCTCAGAACGCAAAGCATAAAAGACAAAGAGATGGAAAAGGAGAAAAAGAGAGTTAAGGTAGTCCAGGAGGCCCAATATCCAAGTAATGGGAAATCCAGAAAGACAGAACAGAAAAACAAAGAAATATTTCATCAAGAAAATACTTTATCATGGAAAAACATCAGGATACTTTCCCAGAATTGAAAATATCTTCTTAGACTGAGAGACCACCAACAAAGGGATGAAAACAGACCTATACCAAAAGATGCAATTATAAAATTCCAGAATAAGTACAAAGAGAAGACCCTACAACAGTCCAGAGGAAAAAAACAAGTTTTATATAAAGAATAGTAATCATAAAGGCACTTGGACTTCTCAACCATATAAATTAAAATTAAAATTTTGTGCTATTATTTACAACCTAGAACTCTATACTCTGACACAGTAACAAGTATGAAGGTAAAATATATTTCTAGATACATAGGTCTCAAAGTATTTACATTCCACTTACTGTTTCTAGGGAGCTCTTACAGTATCTGCCCCACCAAAATAAGGCAGTAAACCAAGAAAGAGGACATAAGATCCAAGAACAGGAAATCTGACCCAAGAGCAAGGGTAATCCCCAGAATGAAGATAAAGGGAGATTCCAAAAATAACACCTATGCAGCAAGACTAAATAACAACCAATATGGACTGGAGCAGATCAGGAAGCTCCAACAGACACTGAAGGCAAAGTAAAAGAATGTGAATGTACTTGAAGGTTAACTGGGGAAATGTTTAGGATTAAGAGTAATGAGTACACACAAAATAAGACATTCCAGAGACAGTAAAAAGCTATTTAGGAAAGGAAGAATATAATTATATTGTCTTGATTGTCTCAACTGTCAACAATGTTTATATATCTAATTCTCACTATTAACTATACTGAGAAGCTGGCAGGATGGGAAGTATGTATATACATAGTTTGGTGGGAAGGTGGGGGGATATGCTCTTCTTCCATAATGAAAATTAACCCCAATAGCCAAAACAATCTTAAGAAAGAAGAATAAAGCCTGAGGTATCACACTCCCTGGTTTCAAACCATACTATAAAGCTATAGCAACCAAAACTGTATGGTATTTGGCATAAAAACAAGACACAGATCAATGGCATAGAAAAAAGAGCCCAGAAATAAACCCACACATATATAGTTAAGTAATTTACAACAAAGGAGGTAAGAATATACAATGGGGAAAAGACAAGTTTCTTCAATAAATGGTGCTGGGAAAACTGGACAACTACATGCAAAAGGATATAACTAGATCATTGTCTTACAACATACACAAAAATTAACTCAAAATGTATTAAAGACTTGAATATAAGACCTGAAACCATAAAACTCCTAGAAAAAAACATAGGTGGTAAGCTCCTTGACATCAGTCTTAACACTGTATTTTTGGATCTAAATCCAAAAGGAAGGGAAACAAAAGCAAAAATAAATGACACTACATCAAACTAAAAAGCTTATGCCAGCAAATGCAACTATCAACAAAACAAAAAGGTAACCTACTAAATGGATGAAGATATTTGCCAATCACTTATCTGACAGGGATTAATATCCAAAATGTATAAAGAACTCATTCAACTTAATAACAAAAATAATAATAATCTGATTTAAAAACAGAGAACCTGAACAGACATTTCTCCAAAGATATACAGATGGCTACCAGACACATGAAAAGATGTCCAGCATCACTAATAATCAGGGAAATGTATATCAAAACCACAAGAAGATAGCACCTGATACCTGTCAGTATGGCTATTATCAAAAAGACAAGATATAACAAGTGTTGGTGAGGATGTGGAGAGAAGGGAATTTTTGTGTACTGTTGGTAGATATGAAAACTGGTACAGCCACTATGGAAAACAGTATGAAATTTCCCACAAAAAATGAAAAATAGAACTACCATATGATCCAACATTCACACTATTATCTATTCAAAGAAAATAAAACAAATTTGAAAAGATATATGCACCTCTATGTCCTTTGTAGCAATATTTACAACAGCTAAATATGGAAACAACCTAAGTATTCATTGATGGATGAATGAATAAAGAAGCTGTGGTACACACACACACACACACACACACACACACACACACACACACTGTAACACTACTCAGCCATAAAAAAGAATGAAATCTTGCTATTAGTGGATGACATGAATGGACCTTTAGCACATTATGCTAAGTGAAGTAAGTCATACAGAGAAAGACAAACACTGTATGATCTCACTTACATGTGGGCTCAAAAAAAAAATACAAAAATACAAATCAAAATCCAGACTCATAGATAGGGAATAGAGGTGGTTGCCAAAGCAGAGAGGAGTTGCAGGCATTAGTGGGGAGGGTACAAAATGGGTGAAGGAGATCAAGAAGTACAAACTTCTAGTTATAAAATAAGTAAGTCATGGGGATGTAATATACAGCATGGGAAATAGTAATGTTATATTAGCTTCATATTGTGACAGATGATAACTAGAGTTATTGTGGTGATCATTTCACAATGTAGACAAATGTTCAATCATTATGTTGTGGTACACCCAAAACTACTATAATACTGTGTCAATTATACCTTAATAAAAAAAAATAGCTAATGCCTAGAAATGAAAAAAATCAATTTGCCTAACCTACACAATGGAGAAAGCATTATACTGCAGAGTATTTTCAAGGATTAGGAAGCAGAAAATAAAATACTAATGCAATGACTGGCACAAAGATCAATAAAAGCCATCCACTCAATATCTATTTCACATGAAATAGCAGAAACCTTGATTTTTGCAGTTGTGTATCCTGGGCTGGAATCCCTGTTTTGCCGTGTACTAGTTATACTAGTTATGTGACATTTGCTAAGCTACTCCATTGTTCTTACTGCAAAAAAAAAAAAAAGAAATCATAGCATCTACAATGTAAGCTGCTTCTGATATCTAAATGGTATGTATAAAAATATAGAGCATCACCTGATATATAGTCAGTGCTCAATAACTGATAAAATTTAAGTATATGTGCACCACCTCTTTATCCTTTGTAGCAAAGCCCATCAACTGACATAAGCTCAATTATATCACATATTGTACATTTTTAATAAGCAACTGTAAAAAGACTGGTGTCTTGCCAATGGGTTTCAGCCCCGGGCAAGTTCACTATGGATTCAGTGTGACCAAAGAAATGACAGTAGAACGTTCTTGGGGTGAAAGGGTTATACCCAACTTTATTTTCACGGTGGCAGGTCAATCACTAGAATCCCATCCACTCAGACAGAGTCTGCATGCAGCAAGCCAGTCTCTGCCTCTGGGCCTCTCTGCCTGCACAGCCGTTTCAGTCTCTGTCCTCAGCGCGGCCACTACTCCAGTCTCGTTTCTGCTTTCCTGCAGCCTTGCAGCCCTGCCACCTTATCGCCCACAGCACTGGGCAGAGCTCTTTATATAGAGTCAATAACAACATATTGCCCACACGTGTGTGGTGAGCTAGCCAACCCAGGCCAGGTGAGAATCCTGGACATAGGAACCTTCACTTTATCCACAAGTGGAAAATCATGTAATGTCAATGGGTTTCAGCTCTGGGCAAGTTCGCTATGGATTCAATGTGACCAAAGAAATTGACAGCAAAATGTTCCTGGAGTGAAAGGGTTATAAACAACTTTATTTCCATGGTGGAAGGTCAGTCACTAAAATACTTCTCACTCAGAGCGAGTCTGCATGCAGCAAGCTGGTCTCTGCCTCTGGCCCCTCTGTCCACACAGCTGTCCTCTGGGCCTCTGCCTGCACAGCCGTCCCGCACAGTTGTCCCGCACAGCCGTCCTCTGGGCCTCTCTGCACAGTCGTCCTGCACAACTGTCCTCTGGGCCTCTGTCCTCACGCTGTCACCACTCCACCCTATGCTCTGCTCTCCTGCAGCCTTGCAGCCATGCCACCGTGTTGTGTGCAGAGCACTAGGTGGACCTCTTTATATAGAGTCAACAGCCGTGTATTGCCCACAGGTGTGCAGTGAGCTAATCAACCAGGGCCAGGTGAGAATCCTGGCCATAGGAACTCTCATTTTATCCACAATAACTAAAATAATAAGACACTTGGAATTCTTGATGTAATCAAGATTACTCTCATTAGAATTTGTTTATACAATTGACAAAGTTTGGCCTTGGAAAATAGTAAGATCCCAGAGTCTCAACTGGTTAACCTAAAAATAGGATACTGAAATGCAATTGTTTACACACCAAAAAAACCTCTAGATCTAAATTATCCAGAGATTTGATCTCCTTCTTACTAATTCCACAAGACACCATAAATCCTCTCAAACACTATTAGGAGGAAACACTGTATGTTGCCAAATACAAAACAGTTCCCTTATAAATAAGAAAAAGGCACAAAAATACAATGATTTTGCCCAACTACATAAGTTCTATACTATCACCACCTAAATTCTAAGTCCTATCTCTTTGAGCCTGACTTACAGGGGCCTACACAGGCTCTAGGCATATTCTTTAGAGGACAACAGCATATCACAAGAATAAAAGAATTACTCTATAGAGGAATTGAAAACTGAAGCAAAACATTTACTTTATCAAGAGTGGCTCATTCTTCCTTTCTGTTCAGAAGCAAGGGTTGCCTATCATTCAGATCACCTGAACTGGTTTAAGCATGAGCTTACAGTATCCAACACAGGCCAGTCATGATTCCTCTAAATGAAGGCTAACAAAACAGCTAATTGTCATCAGTGTGCTACCAGGAAAGCCCCTGTGAAAGTAATACACAGAAGCAGTCAAACCTGGAAGTACAAGGCAGAGAAGACTATATAAACTCCAGAAAAGCTAGAATTAAAAAAAAAAGCCTAATCTAAAAATCTAAACTTCAAATTGAATTAAACTTTAATCCTAATACAATCGACATTTCACAGCATATAGGACTCGGCAATATTCCCCAGTACCAGGAATTGGACTTCAAATGTGGCCATTTAAAACTAAGGATAACACTCTTCTATTCAACACAGTACTAGATGTCCTAACCATGACAATCAGACAAGATAAAGAGATAAAAGGCATGCAAATTGGTAAGGAAGAAGTTAAACTGGCACTATTGGCAGGTGACATGATATTATACATAGAAAACCCTAAAGACTCCACCAAAAAACTATTGGAACTAATAAATGGATTCAGCAAAGTTGCAGGATAGAAAATTAATACACAGAAATCTGTTGTGTTCCTGTACACTAACAACAGACTAGAAGAAAGAGAAATTAGGAAAACAATTCCATTTACAATTGCATCAAAAATTATAAAATACCTAGGAATAAACCTACCAAGGAGAGGAAAGACCTATATTCTGAAAAATGTAAGACACTCATGAGAGAAATTAAAGAAGACATAAATAAATGGAAATCTATCCCATGCTCATGGATAGGAAGAATTATTGTCAAAATGGCCATCCTGCCCAAAGCAATTTACAGATTCAATGCAATCCTATCAAAATACCAACAGCATTTCTCAGTGAACTAGAACAAATAATCCAAAAATTCATAAGGAACCAGAAAATACCCTGAATAAACCAAAGCCATCCTGAGAAAGAACAAAGCTGAGGATATTACTTTCCCTGACTTCAAGCTAAACTACAAAGCTACATTAATCAAATCGGTATTGTACTGGAACAAGAACAGACCCATAGATCAGTGGAATAGAACAGAAAGCCCAGATATAAACCTATACACATATGGTCAATTAATATGTGATAAAGGAGTCATGATTAAACAATAGGGAAAGGACAATCTCTTCAATAACTGGTGTTGGAAAAACTGGACAGCCACATGAAAGAGAAAGAAACTGGGTTACTGTCTAACTCCATACACAAAAGTACACTCAAAATGGATTACAGACCCAAAATGTAAGACATGAAATCATAAAACTCTTAGAAGAGAACATAGGCAAAAATCTCTTGAACATAAGTGTCTTGCCAATGGGTCTCAGCTCCGGGCAAGTTTGCTATGGATTCAGTGTGACCAAAGAAAATGACAGCAAACATTCTTTGGGGTGAAAGGGTTTATTACCCAGCTTCTTCTCCCAGCAGTAGGTCAAGCACTAGCGTCTCTGCCTCTGCACAGAGCACTGGGCCGAGTTCTCTATATACTGCCATAATAGCCTATTGCCTAAAGGTGTGGAAGCAGTAACCTAGCAACAGGCCAGTTACATCATCAGGTGGTTTAAGTTCAGTGAAGATCCTGGCCATAGGAACCCCAGCTTTCCCACAATAAGCATGAGCAATTTTTTTCTGGACACATCACCTCAGACAAGGGAAACAAAATAAAAAATGACTAGGTGGGACTATATCAAACTAAAAAGCTTGTCTGTAAAGCAAAGGACACCATCAACAAGTGTTAGTGAGAATGTGGAGAAAAGGGAACCCTCCTATACTGTTGGTAGGAATGCAAATCGGCGCAGCAACAGTGGAAAGCAGTATGGAGGTTCCTCAGAAAAGCAGCCTCCTCAGTTCCTCAGAAAAGTACAGGAGAATATATTTGTAAATGATTTATCCAATAAGGGGTTAACATCCAAAATATATAAAGAACTTATACACCTCAACACCCAAAAAACAAATAACCCAATTAAAAAAATGGGTGGAGGACCTGAATAGACATTTCTCCAAAGAAGAAATACAAAACTGACCAACAGGCACATGAAAAGCTGCTCCACATCAATAATCACCAGGGAAATGCATATCAAAACCACAATGAGATATCACCTCACACCTGTTAGAATGGCCACCATCCAAAAGACGAGAAATAACAAGTGTTGGTGAGAATGTGGAGAAAAGGGAACCCTTCTACACTGTTGGTAGGAATGTAAATAGGCACAGCAACTGTGGAAAGTGGTATGGAGGTTCCTCAAAAAACTAAAAACAGAAACACCATACAACCCAGTAATTCCACTTCTAGGAATTTACCAAAGAAAACAAAATCCCTGATTCAAAAAAATATATGCACCCCTATGTTTATTGCCATATTATTTACATAATAGCTAAGATATGGAATCAACCTAAGTGTCCATTAACAGATGAATGGATAAAGAAGAGATCATACATATACTCAATGAAATATTATTTGGCCATAAAAAAAGAAATAAATTCCACCATTTGTGACAACATGGATGGACCTAAAGGGTATTATGTTGAGTGAGATATGCCAGGCAGAGAAAGACAAATACCATATGATTTCACTTATTGTGGAATCTAAAAACGAAACAAAACAAAATGATCAAAATAACAGTAAACTCACAGACACTGAGGAGTGACTGGTGGTTATAATGGGGAAGGGAAGGGGTGGGTAGGTGGAGAGGCAGAAGAGGGTAAGAGGGCACAAAAATTCTCAGTTATAATGTAAGCTGGTCACTGAGATGGTAGTACAGCATTGAGATTATAGCCAATGATTCTGTAACATCTTCCTATGTTGACAGTAACTGCACTAGTGGTGGTGAGGTTTTAATAATATAGTTAACTGTTGAATGACTATATCGTATACTTGAAACCAATGTAAGATTGTATATCAACAATCCTTCAATTAAAAAAAAAAATCTAAGAATAACACAAATGAGTGAAAATCACCAGAGGAGAAAAAAGAAAAATAAGCATAAAAATAATGCAAATATCCTCCACCCTTCTTCCCAGTTTCTTTTTCAACTAAGTGAAAAGTAACAGAATTGCCACAAAAAACAAATTCATTAAGGCTAGCAGGGTTTATCACACATACAATAATGCAAAGTATTTACTGATAAAATGATAGCGTCTTAGTTGTCATAGCATATAACTTCCTTGTGCTTCTAACAGTTTGTAAATGCTCAAAAACACAAGGAATATCATAAAGGCATATTCTTCATATTCTCCAGCAATTGAACACTACTATTTACTCATACCTCAGGGAAAAAAAAACTCTCTACCTTGAAATAATCCAGGAAGAAAACCCCTGAGGTAGCTCTTTATCAGACTCCATGAGAAGAGCAATAAATGCATGAAGAGTAATAGCTGAAAAGCAGTTTCCAATTTGCCTCCAGAATCTATAGGTCATTTTTACAGCTCTAAGTTTTCCACCCATCTCCTAAACATGTTTATTATTTGTATTAAATAATCAGTTTACAATCTGCATTAAAATATCAGAAATATAGCTAAGAAACAAGACATCCAATAGAAGTTAAACATCTCATTTTGTAAAATCCCTCTTTACAGACTATAATCTGTGCTAATCTTGGAGAAAAGTAATATTTTCCTAGTAAGTTATTAATATTTTAAAACTTAATTCTGTAACATAACAGTTATCAACAAAGAATTTTAAGTTATATCCTACCATTACTTTTAACATGACTCTTAATGAATGTTTAAATTTCATTTATTAACAAAGAGCTTCATTCTAAATTTTAACATAAAAGGCATTATTTTCTCTTTTTAAAATAAAAGAGGAAAAAGGTTGATGGCAATGGAAGCAAGCACCCTCACTATGCCACTGGAAATAGAGGAGAAAAATTCTTTGGGAGAATCTTTATTATTAAGTTGTTTACTTGGTATTAACATAAGAAACCCAAGAAGCTTTCATAATTTTCTTCCTAGTGGTGCAATGGTAGTGGGGACATGGGGAACTGGGCACTCTCATTCACCACTATTAGAACACAATTTACAATGGCAGGTAGGAAACATGTGCCTGACATACGCCAATCCTTGAAAGAAGATTAAAACAACAAGGTCTCTGCAAAACTGTGAGATAAAGACCTAATAAATAGGTGTTCCAAACCTTTCTGTGCACAGTAGTCACCTATTTGTAATTTCCCAGAAGTCACTGGAAGGGGAAAATTAGAGCAGAATGAACATAATCACTCATACCTGCACCTACTACGATGAAAAAGCCTTGAAAAAGTCATTGATCTGTTAAAAAAAATTATGTTACTGATATGTAATATATATTAGGCACTATGCTAGGTGGTAGAGATTTAAAAATAGTTTTTGAAACTGCTGCATCTTCAAAGAGGTCACATACTCTGATAAGAAAGAAAAGCCTGAAAACTGACAAGTACAGTATCTTTTTGATAAGGACTATAATAAGGACAATGAAGGACACAGAAACAGTATCTAACAAATTGGCAGGCGTGCACAGCTCAGGTTAAAAAGAGCTGATTCCTGAACTGGGGGTGGGAAGAAACTGGATTGGAAAGGAGATGGGCTCTCCAGCCAGAATAACAGGAACAGCATTTACAAAGGCAGGCGGTCATGGAAGAAATGCACGTTAAAAAAAAGCAAATAAAATGGCTGAGCTCTGTGTGGGAGGACATGACAGGAAGGAGAAAATGAGGCTGCAGCAGTAAGAGAACACCGTATCATGGAGGCCCTTGAATTTTGCCAACCACTTCCAGCCCATTCCAATCCCTACCTGAAAAGCCCAGGGAAACTGCAGGAAGAAAGTAGGCCATAGGATTTTGGCCACTTTCTTAGCCTATTAAAAAATGCAATGCCATGTACAGTGACTGTAATGGGGTTGGGGGGGGACCTGATGAAGGGGGTAGTGTAATCACCATAATATTACTCATTTAATTGTAGATTAATGATATCAAAATAAACTTATTAAAAAAATGCAATGCCAGAGAGGAGCAATAGTGGCAAGCAGTGCCAAAATCAAGCAGGGCAAATCCATCCAATAGAAATAGCCTCTGCCTAAAAATACAGAAGCATACATCTTCCCGTTTTAAATACATGAAACATACTAAACACAAATAGTAACTTTCATATATACCAAATGCAACAATTTCACATCTTCATTCAAAGAAGTGTGTGTACTCAGTGCAGTATCAATAATCTTTAATCTTCATCAGCCAGTGGACTTAAAACTAATGACTTAAAAACTATTGGGGAGCACATCCATGTAACATGCTAGCCTCCAATTTTAAAATTCTTGAGGACAGAAATCACATCTTACTTATTTCTGAACCCCTAACTTTCTCCACCAACCATCAGCATCTAACACTTTGCTTTATATATAGGATATGTCCAATAAATATTTACTGTACTATGAAATTATATTATCCATTTGTAAGATAGCTAAACAAAATTTGGAATGAGGGGTTTTTATACTGGGCTTGGGAATTTCGTGCACAAGGATAACAGCAGTATTGTACAGGACTCTTTGGTTTATGAAAACTTCCATATGCATTCTCTCATTCAATTCTTATATTAGGCATACCTTTACCCTTAGTAGACAGAAGAAAAAGAGTCGAAATAAATAAGTGATGTGCCCAAGGTCACATATCTAGTGACAAACCAAAGACTTTGAAATTCAGGTCTCCTCACTCATAGGCCACTGTTCTTTCCATGACAACCTTCAATCAAATATATCAAAAAATTTGTATACCTATGACATATTTGCCAAGTTATGTACTAATACGCTGAAAAAAAAGAATGAACAAACCCTATTAAACCTACAGTGCAGAAGGGGGAAAAAAGACCTTAAATAATAATATAAATAACTAAAGTATGCAAAAACAACAAGGGAACCTAATCTCCTTGAGAACTGTTAAAAAAAATTCACTGACACTTGATGGTAAGGCAGACTTTATTCGGGAACAATGAGATAGGGATAGGGACCACAGCAATGGGATTTTAGAGTAGGGAAACAGAGCAGGTTTAACTCTGAATACAGCACAGGCAAGTGGGAAATTATAACCAAGGAGAACGGTGTAGGGGTGAGTAGAACCCTTGGAACATAGAACATGATCTGGGTATGGAGATACCAGAAAAGTTGCCATAACTGGAAAACTACTAAGAGGACACATAAGGGGTCAGTGGGGTTTTGGCTAAACTGACCTAATAGGATTCTTGCTGAAGACAGGCCAAGGTGAGCAGACAGCACCTGCGGGATGGTGGAGGATGCAGAAGCTGATCAGATACTGAGGGAGGAGGGTTCTGGTTAAACTGACTTACCATGGTTCTTGCTAAAACTAGAATTTAGAAGGGCCTAGGAGAAGGTTCAAGAGCCTGACTAAAGTTTTATCTTTATCAGGGCTTCAGAGAGTCTCCCAAGACAGAGGTAGTATTATATTGAATCCTAAGTATTTTTCTTCTTTACCTTATTTCAAATAATTTGACTCAAATACAGGCTACTTTGTCTAAAGCTGCTCAAACCTGAAGGTGGTTTTCGTCTAGGGATCTTACAATTCAAGGATTGAGGCCTGAAATCCTGCATTTCCAACATGCTCCTAGGTAATACTGAAGCCCCATGCTACTAAAGGGTCTAAAGCAGACTAAGAGTTATGTACAGATACTGATCTCCTCAGGCTTAAGGGTGGCCTTCTGTCACCATGGGACCACTTTTCTTCCCAATAGTGCTATAGAAAACGACAGCGGCACTTTTTCTAAATGTTGAATGACATAAAAATAAACAAATAAAGGTAAAGATATCTCTAAGAAGTATAGATATCACTAAACAACAGGGTCATCCCCTCACAAATATGTTCCCACCAGAGCAAAAGCTAAAATCAGCCCTGGTAATCTGCGCCGGGAGCGCTGACAAACATCGCGCGGTGTATCGGAGATTGGAGAGACACAGGGTGCAGGATCTGAGCTGGGGAACGCACCGAGTCCTCCCAGCCAGCTCCCGGGACAAAAGAAAAGCGCGGTTTCTTTTTTCCGGTCTTAAAGAGACAAGGGCCCAGGATCGTCCCAGCACACTCAGTCCAGCAGGCTGGGAGTCTTGGGGAATTTCGGATGCTTGGGTGGCAAGTGAGAAACAATAGCCGCACTCAGACTTTCCACAGAGATCAACAGCCTCCCATTCATTCCAGGCCCGGCCAGAGCTACAAAGGGACCTGTGGTGTGGCTGTGGAATAGTTGAGCAACAGTGCCACCTACAGCATCCCAACAGAATCAACTCCAGGTGGACTTTTTCTTTCTTTCATTCTTTCTTTTCCTTCTTTGTTTTTTTTCTCTTTTCTCTCTTTTCTTTCTTTTCCTTTCTTTTTAAAAGTCTTAAAGAGACCAGCTGACATACGTGGCACCTACTAGCAACCACTACAATCGCCATGAAAAGACAGAGGAATATGGTAAAAACCAAACTCACCGAGACCCAGAAAACACCAGAAAGGGAACATGAAGGGACGGAAATGCACAACCTTCCTGAAAAAGAATTCAGAACAAAAGTCATAACCATACTGATGGATCTACAGAGAACTATGCAAGAGCAGAGAGAGGAAGTGAGGGAAGTGAGTAAAGACAATGCAGAATTAAGACAAGCGATGGACGGACTTAGCAGCAGACTGGATGAGATGCAAGAGACTGTTAATGGAATAGAAATCAGAGAACAGGACTACAGAACAGCTGAGGCACAGAGAGATAAAAGGATCTCTAGGAATGAAAGAATATTAAGAGAACTGGGTGACCAATCCAAACGGAAAAATATTCGCATTATAGAAGTACCAGAGGAAGAAGATGTTTACAATAACTTAACAAGAAAGTTAAGTTAGATTGTTAGATAGTAAAGAAACAACCCTTGAACCTTTGGTAACCACGAATCTAAAGCCAGCAATGGCAATAAGTACATATCTGTCGATAATCACCCTAAATGTAAATGGACTGAATGCACCAATCAAAACACACAGAGTAACAGAATGGATAAAAAAGCAAGACCCATCTATATGCTGCTTACAAGAGACTCACCTCAAACCCAAAGATATACACAAACTAAAAGTGAAGGGATGGAAAAAGATATTTCATACAAACAACAAAGAGAAAAAAGCAGGTGTTGCAGTACTTGTATCAGACAAAATAGACTTCAAAACGAAGACAATACCAAGAGATAAAGGAGGACATTACATAATGATAAAGGGGTCAGTCCAACAAGAAGATATAACCATTATAAATATATATGCATCCAACACAGGAGTGCCAGCATATGTGAAACAAATACTAACAGAATTAAAGGAGGAAATAGACAGCAAAGCATTCATTTTAGGAGACTTCAACACACCACTCACTCCAGAGGACAGATCAACCAGACAGAGAATAAGTAAAGACACAGAGGCACTGAACAACACAGTAGAACTGATAGACCTAACAGACATCTACAGAACTCTACACCCAAAAGCAGCAGGATACACATTCTTCTCAAGTGCACATGGAACATTTTCCAGAATAGACCACATACTAGGCCAAGAACCTCAGTAATTTCAAAAATATTGAAATTCTACCAACCAACTTCTTAGATCACAAAGGTGTAAAACTAGAAATAAATTTTAGAAAGAAAACAAAAAGGCTCACAAAGACATGGAGACTTAACAACATTCTCCTAATTAATCAATGGGTTAACAACCAAATCAAAACAAATCAAAGAATATATGGAGACTGATGAAAACAACAACACAAAGTCACAACTTCTATGGGACACAGCAAAGGCAGTTCTAAGAGGAAAGTATATCGCAATCCAGGCCTATTAAAGAAGGAAGAACATTCCCAAATGAATAGTCTAAAGACACAATTACTGAAATTGGAAAAAGAAGAACAAATGAGGCCCAAAGTTACCAGAAGGAGGGACATAATACAGATAAGAGAAGAAATAAATAAAATTGAGAAGAATAAAACAATAGAAAAAAAATCAATGAAACCAAGAGCTGGTTCTTTGAAAAAATAAACAGAATAGATAAACCCCTAGCCAGACACATTAAGAGAAAAAGAGAATCTACACACATAAACTGAATCAGAAATGAGAAAGGAAAAACAATGACAGACCCACAGAAATACAAAGAATTATAAGACAATATTATGAGAATCTATATGCTAACAGCTGGAAAACCGTGAAGAAATGGACAACTTCTTAGAAAAATACAACCTTCCAAGACTGACCAAGCAAGAAACAGAAAAACTAAACAGACCAATCACCAGCAATGAAATTGAAGTGGTAATCAAAAAACTACCCAAGAACAAAACCCCCAGACCAGATGGATTCACCTCTGAATTCTACCAGACATATAAAGAAGAAATAACACCCATTCTCCTTAAAGTTTTTCAAAAAATAGAAGAGGAGGGAATACTTCCAAACTCATTCTATGAAGCCAGCATCACTCTAATACCAAAACCGGGCAAAGACCTCACCAAAAAAGAAAATTACAGACCAATATCCCTGATGAACGGAGATGCAAAAATACTTAACAAAATATTAGCAAACCGAATTCAAAAATACATCAAGAGGATCATACACCATGATCAAGTGGGATTCATCCCAGGGATGCAAGGATGGTACAACATTCGAAAATCCATCAACATCATACATCACATCAACAAAGAGAAGAACAAAAACCACATGATCGTCTGCATAGATGCTGAAAAAGCATTTGACAAAATTCAGCATCCACTCATAATTAAAACTCTCACCAAAATGGGTACAGACGGCAAGTACCTCAACATAATAAAGGCCGTATATGACAAACCCACAGCTAACATCATACTTAACAGCGAGATGCTGAAAGCTTTTCATCTAAGGTCGGGAACAAGACGGGGATGCCCACTCTCTCCACTGTTATTCAACATGGTACTGGAGGTCCTAGCCATGGCAATCAGGCAAAACAAAGACATACAAGGAATCCAGATAGGTGAAGAAGAAGTCAAATTGTCAGTATTTGCAGATGACATAATACTGTACATAAAAAAATCCTAAAGCCTCCACTCCAAAATTACTAGAACTAATATCTGAATTCAGCAAAGTTGCAGGATACAAAATTAACACACAGAAATCTGTTGCTTTCCTATACACTAACGACGAACTAACCGAAAGAGAAATCAGAAAAACAATTCCATTCACAATTGTATCAAAAAGAATAAAATACCTAGGAATAAACCTAACGAAGGAAGTGAAGGACCTGTACTCTGAAAACTACAAGACACTCCTAAGAGAAATTAAAGTGGACACTAACAAATGGAAATTCATGCCATGCTCTTGGCTAGGAAGAATAAATATTGTCAAAATGGCTATACTACCTAAGCAATCTACAGATTCAATGCAATCCCTATCAAATTACCAACAGCTTTCTTCAATGAACTGGGGCAAATAATTCTAAAATTCATATGGAAGCACAAAAGACCCCGAATAGCCAAAGCAATCCTGAGAAGGAGGAATAAAACAGGGGGAATTACACTCCCTGACTTCAAGCCCTACTACAAAGCCACAGTAATCAAGACAATTTGGTATTGGCACAAAAACAGACCCACAGACCAGTGGAACAGAACAGAAAATCCAAACATTAACCCAAACATATACAGTCAATTAATATTTGATAAAGGAGCCTTGGATATAGAATGGGGAGATGATGGCCTCTTAAGCAGCTGGTGTTGCAAAAACTGGACAGCTACATGTAAGAGAATGAAACTGGACTACTGTCTAGCCCCATACACAAAGGTAAACTCAAGGTGGATCAAAGACCTGAATGTAAGTCATGAAACCATAAAACTCTTAGAAAAAAACAGGCAAAAATCTCTTGGACATAAACATAAGTGACTTCTTCATGAACTATCTCCCCGGGCAAGGGAAACAAAAGCAAAAATGAACAAGTGGGACTACATCAAGCTGAAAAGCTTCTGTACAGCAAAGGACACCATCATTAGAACAAAAAGACATCCCACAGTATGGGAGAATATATTCATAAATGACGTATCAGATAAGGGGTTGACATCCAAAATATATGAAGAACTCACGCACCTTAAGAAACAAAAAGCAAATAATGGAATTAAGAAATGGACAGAGGACATGAATAGACACTTCTCCAAAGAAGAAATTCAGTTGGCCAAAAAGCACATGAAAAGATGCTCCACATCGCTAATCATCAGAGAAATGCAAATTAAAACCACAATGAGATATCACCTCACACCAGTGAGGATGACCAACATCCAAAACACAAACAACAAATGTTGGCAAGGATGTGGAGAAAAGGGAACCCTCCTATCCTGCTGGTGGGAATGCAAATTAGTTCAACCATTGTGGAAAGCAGTATGGAGGTTCCTCAAAAAACTCAAATAGAAATACCATTTGACCCAGGAATTCCTCCACTCCTAGGGATTTACCCTAAGAACGCAGCAGCCCAGTTTGAAAAAGACAGATGCACCCCTGTTTATCGCAGCACTATTTACAATAGCCAAGAAATGGAAGCAACCTAAGTGTCCATCAGTAGATGAATGGATAAAGAAGATGTGGGACATATACACAATGGAATATTATTCAGCCATAAGAAGAAAACAAATCCTACCATTTGCAACAACATGGATGGAGCTAGAGGGTATTATGCTCAGTGAAATAAGCCAAGCTGAAAAAGACAAGTATCAAATGATTTCACTCATATGTGGAGCATAAGAACAAAGAAAAAAACTGAAGGAACACAACAGCAGCAGACTCACAGAACCCAAGAACGGACTAATAGTTACCAAAGGGATAGGGACTGGGGAAGAGGGGTGGGAAGGGAGGGATAAGGGGGAAAAAGGGGCATTACGATTAGCAGATGTAATATTCGGGGGGGCATGGGGAGAGGTGTACACCTCAGAGAAGACAAGTAGTGATTCTATAGCATCTCACTATGCTGATGGACAGTGACTGTAATGGGGTTGGTGGGGGGAACCTGATGAAGGGGGTAGTTTAATAAACATAATATTGCACATGTAATTGTAGATTAATGATACCAAAATAAAATATAAAAAAAAAGATTGTACTTTTTGGTATAGTCTGGCTCTGACTGTAATTTGAAAAAGATATTTTTATTTTGGTTCTTATCATTTCCCAATTTAAAAACTGACAAGGTTGACATGGGACCGACTGAAGGATCTAACAGGCTGATTGATAAGACCCCCTTGGGAGTCCTTACCAGTAGGCTGGAGACACAAGCATCAGTTTTCAAAACAATGCTGTACTCAGACTGAGAGAGTTCAATTTTGAAAAATCAGTTTGCTATTTATTGACTCAAAAGTGCAATTTCTAAAGTTGAAAATAAGAGAGCGAGTTGAATATTTGGCAGTGTGTGGGGAAAGGCTAAGGGGAATGGAATCAGGTATATGAGTAGTAACTACAGCAAAGAGCTATTTCAGTTGTTAAATTTAATGCTACAGAGCAAACAAATGGATTCTCTGAAGAACAGAAAGGTCGTGCTACTGCTCATCTGTCTGGAACATGATCTGGGCACAGAGATACCAGAAAAGTTGCCATTAAAGACTTTGCCTCTATATCTTCTACTTAATTATTTTGTGTATACACAGAATAATAATAAAGTATTTAAGTTATACTATTATCTGTATCTATAAAGAAACACAAAAAATATCCTTTCTAATACCCAATACCACAACACTAAACTATACTCACCAAATTTCAATTTGAGAACAACAAAAGGACTTAGGCAGGAAGATAATAGTGGCAATAAAAGAAAACTCAACCTTTCCACTATAAATAATAACAATAAGGCTACTTGGCTGTGAGGTACTTAGACTATGACCCAAATAATGTTTGCTTATCTTCAAACTCCTGCTTTTAAGTTCTAACCTCAGAAAATCAGAATAGCACTTATAAAATAAATATACAGAAATTGGGTATAATTTAAGTAATCAGAAATGATGACTATGCTTATAAAAATAATAACAGCTGGTAGCAATCATTTACTATTAATATATCACTACTGTAAATAACAACAATTTATTGAGTTAGGCCTTTTACATTCAGTTCTCTGTCCCAACATGCCTGAGGTATTGGTCAGAAACACGGGATTCATAGAAAAAAAAAGTTAGATTACTGTCACACTTTTACCACACACAGGGAGTCTCAGACTGCTTTCATCATTCTTATAGCTGAAGCTCAGCAGGGCAGTAATGGTGTCTGGATGAAAGCCAGGACCCAAGCCATGAAGAGAGTGGCCAAAAAGGGTTAGGAGGATGGCTACACACAGAGGTCTGAGCAAACAAGTATACTGAGGATAATGGGAGCCAATTTTCTCACTGATAGAGTTAGTGAAAAACATGTTAAAGGAGGAAGGCTAGAATGAACCCTGTGCTACTTGGCTTGGAATTGCAGGTATTCATGTGAATTCACTCAATACATATGGCTAGATATAGAAAAAAACATGGATGTAAATGTGTGTGTGTGTGTATGTCATTTCCACCACTGTCCAACAAGAGGGCCTGGGAGAACAAACATACCTGTAGTAATGAGCTCACCTGTCACCTAGATTCTCATTTCTAAATGTTATTCTCCACAGAGCACAACCAAAGCTCTCAGAGAAATGGCCAGATCCAGGGCTGCAGAAAACTATAAGATAAACCTGGAGCATCTGGCTGTGCCAGAGAGTAAAAGAGTGGTCAGAGAAAGACAGGACAAGTCAAAGAGACACAGAAGCCAGCCTAAATAGAGATCCCATCAGCCAAAACGGAGACAATTTGAGGACCAAAATATAAAATGGTAGTTATGGATAATTCATTAAAATTGGAGTCCATGTGCCCAAACTACTATTAAAAAAAAACAAAAAACGGAATAAGTTCCTTCTTACAGTAAAAAATGTCAAATAGTAAATGTAAAAGCACTGAGAGAATTAGAACATTGGCAACCATCACAGTGATACTTTAGACAAGAAATATCAAAGGACATTAAAACAAGTGGGTGAAAATGGAATTAGGAACGGCATAGTTACACAGTCTCATATTACCTCCCCACAAAATAGTTAATTCTAAAAGGAAAAAAAAAGACGTAACAACATTACACTGGAGAATTTTGTAGACATTTTAGTCAAAAGATCACCTCCAATAATAGACAGACATACATAATATGTACCTGATGAGATGCTATAAGAAAAACATGTATCACTTCTGTGTTATTTTGGCCCCAAAAGCATAACCAGGTCTAACCACAAGAATGCATTACACAAACGCAAACCGAGGGTTATCGTACAAAATGACTAGCCTGTAATCCTCAAAAATATAAAAATGCTATTTTCCATGAAGTCAAGAAAAAACTGAGGAAACATTTCAGTTTGAAAAAGGCTACAGACACAAAACAAAAACGGTTTGTAATGCATGACTTATGACTAGATCCTTTTGCCGAGGATGACTTTGTTGGAGCTAAATGGCGTCTCAGGATAAGGAATGTGCAGGAATCTTTGGAACATTTCTAAAAATTTGAAGATGTTTCAAAATAAAATTTAAAAATTACTTCTGCAAATGAAAAAGATTTCACAGTTACACTTACAATTTAATTAAACATGCTGCAAAAGATGGCTTTTATTTAACTGATAAAAATGGGAGTTAAAACACCTGAAAATAACATAATGTATGTCAATTATATCTCAATTTTAAGAAATGGAAAGGTGGGAAGAAAAGGAGAGTATACAAAAAGTTCACTATAGAACTTAATTTAACATTCCTAAAAGGTATGTTTTTTTCATATTTTTCAAGAAGTAACACATAGCAATTCTGCATCAATTCCTCCTAATCAAATATACAATTGAAAAGATGGACTCCCTGTGCTTTCATATATCAGAAACTCCAAAGGTACAAAAACTCTGCAACTCCATCAAGGAAAAAAGTCAGCAATGGTAAAATCACTACACAGTAAATATTTTCCACTCAGTAATGTAAAACAAGAACAATCCTTTATCAGATAGGAAAAGTAAACTAATGCCAGCCAAGTACCTGCAATTTCCAAACCTATAGTTCTAAAAAGATGACCACACTTAACTTCCACCCCTTTCCCCACAAAAAAGCATACTATATATATATATTTTTAATATAATTAATTTTATTATCATTAATTTACAATTACATGTGCAATATTATGATTATTAAACTACCCCTTCATCAGGTCCCCCCCACCAACCCCATTACAGTCACTGTCCATCAGCGTAGTGAGATGCTATAGAATCACTACTTGTGTTCTCTGAGTTGTACTGCCTTCCCCGTGCCCCCCCCACATTACATCTGCTAATCGTAATGCCCCTTTTTCCCTCTTATCCCTCCCTTCCAGCCCATTTTCCCCAGTCCCTTTCCCTTTGGTAACTATTAGTCTGTTCTTGGGTTCTGTGAGTCCGCTGATGTTTTGTTCCTTCAGTATTTTTTCTTTGTTCTTATACCCCACATATGAGTGAAATCATTTGATACTTGTCTTTTTCGGCTTGGCTTATTTCACTGAGCATAATACCCTCTAGCTCCATCCATGTTGTTGCAAATGGTAGGATTTGTTTTCTTCTTATGGCTGAATAATATTCCATTGTGTATATGTACCACATCTTCTTTATCCATTCATCTACTGATGGACACTTAGGTTGTTTCCATTTCTTGGCTATTGTAAATAGTGCTGCGATAAACATAGGGGTGCATCTGTCTTTTTCAAACTGGGCTGCTGCATTCTTAGGGTAAATCCCTAGGAGTGGAATTCCTGGGTCAAATGGTATTTCTATTTTGAGTTTTTTGAGGAACCTCCATACTGCTTTCACAATGGTTGAACTAATTTGCAGTCCCACCAGCAGTGTAGGAGGGTTCCCTTTTCTCCACATCCTCGCCAACATTTGTTGTTGTTTGTGTTTTGGATGTTGGTCATCCTCACTGGTGTGAGGTGATACCTCATTGTGGTTTTAATCTGCATTTCTCTGATGATTAGCGATGTGGAGCATCTTTTCATGTGCCTGTTGGCCATCTAAATTTCTTCTTTGGAGAAGTGTCTATTCATGTCCTCTGTCCATTTCTTAATTGGATTATTTGCTTTCTGTTTGTTAAGGTGCATGAGTTCTTTATATATTTTGGATGTCAACCCCTTATCGGATACGTCATTTATGAATATATTCTCCCATACTGTAGGATGTCTTTTTGTTCTATTGATGGTGTCCTTTGCTGTACAGAAGCTTTGCAGCTTGATATAGTCCCACTTGTTCATTTTGCTTTTGTTTCCCTTGCCCGGGAGATATGTTCATGAAGAAGTTGCTCATGTTTATGTCCAAGAGATTTTTGCCTATGTTTTTTTCTAAGAGTTTTATGGTTTCATGACTTACATTCAAGTCTTTGATCCACCTTGAGTTTACCTTTGTGTATGGGGCTAGACAGTAGTCCAGTTTCATTCTCTTACATGTAGCTGTCCAGTTTTTCCAACACCAGCTGCTGAAGAGGCTGTCATCTCCCCATTGTATATCCAAGGCACTTTTATCAAATATTAATTTACTGTATATGTTTGGGTTAATGTTTGGATTTTCTATTCTGTTCCACTGGTCTGTGGGTCTGTTTTTGTGCCAATACCAAATTGTCTTGATTACTGTGGCTTTGTAGTAGAGTTTGAAGTCAGGGAGCATAATTCTTCTGTTTTATTCCTCCTTCTCAGGATTGATTTGGCTATTCGGGGTCTTTTGTGGTTCCATATGAATTTTAGAATTATTTGTTCCAGTTCATTGAAAAGCTGTTGGTAGTTTGATAGGGATTGCATTGAATCTGTAGATTGCTTTAGGTAGTATAGCCATTTTGACAATATTTATTCTTCCTAGCCAAGAGCATGGGATGCATTTCCATTTGTTAGTGTCCTCTTTAATTTCTCTTAGGAGTGTCTTGTAGTTTTCAGAGTACAGGTCTTTCACTTCCTTCTTTAGGTTTATTCCTAGGTATTTTATTCTTTTTGAAAAAGCATACTATATTAAACCAGGCTGTCAGATAACGAACTGTTGAGATAATACTTGGTCAACAGCCATCCAAAATGATGTTGAAGGAAGAATATTTACTGATATAAAAAATTCACATGTGAAAAATGTGGTCTATGTACAGCAGGAATCCATTTGTGTATTTTTAAATATATAAAAGAAAAACATGACAAAAAATTAGGATGTTATATTGCAAAATATTAATAATAGTTATCTCTGAATATGTGATTATGATTTTCATCTTCTTTCTTTATCATTATTTTGTGATTTCTCCAACATGTACATTATTTTTACACTAAAAATGGAAGTCAAAATAATTTTAACCTATTATTTCACTTTAAAGGTTTCTATTTACTCTTCCAACATTATATTCTTGGTGACCCTTGGAACACTGTCCCAATAGTATGAGGTATTAATAACATAAGAATTCTCTTAAAAACAAGGCCTATCTGAATAACACCTTTTTGCATAATCATATCAATTATAGATAAGGCAGTATCAGGCAGGATCTCTGGATATAGACTGCCAGGATACAAATTCCAGCTACATCACTGACTAGATACATAACTTTGAGCAAATCATTTAACAGACGTCTCCTTACAGGTTTCTTCATCTGAAAAATGAGTTTCTACTACTTACTGAAATGAGTTATTTAACATAATTAGTGCATAGCATATAGTAAGCACTTGCAGGTTTTTAAAAAATTATTAACTTATTTTACAGGTGAGGATGGTGAAACACTAAAATCAGTTAAATAATCTGCCTGAAAACAAAGATGTTGGGAGTTTTTGGAGGGGGCTGGACGGGAGGGAAGGTAAGAGAGAAGACAGAGAGACAGGGACAGATACATATAACCACAGCTAAAACCCTGGGTTTTCTTTCCTAAGTTGCTATTCAAATGGAAGTAATCTAGCATAATGCTCAATAAATATTTCCTTCCTTTCTTCTCTCCTTTCTCAAGCTGTATCTTTGCTTGTTCCTGTACAGAAACAGACCTGGTTTATATTCATCACATCCCTAAACCACCTTTCCTACAGACTTCCATTTTAAAGTTAACTACATGTATTTTAACTCTGTTCCAAACAAGTAGTCTTACATTAGAAATTACCCATTGGTCCAAGTCAATTCCATCAGTCAGAGAAGACTTGCAATTTAAAAATGCTAAACTCACAGAGGACACTCATTCCTTTTTTTATTTTTTTAAAATTTGTTTTGGCATCATTAACCTACAATTACACGTGCAATATTATGGTTACTAAACTACCCCTTTCATCAGGTCCACCCAACCAACCCCATTACAGTCACTGTCCATCAGCGTACTGAGATGCTATAGAATCACTACTTGTCTTCTCTGAGGTGTACAGCCCTCCCGCGCACCCCCAACATTACATCTGCTAATCATAATGCCCCTTTTTCCCCCTTATCCCTCCCTTCCCACCCCTCTTCCCCAGTCCCTTTCCCTTTGGTAACTATTAGTCCATTCTGTGAGTCTACTGCTGTTTTGTTCCTTCAGTTTTTTTCTTTGTTCTTATGCTCCACATATGAGTGAAATCATTTGATACTTGTCTTTTTCAGCTTGGCTTATTTCACTGAGCATAATACCCTCTAGCTCCATCCATGTTGTTGCAAATGGTAGGATTTGTTTTCTTCTTATGGCTGAATAATATTCCATTGTGTATATGTCCCACATCTTCTTTATCCATTCATCTACTGATGGACACTTAGGTTGCTTCCATTTCTTGGCTATTGTAAATAGTGCTGCGATAAATATAGGGGCGCATCTGTCTTTTTCAAACTGGGTTGCAGCATTCTTAGGGTAAATTCCTAGGAGTGGAGGAATTCCTGGGTCAAATGGTATTTCTATTTTGAGTTTTTTGAGGAACCTCCATACTGCTTTTCACAATGGTTGAACTAATTTACATTCCCACCGGCACTGTAGGAGGGTTCCCTTTTCTCCACATCCTCGCCAACAGTTGTTGTTGTTTGTGTTTTGGATGTTGGCCATCCTCACTGGTGTGAGGTGATATCTCATTGTGGTTTTAATCTGCATTTCTCTGATGATTAGCGATGTGGAGCACCTTTTCATATGCGTTTTGGCCAACTGAACTTCTTCTTTGGAGAAGTGTCGATTCATGTCCTCTGCCCATTTCTTAATTGGATTATTTGCTTTTTGTTTCTTAAGGTGCGTGAGTTCTTCTTATATTTTGGATGTCAACGCCTTATCGGATACGTCATTTATGAATATATTCTCCCATACTGTGGGATGTCTTTTTGTTCTAATGATGGTGTCCTTTGCTGTACAGAAGTTTTTCAGCTTGATGTAGTCCCACTTGTTCATTTTTGCTTTTGTTTCCTTTGCCCGGGGAGATAGTTCATGAAGAAGTCACTCATGTTTATGTCCAAGAGATTTTTGCCTGTTTTTTTCTAAGAGTTTTATGGTTTCATGACTTACATTCAGGTCTTTGATCCACCTTGAGTTTACCTTTGTGTATGGGGCTAGACAGTAGTCCAGTTTCATTCTCTTACATGTAGCTGTCCAGTTTTTGCAACACCAGCTGCTGAAGAGGCCATCATCTCCCCATTCTATATCCAAGGCTCCTTTATCAAATATTAATTGACTGTATATGTTTGGGTTAATGTTTGGATTTTCTGTTCTGTTCCACTGGTCTGTGGGTCTGTTTTTGTGCCAATACCAAATTGTCTTGATTACTGTGGCTTTGTAGTAGGGCTTGAAGTCAGGGAGTGTAATTCCCCCTGTTTTATTCCTCCTTCTCAGGATTGCTTTGGCTATTCGGGGTCTTTTGTGCTTCCATATGAATTTTAGAATTATTTGCCCCAGTTCATTGAAGAAAGCTGTTGGTAATTTGATAGGGATTGCATTGAATCTGTAGATTGCTTAGGTAGTATAGCCATTTTGACAATATTTATTCTTCCTAGCCAAGAGCATGGCATGAATTTCCATTTGTTAGTGTCCACTTTAATTTCTCTTAGGAGTGTCTTGTAGTTTTCAGAGTACAGGTCTTTCACTTCCTTTGTTAGGTTTATTCCTAGGTATTTTATTCTTTTTGATACAATTGTGAATGGAATTGTTTTTCTGATTTCTCTTTCGGTTAGTTCGTCGTTAGTGTATAGGAAAGCAACAGATTTCTGTGTGTTAATTTTGTATCCTGCAACTTTGCTGAATTCAGATATTAGTTCTAGTAGTTTTGGAGTGGAGTCTTTAGGGTTTTTTATGTACAGTATCATGTCATCGGCAAATACTGACAATTTGACTTCTTCTTCACCTATCTGGATTCCTTGTATGTCTTTGTTTTGTCTGATTGCCGTGGCTAGGACCTCCAGAACTATGTTGAATAACAGTGGAGAGAGTGGGCATCCCTGTCTTGTTCCCGATCTTAGATGAAAAGCTTTCAGCGTGTCGCCGTTAAGTATGATGTTAGCTGTGGGTTTGTCATATATAGCCTTTATGATGTTGAGGTACTTGCCGTCTATACCCATTTTGTTGAGAGTTTTAATCAGGAATGGATGCTGAATTTTGTCAAATGCTTTTTCAGCATCTATGGAGATGATCATGTGGTTTTTGTTCTTCTTTTTGTTGATGTGGTGATGATGTTGATGGATTTTCGAATGTTGTACCATCCTTGCATCCCTGGGATGAATCCCACTTGATCATGGTGTATGATCCTCTTGATGTATTTTTGAATTGGATTTGCTAATATTTTGTTGAGTATTTTTGCATCTACGTTCATCAGGGATATTGGTCTGTAATTTTCTTTTTTGGTGAGGTCTTTGCCCGGTTTTGTATTAGAGTGATGCTGGCTTCATAGAATGAGTTTGGAAGTATTCCCTCCTCTTCTATTTTTTGGAAAACTTTAAGGAGAATCGGTGTTATTTCTTCTCTATATGTCTGGTAGAATTCAGAGGTGAATCCATCAGGCCCAGGGGTTTTGTTCTTGGGTAGCTTTTTGATTACCAATTCGATTTCGTCACTGGTGATTGGTCTGTTTAGTTTTTCTGTTTCTTGCTTGGTCAGTCTTGGAAGGTTGTATTTTTCTAAGAAGTTGTCCATTTCTTCTATGTTTTCCAGCTTGTTAGCATATAGATTCTCATAATATTCTCTCATGATTCTTTGTATTTCTGTGGGGTCTGTCGTGATTTTTCCTTTCTCATTTCTGATTGTGTTTATGTGTGTAGATTCTCTTTTTCCTTTAATGAGTCTGGCTAGGGGTTTATCTATTTTGTTTATTTTTTCAAAGAACCAGCTCTTGGTTTTATTGATTTTTTCTATTGTTTTATTCTTCTCAATTTTATTTATTTCTCCTCTAATCTTTATTATGTCCCTCCTTCTGGTGACTTTGGGCCTCATTTGTTCTTCTTTTTCCAATTTCAGCAATTGTGTCTTTAGACTATTCATTTGGGAATGTTCTTCCTTCTTTAAATAGGCCTGGATTGCAATATACTTTCCTCGTAGAAGTGCCTTTGCTGCGCCCCACAGAAGTTGGGGCTTTGTGCTGTTGTTGTCATTTGTCTCCATATGTTACTTGATCTCTGTTTTAATTTGGTCATTGATCCTTTGATAACTTAGGAGCATGTTGTTAAGCCTCCATGTGTTTGTGAGCCTTTTTGTTTTCTTTGTACAATTTATTTCTAGTTTCATACCTTTGTGATATGAGAAGTTGGCTGGTAGAATTTCAATCTTTTTGAATTTACTGAGGCTCTTTTTGTGGCCTAGTATGTGGTCTATTCTGGAAAATGTCCCATGTGCACTTGAGAAGAATGTGTTTCTGCTTCTTTTGGGTGTAGAGTTCTGTACATGTCTGTTAGGTCCATCTGTTCTAGTGTGTTGTTCAGTGCCTCTGTGTCCTTACTTATTTTCTGTCTGGTTGATCTGTCCTTTGGAGTGAGTGGTGTGTTGAAGTCTCCTAGAATGAATGCATTGCTATCTATTTCCTCCTTTAATTCTGTTAGTATTTGTTCCAGATATGTCGGTGCTCCTGTGTTGGGTGCATATATATTTATAATGGTTATAGCCTCTGGGTGGACTGCCCCCTTTATCTTATGTCATGTCCTTCTTTATCTCTTGTTACTTTTTTGTTTTGAAGTCTGTTTTGTCTGATACAAGTACTGCAACACCTGCTTTTTTCTCCTTGTTGTTTGCATGAAATATCTTTTTCTGTCCCTTCACTTTTAGTCTGTATATATCTTTGGGTTTGAGGTGAGTCTATTGTAAGCAGCATATAGATGGGTCTTGCTTTTTTGTCCATTCTATTACTCTGTGTGTTTTGATTGGTGCATTCAGTCCATTTACATTTAGGGTGATTATCGATACATATGTACTTATTGCCACTGCAGGCTTTGGATTCCTGGTTACCAAAGGTTCAAGGGTTGCTTCTTTACTATCTAACCATCTAACTTAACTGTGTTATTAAGCTATAACAAACACAGTCTGCTGGTTCTTTATTTCTCTCCCTTCTTATTCCTCCCCCTCCATTTTTTATATATTAGGTGTTTTATTCTGTACTCTTTTGTGTTTCCTTTGACTGCTTCTCTGGACAGTTGATTTTGTTTTTTGCCTTTAGTTAGTATTTGTTGGTCTGCTTTCTTTGCTGTGATTTTATTTTCTCTGGTGACATCAATTTAGCCCTAGGAGTGCTTCCATCTCGAGCAGTCCCTTTAAAATATCCTGTAGGGGTGGTTAGTGGGAGGCAAATTGCCTCAAATTTTGCTTATCTGGGAATTGTTTAATCCCTCCTTCAAATTTAAATGATAATCATGCTGGACACAGTATTCTTGGTTCAAGGCCCTTCTGTTTCATTGGATTAAATATATCATGCCATTGTCTTCTGGCCTGTAAGGTTTCTGTTGTGAAGTCTGATGATAGCCTGATGAGTTTTCCTTTGTAGGTGATCTTTTTTCTCTCTCTGACTGCCTTTAATACTCTGTCCTTGTCTTTGATCCTTGCCATTTTAATTATTATATGTCTTGGTGTTGTCTTCCTTGGGTCCCTTGTGTTGGGAGATCTGTGGGCTTCCATCATCTGAGAGACTATTTCCTTCCCCAGCTTGGGGAAGTTTTCAGCATTTATTTCTTCAGAGACACTTTCTATCCCTTTTTCTCTCTCTTCTTCTTCTGGTACCCCTATAATGCGAATATTGTTCTGTTTGGATTGGTCACACAGTTCTCTTAATATTCTTTCATTCCTAAGGATCCTTTTATCTCTCTCTGCCTCAGCTTCTCTGTGTTCTTGTTCTCTGATTTTATTCCATTAACAGTGTCTTGCACCTTGCCCAGTCTGCTCTTAAGACCTTCTATCGATTGTTTCATTTCTGTTATCTCCCTCTGGACTTCATCCCTTACTTAGCTCTTGCATATTTCTCTGCAGGTCAATCAGCATGGTTATGACTTTTATTTTGAATTCTTTTTCAGGAAGATTCGTTATATTTGTCTCACCAGGCCCTCTCTCTGGTGTTGTCTGAGTGATTCTTGAGTGGACCAGATTCTTCTGCCTTTTCATGGCAAAAATGGTTGCAGACAGGTGGCACATGTGTCAGCTGGGAGAACAACATCCCTTCCTGCTTGCTGGTTGCTGTGCCCTTCTCTGCTGCCTGTGTCGATTATCCACACGCCGGGAGCAGTCTGTGGGATAATCCCCTGAGGTGCCATGGGCGTGGTGTTCCTCGGGATAGCCTAGAGCCCTGAGGGTGGGTCACAGCCACACTGGGTGTGTTCTCCAGCAAGAACGGCACCCCTTCGTGCCTTCTGGACCTTGTTCCGGCTTCCGCTGCCTGTGCTGTTTACTCGCACACCAGGAGCAGTCTCTGGGATAATCCCCTGAGCTGCCATGGGCAGGGCAGCCCTTGGGATAGCCTGGAGCCCTGCCAGGGGTCCAGACATGCCAGGTGTGTTCTCCTGTGAGAACGGCGCCCCTTTGTGCCTTCCGGATCTTGCTGTGGCTTCCACTGCCTGTGCAGTTTACCCACACACCGGGAACAGTCTCTGGGATAATCCCCTGAGCTGTGTGGGCGGGGCTGCCCTTGGGATATCCTAGAGCCCTGCGGGGGGGTTGCAGCCGCTCCAGTGTGTTCTCCTGCAAGAACGGCATCCCTCCTGCCTTCCGGACCTTGCTCTGGCTTCCTCAGTCTGTCCCAGTTAGCTGCACTCTGGGAGGAGACTCTGTGTGGTTGCTGTGGGTGTGGCTGCTCCCCTGCTGCTCCGCAGCTCTGGTGGGTCAGCTGGTTTGCTTGCAGCACCGACCGCGGGAAATGAATGGCAGGCTGCTTATTGCTGTGAGGCGCTTTGGGGCTGGGTTGCCATCCCAGGGGGTTAGGGCACCTGAGGTTCCTTAAGATTCCCAGCCTGCTGGGGTGAGTGAGCCAGGATGATTTTGTCCAGCTGCTAAGCCCTTGTCCCTTTAAGACTTTTAAAAAGCGCCGCTTTTCTTTTGTCCCAGGGGAGCCAGCTGTGGGGACCTGCTTGCAGCCTCAGTCTCAGATTTTACTTTTCCATTTCTCTCATATCCAGTACACCATGCAATGTGTGTCTGTGCTTCCAGTGCAGATTACTAGGGTTGGTTATTTAGCAGTTCTGTGCTTCCACTCCCTCCCCACTCTGATTCTTTTCCTCCCGCCAGTGAGCTGGGGTGGGGTGGGGGGAGTGCTCGGGTCCCGCTGGGTCATGGCTTTGTATCTTACCCTTTTTGTGAGATGATGAGTTCTTGCAGATGCAGATGTAGCCTCGCTGTTGTACTGTTTTCTCCTGGTCTCTCTTTTAGGAGCAGTTGTATTTGTTGTATTTTCAAAAAAATATATGGTTTTGGGAGGAGATTTCTGCCGCCCTACTCATGCACCATCTTGAGCCCCTCCCTATGATGTTTTTCTATGTTTGTCTGTCTTCCCTACTGGACTCTATCTCCTTAACAGCAGGAAATTGTCTCCTCCATGTTTTTATCCAGTTTTTGGCCTAGTGCTGTCATGTAAGGGAGAGAGGATAATGAATGAAGAAAGATAAATGGTGGGATTTAAAAAGATTAAAGATTTGTTATTTAGAAATACATGGTCGTCCATAAATCGACAAAGATGTCAATTATAATCATATTTTATATGTGCATTTTCACAGTTTGCAAAAACAAAGTTTTTTAGAAACGTGGGCTTATACATATGTACTAGAATTAGTGCACAAATAAACTGTTAGGAGAGGTGCTTAATGACTAACAAAATCACACTGTGCTTTTACTCACATCAAGAGTATCAACATTTAAAAAACTTCTAGTATCACTTTATAATACCGATTTTGAATGGTTATGATACCATACTGCACTCACCCTGTATGCTTTTGAATTTTTCATTGGCATAAATAACACTGCTGTGGACAGCTGGGCATATGTATGTACATAGCTATTTCTTTTTTTGACTATTAGGATGACTTTCTAGAAATGAGGCCGCTGAAATATTTAAAACATTACACTGCTTTCTAAAAAGCTTGTATCATTTTGTCACTACCTTTGTGGCACTTTGTATTAATACTTTTATGAGTCTTTTAAAAATAGCCATAATGTGCCGCTATGTTTTGGTTTGCATCTCTTTTGGTGACTTAATTTGGACATTACCCATGGGTTGATTTACTCATTGCATTTTCTTTAGTCTTAATTTTTTTTCATTTTTATTTTGGTCTTAATTTGTTAAAGACAAGTTTTGTTCATTCTTAATAGCATTTTCTGAAAATTTTTTTTCTGCTTTTTCTCTTCTTTTGCTATTTTTTAATTAAATGTTTATATAGTTCAAACCGTAGATCTTTAATTTTTTTTTTCCCACTGACTTAAAGGAAGTTAATAAATGTTGATAAAATGGCAGTAATAAGACCAGAAACTGAACCCAGGAAAAAACTGCTTGTGGTTTTTCACATGACTTATGGCTTAATTATATTACACTCCATGAATGATTTCAGTTATCAATGGCATTGGGAAGAGTGTGTTTGGCCTCGGCTGACCACCTATTTTAAATTAAATCACGGTAACAAGCTGCTACTGCTGAGCTCAGACTTTTGAGAACCTCAGCCTTCCAGAACAGAGCTCTTAGAGAATTAGTCAGGTGGGGCTCAGTACTTGACATAAAGGCATTTAAGTCCTGAAAAGAGGCATGAGATTCTGCACACAGCCTTTGTGACTTGTATTCATTCCATACAATTTGTGTTGTGTTCTGTCTGCTTGGTTAAGTTGACGCTTGAGAGTAGACTGGAAAAGCAAATGAAGTAGGAAGCTTGTGCTACTTGGCAGTCTGACTTGAAGGAGAGCAGTGAGAGTGCACACACACACCTGAAGTATTGCATGTGGATTTTCATAATGATCAAAGTCCATAAGGGTTAAATAAATGTGTTGGTGGTTGGCTCACCTAGCTGGAACATTCCGTTATTTGGAATTGCTTATTATTCTGCACGGCTGGATAGAAAAGGCACTAGGATATATTAGAATAATATTTTCTGCTCTTTAGGGATTTTGAAGGAAGCTGTCCCAGAGACGTTTGTAAGGAAACAACAGCATTTATTCGGGTTTGGTACAAGGAACAGACAAAGTTAGACTAAAATGTATGACCTCATGCTATGCTTCTTGTGATCTGATATCACTTAGTGTTACTGAATGACTTCAAAGGGCAGCTGGAAATTACTGTGAAGACACACACAGCGAAGTGATTTCTCACCTGCTGTCTCTGATCACAGAAGACACAGCTAGACTCACATTTCTCTCTGGGACACATGCGGTAGACATGCTGCAACTTGTTTGGAGAGAAAAGCAAGGGGCAGAGAGTCACGCTGTTTGCCCTGTGTGGGCTGGGACGAGTTTTAAATATAACTAAGAGTTACTTTTTTAGAATTAAAAGCAATAGAGGCTGAGCTTCTGGGCCCGGGTTACTTCCTAAAAATATAGTCATTGAAGTTTAAAAGAACATTAGGATCATCTTGTCAAACTAGAATAGAATTAAAATGTGGAAGAAATCTGAGAGTATTTACTTTTTGGGGTAAAACTGAGAATTAGAATTTGGAATGATGAGAGTGTTTTTAGAAGACCGGTCTGGCAGCCAGGATGGAGTAGGATTTTGTTGCCTGTCTACCGTCAGGTCTTGACGTTAGCTTTCTGCAAGCCCAGTGTTTGCAAACTGAGTTTAGCATTGCCGTGATGGTACCTTCTTTCACTTTGAGCAACCTCATGCCGTTATCACCCCTTGTTCACCCTGTGATTAAGGAACAGGTTTTAACTATCTTCAATTCTCAATTGCATTTTGTGGGCTTATTAAAAAAAAATTCTGATTAACGAAAATTGAAAAATATACAGAAAAGTACAAAAGGATACAATAGTAAATACCCATGTATCTACTACCTACAGTGAATACAGGTCTACTTGTCATATTTGCTACTCTTCTTTTTTTTTTAAGAAAAAAATTCCAATGAAGTAACCTATTTTCTTCTCTAGTATTGTTCCACTTCTTTCCATGAATTTATTTAGTGTGAATCCAGTACATACTTTTATGCTTTTGTTGATTTTGTATGTGTCTATAAAAGCAAATAGTGTTTTATGTGTTAAAGAAGTTACATGGACAGTTATTATAATATCACATAAAGAATAGTATCATAAAGCAGTGTCTTGTAGCTTATTTTCTTCAATCAACATTATTTTCAAGATTCATCCATGTTGCTAGATATAGGTCTAGGTCATGATTTTAACTGCTGTATAGTATTCCATTGAATGCATTACCACAATTTATCAATTCATCTAACAATGCCGGTATTTTCCTGACATAATTGGGCTGCAGTGAATATTCCTGTATATGTCTCCTTGAGCACATGATAGTCTATAAGTGAAATTGCTGGTTATGAGAGTTTGTACATTTTATGACCTTACTGTAAGTATTGCCAAATTGCTTTTCACAGAGATGGATATAAAATATACATATATGAGTTATAGGATATATATGGACAATAAATGAGTTTCCATTTCCCTAAATCTTTACTAACACTTTATGATAACAGCCTCATTGCCAGTCTCTGGAGTGTGGAGTTGAATCTCAATGTCTTTTTGATCTGCAGTTCTCTGATAGTTGGAGAGGTTGAGTATGTTTTAACATTTATTTGTCACTCACCTTTATCACCTCTGAATAGCCAATTTATATCCTTTGTACATTTTTTTTCTATTGATTTTTAGGAATTCTTCATCTATCTGGTTACTAATCCTCTGTTAAATACATTGCAAATGTCTGTCATTTGTTTTTCACTTTTGTATATGGTGTCTTTTAAATGTTGACACATTTTGGTCCATCAGTCCTTTTGGATTTTTACTGTTCTACATTTGGAAAATTCTTCCTTATCCCAAGTCATGAAGACATTCTGTTACATTTTCTTTTAAAGGCTTTAAAGATCTGGAGATTTTAAATGAAAGATTCTCATGTGGGTAGGGATCTAATTTTATTCTTTTAGATGGATGGCTGTTTTTGTTCCAACACCCCTTATTAAGTAGTCCGTTGTGTCTCTACAGATCGATTGTGTCTCCTCCATCAAGTTACAGAATTCCTGTATCTGAGTCTGTTTCTAAGCTTTCTGTTCAACTTCATTGATCTATCTTTCTGTCTCTGATCCACTCCCACACTGTCTTATCAATTATAACAGTTTGTAGAATCTTTTAATTTATCTACACAGACATTTAAGTAAAGTTAAAATGATATATTTGTTTCTTCCTTTCCACGTCTTAGACCTTTTATTTCTTGTTTTGTCATGTTGGCTAGAATTAACGATTATTGTTACATATCTACATAACTATATTGAGGTTATTGTAGGCATTTAGACTTGTTTCCAACTTTGAAGGAATGCTCCTACAGTTCCCTGGCAATATTTGCTATAGGTTTGGTATGCTGTTTGTTATGGATTTGCTGTAGGTACTTACTAGGACTAGGAAATCCCTTCGTATTCTTAATTGGCTAACAGTTTTTGTTACCAGGAGTAAGTTATGAACTTTTTTGGAAGATTTTCTGCATTCAGTTGAGATAAGTTCTCATTTAATTTTTTAACTTGTGGAATCCCACTGGATTTGATGACATTAAAGCCATCCTTATATTTCTGGAATTAATTCTGCTTAATTCTGCATTTCTGTTTTTGAAATACTGTTGTAGTTGATTGAGTAATGTTTTATTGAGATAGTTTGCATCTGTAGTCTTAAGGTGATTTGTGGGTTAGTTTTCTTTTGTGTACTATTCTTGCTCGATTTTGATGTTGAGGTTCCGCTCTCTTAAAAGGAATTTAATCTGGGGATCTCTCCAGAATGTCCTGACCCGCCAGGACTAGGAATTGGCCACTTATGGGTCTTGGGTATTTCTACCCGTGCCTGTGCAGCTCAGTGTCGGGTGAAGGCCCTGGGGACCCTCTGCACATCTCTGGGCTGTCTCCGTGGGCAGGTCTCTCCTCTCCGGTACTTGCCCTGCAGATTCCAGCGGCTTAGTGTCCTGGCCAGCTCTCTGTCTCCTCAGTTCACAAACCCACTGTGCTCTGCTTGGTCTCCCTCCCTGCTGCATGGTCCGCGAAGTGCCCCCTGCCGATGGTCAGGGTGGTCTGGCCCTAGGGCTCACCTCTTTGATTGTCTTCTCTTAGGATCACAGTCCTCTCTTGCTGGTTGTATGGTATTTGACAACAGTTGTTTATATCTTTCATTCCATTTTCTAGTTGTTGATGGCAGAAAAGCTTGTTTGGCAACATTCCATCATGGCCAGCTATGGAAATCTGTCTTTTTAGCCTAAAAAAATCCTTTAAAATCAATGTTCTGTGTTTGGAATGGAAGGTCGTAGAGGGTCAATTCACTAGGCCAGGCCTATCTTGAGCAGAAGTCCTTTTATTGGATTATTTACTTTATGAATCGTGCCCCTTGTGCTCCCCCCCCCCACCACAGTCTCAAAGGTGTTTTTTTCTACTGCATGTGATGTCTTAGGCTAATTCCTGTAATGCGCTTCTGTACTAGAAGTCTAGTAACTTGTTACAGCTACTACAAGCCCATTGTGATGTTCTTTGTGTTAGTCTGTGACCAGTTTGTTTCAGAGTGTCTCTGCTCCTCAGAGTTCTGCAGGAACCCATTAGCTCTTGGCTTCTGAAACTGTTTCTCTAACAAGCATACTGTTAAATGCCCCTATAGACCTTATAAGTTAGAGTGTTTTAGTATTTTTTTAATTTAAAAACATCTTTGAAGGATTAGAGACTTACTGAAGAACATGCAAACCAAGCCTGGAGGTGTCTGTGCTCCTATGAGATGGATTAAGAGCCCACCAATTACCTTCCCTTTGCAGATGTCCTTAAATCCCAGCATCCTTTGGAAAGGAGTGGCTCCACTTTTGTATGAGTCAGTCAGGCTCCCCTCCTAGGGTACAGAAAGTTCTGCACAAGCCCATTAACTAATCTCACAGTTAATCATGTAGTTGAGAAATAAGAGAACTTTGTTAAAGATGATCGATAATATGTGGCAGCACGTATGGAATGTGAAGCGAGTGATGAAAATGGGACAGAAATCAGGTGATAAAAAGATCATGGTAGGAGCAGGTGGGCATTTGGAGAGGACTTCCCACAGAAGCAGAGGATTTCAGATGAGGCCCAGCCTGAGGGGCCTGTTTCTTTCAGGACAGGGCACTCGTGTGCAGAGGCAAGGAGAGGCAAGCTTCTGCGGGGAGGGACCAGGGGCAGTCAGGGTGCAGAGGGGTTTAGAGCCAGTTGCAGAGGGTCTTGAATGTATCTCATGGGCAACTAAAATGTGTTGAAAGTTTTTGAATGTAGTGGGTTAGGATTTTGTTCAAGCTCAGCTGCATGTTGCAATCATTTAGCGAGTTAAAAACCAAAAAAAAAAAAAAAAACCCCAAAAACAACAACTGATGCCTGAGACCCTCCCCCCAGTGATTCAGGTTCAGTCGGCCTGAAGTTAGGCCTGGGGTCTGAGAACTTTAAAAACTCCCCAGGTGATTCTAATGTGCAGAAAAACCTGAGAACCACCACCGTCTAACCTACTGATACAATCTTGAAGCCGTGTTTACTCATTGTGTTGAACCACAGCTGGCCAAGCAAATGCAGAATCATCCAGTGGAAAAAAACAGTTTTAAAGTATTTCTGTAACGTTTAATTTTAATATTCCACACAGGTCAACACCTCAGTTAGAACAACAGTTTTTTTCACAAATTCCTACAAATTTTCACATTGGCCATGAAGTAGACAGTGACAAATGTGTAAACTCTCTGGGAAGGAACCCATAATTATCTTGAAAATTTGGTCATGTGGAAAATGTTCTCTTGCATTAAAAATAAAAGTGCAACATAAAACAAATTGAGATCTACATAGCATAGAAAAAATGGCTTGGTAAAATGCGGTTACAGGGCATGAGTTTCGCTTTGCATGTCAGGTGAGGGGCTTGTCTTGGCCGTTAGGGACTCTGGCCCAAGCCAGCCTCTCCTGTCTGCGTTCCCAAGGATTGCTGCTGCTGTTTAAGTGGGACTAGAAAAGAATACCGTCTCATTATTGTCCTTTTAAAATTTATAAGAGGATGGTATTGTATATAGTTAGGCTATTATGTAACATGTTCTTCTAGTAGAAAATCTTTGGTTTAAATGTTTGTTTTCTTTCATTCTTTCCCTGCCCACTTTACCCTACGACATGGAGAATTTACAAAAAAATTGTTGCCCTGTTAACACTTGTAATCCACCTATGTCCTCCTAAAGACAGACTCTTGTATATTCTCAGTGGTATTTTTGGAAGATTTCCATCCTTGGCCTCCACCTAGATACCAGCTTTTGTAAGCTGCTCTGTGCAGCCTTCCTGGTAGCTCAGGAAACATTTCCAGTACACCTTGGGAGGGAGGAGAGGCGGAAATCATTCTCAGATGTTAAGCTGAAACATGTTTCTAATTGAAAGCATGAAGAGAATGTATCCATGAAAATGTCTGGGGGGAGTGATCTCTGGCAGAGGCTCAGCTAGGAAAGGCCAGTCCAGTCCTCGCTGGAGGCCACTTTGGTTCTCTCTGGGTGGAGCTCACTTCCATTCCTGTGCCATTCCATAAATAAGCATGGCCAAATAGGGACCCGAGCATCGTCAGTCTGCTAGGAAAATGCTGAAAATTTAGAATCCTGAACTCTAGAAGTGTTTAGGTTTGACTTTGAATTCTGGAAGCCTAATATGGGAAGGACCCTTGGGGACCATTTTCGAACAAGCATCTACTGCCCTCTCCCTGCTCTCAAACATGTGCAGGTATGGAGGCCGAGATTAAGTAACTTATCCCAGTTCACCGAGGGGACTGGCTGCATTTTTCTTGCCTTTTTTTGAAAGAATCCGTCTCAACTTTTGGAAAATTTGTCGGTCTAATATTCTGCTACTTGACAGCCATTTCTTATTTGCTATAACTATTAGGAGTCATATTATAGGAAGATGGGAAAGAATCTTCTCTCTTTTATGGAAAATCAGTAAGTTTCAGGGCTTTTAGGTCTTGGTTATTTGGCTGTTGCATAACTGAGTGTCTTCTGGTTTATGTCCCTCATCTATTTTGTAATTGTTTGTAGATTGAATCTTGCAGTGGATTTTATGGGAAATTTAATATTGTGATCTGCTCAGGAAGAGTTTAAGTCAAAGGTCGACTGATAGCAAAAGGTTGGCATATATAAATGTATTTGGACAAATAGGGGACTAAAGGGGTCATGTTCATAGGCCTGTGACGTTAATCTAATAAACCTTAAGTCAGTAATATCTAAACTCCCATGGACCTTGCCTATGATAAAATCCATTTCCCTTTCCTGTGACCCATCACCCTGCTAACTAAAAAACAATGCTTGGCCACAAATGATGCAAAGTACATGCATCCTAGCAATTAGAAGATATAAAGGTGGTTTCCTTTCAGCTGCCCTTTGTTATATGATGAGGGATGTGCTCTGGCTTTTACAAAAAAAAGTGTGTATTGGATGACTTTCAAACTTCATACCCTTGTTTTTTCCTCATGTTAAAAAAAAATGGTTTGGATCAAGTTTCTGGAGTAGTCACTCCAAGCTCTGATAGCTTATGCAGGATGAAGGTGGTAGCACTTTTTGGGTTTGGCGATTGGGTTTGGGCTTTTCTGCCCAGACGCATTTGGATACTTGAAATTTAAACTTAAGTCATAGAAAACAACTTACAAAGAAGGATAGAGCATTTTCTTAAGGTTGTCCCGTGTTTCTGGTGCATTTGTGAGAGGTAGCTACAGTTACAATAGGTAAGAATGTTGGCTTTGGGGCCAGTTCACTCAGATTCAAATCCCAGCTCTTCTATTTACTGATAATTGCATGACCTTTGGCAAATTACATAACCCCTGGATCTGTTTCTTCATCAAGAAAATGGGCAAAATACTTAAAATGGTTGCTGGGGGATTAAATTTGTTGATATATTTTAGAACAGTGCCTGGCATATAGGAAGCCATAGTAAATATTAATTATCCTCCTCATCATTGTAAGTATGATGTTTGTTTGGAGTATAGGTTTATTTTAGTGAGGAACACCCTGATGTTATTATTAAGCCTTTGGAGGAATTAGTGAAGTATACAACCCTTTTCTTCAAAGTTGTATGTTCTGTTGTCTGTCTGCAGCAAACTGTGTCCCGCCGTGCCAGAATGGAGGGATGTGTCTCCGGCCTCAGCTCTGCGTGTGTAAACCAGGAACCAAGGGCAAAGCATGTGAGACAACACCTGCCCAGGACACCTCGTCACCTGTGTTGGGAGGGCAGAGTCCTGGACCTGCGTCCTCCTGGGTCCCTCCTGGGCAAGCAATGAAGCACACTTCATCTAAGAAGGCTGACGCTCTCCCGAGAGTCAGTCCTATGGCCCAGATGACCTTGACCCTCAAGCCGAAGCCATCAGTAGGACTCTCCCAGCAGATTCATTCTCAGTGAGTGTTTTGAATTTACCTCCAGCTCAGGAGAGTTGTAATTACCCTCTTGGAATGCACTGCTTTGAGTTACTCTTCTTTTCTTGCACAAACTACCTGGGTAAATAAGGGGTTTCTTTCCTTTAAGGTTTACATGTTATGCTTATACACCAAGTCTCTTAGAAACGTGTGTTTAGCCTCTGCGGGGAAGATTTACCATAAGCATAAACAAAAGCAGTGGTGAGGATTACAGGGGATCAAGGTTGGAGGGAATAGTCGAGGTAGTTGTTTGATTATGGTAGAGTTGTGAGTTATAAAATAATTCTTTTTTTGGTGGGGGGAGGGGTGCTCTAGAGTTCTGAAATAGTTTAAAAAGAGAAGCAGCGACTGTAATTTTTAAAGATACATAGAAATGGTAAAAAGTCAGCTTTGTGGAGAGAAAGTGTTCAAATGACAGTGAGTCTTTGGAAAGAGAATTTCTCTGCTTCGGTAGCGGGCTAAGCGTTTCTTCTAACACATGTCTACCTCCCAGTTGCCATGTAGGTCCATTTTTGGTGAATGAGTTTCTGTTCTATTTATGGGAACGTGGTTTTTTTTTTTTTTTTTTTTTTAGTGTTTGGAAGTGCTTGTTGTTCTGAACCCTCTGAGAACCCCTGGATAAGGACGCTTTTCCCTGTCCTCCAAGTATCATAAGGAACTGCTCCTCCGCTGCACAGGGTCCTCAAACAAATTGTTTCCCTTTAATTAGGTACTCTAACATGGGTAACAAGATGCAGAATTTACTGCAACGATCCCTTGTCATTTGTCTAGGAAAGTAAAATGCAGGAAGTTCTCAACCTAAAAATGGGCTTGACCCAGGCAGTTCATTTGCTTGGAATTTAGAGTGCTTTTCCCCCTGCTAGAGACAGCTCACATGGTGATTAGTAGCCAACCAGCCCACGGAGGTTATTTAATCAGTTACTGCAGGTGAAATTACCCTGCTTTATCCTTCTCCTTTGAATAGGTCACTCACTGCCCCTGCTGAGTGGGGCCCCTCTAAAATTTTGCTTTCTTTTCTTACTCCCTCCTCAGTTCTTCTTCTGTTTTTCTTCATTTTTCTCTCATTTCTTCTTGTCTCATACTTCAGTTCAACCATGACAAATAGATTTGGGGGCCTAGTTTGAAATCTAACCGCTTTGCCAGCATTTCAATTGGGAAACACATCCTGCAGCGCTCAACAGGAAGGAATGGTAGTTGTAACTAATGTTAGTAATGGCTTACTGGGTGTCAAGTTGTATTTCAAGTGCTTGGTGTATATTATTAGTTTACTAGTTACAATGACTCCATAAGGCTAGGTAATATTATTAAACCCATTTTACAAATGGGGAAACTGAGGCTCAGGGTGGTTAAGTAATTTGTTCAAGGTGACACAGTTAATAGGTGAGTAATAATTAATAATAATAATGGGTGGTAGGCTTGAAATAGAGGCAGTCAGGATCTAGCATTCATGCCCTGAAATAGTGGGTGGCAAACTTTTTCTGTTAAGGATCAGAGAGTGAATATTTTCAGCCTTGTGGAACATATGGTTTCTGTTGGAGTGTCTCAGTCCTGCCATTGTAACACAAAAGGAGCCCTGGATGGTGCATAAACAAGTGATGTGACTGTTCCAATAAAACTTTATTTATGGACACTGAAATTTGAATCTCATATAAATTTCATGTGTCACCCAATATTATTATTTTGATATTTTTTCCCCACAACCATTTAAAAATGTGAAAATCATTCTTAGCTTGTGGGCTGTACAAAACCAGGCTTGGGCCAGTGCTGGACCATGAATTGTAATTTGTGGACCTTTCCATAGAGGATAGTAGTGCTTTTTTGTGCCAGAACGCAAACATCACTTTTGTTTCCTTGAGATGATGTAAAGCTTTGCTTATGTTATAGCTAGACATCCCTCTTCCAACATTGTCCTGGATCTTAAACACAAAGAACAGTGCTGCATGGAACGATGCCTTGGCAATCAAGAGTCAGATTACCGTGCATTGCAATTATATTTTTTCTCCCCTTATTACTCATGTAAACTGTGAGGTAATTTACAAGTGTTGCCATTCTTCTTGAATATCACCCTCTGCTGTTAGACTCTGACGCTCTATGATGGGTGTATATGGATTGTTAGTAAGAACCAGATGTCAGATAAAGGAGCTGCCCTTTCTTTTTTTTCTTTTCCTTTTTTTTTGGTAGCTGCAGTGTAATTTAAACAGGAATGTTGTGAGTCAAAGAGGAGGCTAAGGTTTCAGCTCTAACTTGGCTTTGGGAAAATAAATCGTTAGATGATGCACTTGAGACTTCATCTGCTGAATGAAGATGCTTTTTTACTGCCTGCAGCATTTCTAGACAGGCGGGGGTATGGGGCACACCCACTCTGTGCTTTTGGTTAAGCACAAGAGATAGCCTAAGATGTTAACCATTCTGATATTTTCTTAATAACTTTTGTAGATTTCTCTGTTATCTGCGCACTGCAAGGAGTTTTAAGATGTATAAGATCCAGTTTTGCCCTTCAGGAGATTTTAGAATGATCCATAAGCTATCACTTGAGAGAGAGGTAAAGAGGGAGGTGCAGCTGGCCCACTGAGGAGTTCTGATAATGACAGGATCACCTGAAATCATATTTAATCAAACTGTCAAGGAGGTCCCTATAAAAGGACCATTTTGGCAACTTTTGAGAAATGTAACAGTTTGTAAGTTACCTGTTTTTAGGGTTGTCTACCTTAGGGTGTTTCAAGGTCTTGTTTTCTTTTTATCCAGTGAAGGAGGCGATGAAGCCTCCTTAAATTGCTTGCAGACAAAAAGATACCTAAAACACCAAAAAGTTTAGTTAGTGTTATATCCATTACATGGCACATGAAATGCTACAGTCTTGATCATTTATACAGTGAGTTTTTGCTGAACACGTCTGTGTACCATGTGCTGTCCTAGGAGCTTGGGATATGGCACTGAACAACTGAACAAAATGCCCTTCTGGAGCTTACAGTCTGAAGAAGGGGAGACGATTGATAAGTGGTATAATTAAAACCTATGTTAGATTGTGGTAAGTGCAGTGGAGAAAACAACAGTGGAATAATGGACAGGAATGCTGGGTGGGTGTGGGGTGAGAAGAAGTGGGGGCTCTGGTGGCTTTAGATGGGCTGTTAGGGTGGACCCTGCTGAGAAGGTGACGCTTAAGCAAAGGTGTGAAGGCGGTGAGGGCATGAACCATGAAGATATGTGAGGGTGGGGAGCAGGGGTGCCTGGTAGGTTTGCGGGACAGCTACATCAGTAAAATTAATGTTGAAACCACACATTTTAAGCAGGTGTGTATCAGATGGATTGGTTTTGCCTTTGGCTGAATCGGTTTTGGACAGCTTGGCTTAGAACCACGTACAAAGTTCTTTGGGAAATCACAGGAAGGAATAACTGTTTCCAGATTTTAAAGCGTAGGGGAAGTGGAGGTGCAGGGGTGCCTCTGGAGAAGTGGTCTTTGAACTTGGAAAGATGGTTAAGTTGGACATGAAGAACTGGAGTGGAGAAGAAGGGAGTTTCCAGGAAAGGCAATGATGTGTCATCAGAAAAGATGGTGTTTTATTTACTTCTGTGTAACAGATCACCCCCAAACTTAGTCTAAAACAGTAAACATTTATTGTCTGACAGTTTCTGTGGGTCAGGGATCCAGGAGGACTGAGCTGGGCGATCTGGCTCAGAATTGCTCATGAGGGTCAGCCTGACCAGGGCTGGAGAATCCACTGTCAAGGTGACTCACTCCCATGGCTGCTGGCGGGAGGCCTCACTCTGTCCACATGGGCCTCCATGCAGAGCTGCCTGAGTGTCCTCAGAAGACGGCCGCTGGCTTCTCCCAGAGCGAGTGATCCCACACTAGAGAGAGCAAGGAGGAAACCCCAGGGCCTCTCTAGTTTTTAGTCCTGAAAATGACACAACCTTCACTTCCACCTTCTTCTACTCATTAGAGGCGAGTCACTAAGTCAAGTCCACCCTTAGATCTAGGGAGTGGAATTAAGTTGTGCTGCTTGGAGGAAGAAATATCAAAGAATGTTTGGACATATTAAAAAATGACCACGTTTAAGATATGGTTTGATTAGAACTTGATATAGGTAAAGACTAGTGGTAATAAAAGGCCCTAAAGGTTGGTTGAAAACCAAGTAAAAGACTAATATTGCAACAAAACAATTCCAAAAAGACATAAGAAAACAAAAGTTGGAAGAACTTTGGGCTGTCTATCCTGATTCAAATAAACTGTAAATGAAAGAAAAAGATGATGACAGGACAATCATGAAAATGCTGACATTGATTGGAAATTTGATGATTTAAAAGTGTTAATTTTGGGGGCTGTGATGATGGCATTGTGGTTATGTGAGGAGGAGAACCATATTAAAGTATTTGCAGATGAAATTATATGATGTCTGAGCTCTGACTGAAATTGTCCAGTTTGTGAAGTATATAGGTAACGAGATTGGCCATGAGGGGATAATTATTGAAGCAGTGTAATGGGTCAGTGGGGATTTGTTATATAATTCTCTCTACTTTTTACATTTTTGAAAATTTCTGTAAGAAAGAGCAATAAAGAAAACCCCAAGAAAGTTTCAACTAGGAAGAGGGCTGTGATTTTTCTTCTGCCTTGGGAGATGAATCCAGCTGCAGTTCTGAAGAACTAGTAGCAATTGGAGGATGAATGTTTAATAGACGTGGTAGTGCTCGTGATGCAGAGGAAGAGAACTCAGGAGTTACTGTGAATGAAAAAGCCTTGGCACCTAATTGCATGTGGGAGGCAACACACAGGTATGATCTGGGCTTGGGACTGTGGGAGAAGGGGAGGATGTGGAGGTTTTCATTCTGGTGTTTTTGATTTCTTTGGTAATATGATGGCTCTCCAAGTTCATGAAGGTGGTTGATACTTAAATGGATGGTCTCTGACAGAGCATTATGGATGATTAGCCAAGATCTAGCACCCCATTAGGGAGTAAAAGCAGGTGGGTATCAGTGGTACATGGCTGCCCACTTGGTAAGGCAGTGGTCTGGAAAGACCCTGGCCAGGTCACTCTGGCAGTAGTTACTACTGTGGTTTTGATAATTTCATTCATGCTTTTCCTTGGGAGTTTGTTATGGTGTGTTCCTTTTTCCAGTTCTGTGTGCACATGGTAGATGTTCATGGAGGAGACCAAACGATGCCTCATCTTCCTGTATGCAGATTTTGGCAGTCACTTCTCTGATTCTTTGACCTTTTACCTCACTGTATAAATCTGGATTCCTTAGAAAAGCCACATAACACTTTAGGTTACTCTTGTAATTGCATTCTAATAAGTGTTGCTCACATGCAACTATCCACATATCCATCAAAGAATTGCCACTGTTACGTTGCAGGTGCATCCCCAGTGTCCTGTATGTAAAAAGATGTTCATGCTTATAAGTTATGACCAGGAAATGCCACAAAGGGGCAAAATTCATAACTGCTCAGCTTTCCAGAGCTTTTCCATCGCCTGTCCGTATCATTATTTGCATATATATTGAAGTTTCCCATAAAATTTTGTTTTCAACCCCCGGTACAGCTCACTGAGGCTGTTTCTACTTGTGTAAAGTGTCTGTCTATATCCTTGTTAATCGTGGTGGGTGGTACAGGCACCTACCATGGGACCATGAGGCAGAGGTCACAGGGGGCATACTTTAGCTGCTAATGTCTTCTGGTTGCTCAGAGAACGTTGGTACAAATGAACACTGCTCTGCCAAATGGGGAACTGTTATCTGTACTATATAAGGAGGAAGCACTTTTGAGTCCCTCTCTTTGAGCTTGAGAAGGAAGTCTGGTTTTACTCAGGATACGGATGTCAAATCTATCTAGAGAGTTCACATGTCTCCAGTCTGTTTTCTTCCCTGGTCATGGCTATTTTCATCATCTTATGGTGTCCTGATGTTATGAAGGATGGTGGTTAGTTTCTCTGAAGAAATTAGTTTTGTCCTATCTCAAACCAGGTAAGAGGGTGGAATTTATGTAATGGCATTGACTCTCCCTCTTTCCCATCATCTTCTTCCCAGGGATGTGGTGAAGGGAAAAGAAGCCATTAGAAAATGTTCTTTTAAAAGACAGGAATAATTCAAATGCTTTCTATATTTATCAAGTGAGCCTCTACTATGTTAGATATTTTCTAAATATAGACAAGGCTCTTTAAAATCCACATGGAGATGATGCGTTCCACTTTCAAATTTCTTGAGAAATGAATACTTCACATTTACCATGGGTCAGTTGATAGGAAGAAGTGTTGCGTGATGTCTGTATCATGGAGAAGAGGGAGCTACACTACACGTTATCTCTGCCCAGTTCTTAGCCTCCTGCCACTGTGGTTGTGAGTCTTAAGAACAAAAACAAAAACACCCCAAACTATAAGCTGTGATATACGTGCATGGGAGGGAGACTTTATGGAATGCTCCTTGACATATTTTGCTCTCTTAGCAACAATAGCAATGAAATGTAAGCCCACTCCCCTTGTTTGGACTTTATCATAATACCCCTAAAAGAAAATTCATTATAGAACTACACCAACAATTAAAACTTCAGGGGGCAGTTTCAAGCTTTTTGTAGCACTAACAGCTAAGATAGGGACCTTGTCTGAACTTACTAAAGAAGACAAGGAAATGGTCAGTACTTGAATAGACAGTTTCCCCAAATGATCTGTCAGACTGTAGGGGGGACCTTGCTCAGTGTTGACCTAATCACTCTTGCTGACTCTTCCCCAAGTTTCTCTTCTGTGCTCCTTGTATTTACCATTATCATAACACTTACTATACGGTTTTTCATCTCTTTATCTACAGAGGTATACAGAAGGGCTGCCATAAGTGTTTATTTCCTATGTTTCTTTTGAGTTTTACCTGGCGAAAAAAAGTCTTTGTCCAAGGATTGTTCCTTGAATACTTACGTTGTACGGATTCCCTTTTTCTCTTGGAATAATACTGTTTGCCTTTGTAAAGCCTTGACCATTTTGCAAAGTACATTGCATTCCTTGTATTTGATCTGTTCAACAAGTGTATGAGATGATGATTTTGATCCCTACTGTATGATGTGGGGAAAAAAGGCAGAGGGGTAGATAGTTGAGGAAAAGGAACTCCATCTGAGGATTTTAGTGTTCATTTCATGACACCTTAGGGATGGGATGAGAACTAAAAGTTTGAGCCAATGACCAATTTTACGATTTTATATGCATTTGTTTTAAACTTAAAAAAAATTGAAGTTAAATTGAAATTAGATACTGAAGAGTATATGAATTAAAAGTGCACACAGCCTAGTGATTATCCCAAAGTGATAGCACATTCAGGTAAGTACTGTACGCGTCGAAGAGTAGAACAATGCCAGCACCAGAAAGCCCATTGTTCGTACATCTACCCTCTTCCTCCTCCCCAAAGGGAGCTGCTGTTTTGACTTCTAACATCAGTTCTGTCCATTTGGACTATATATAAATCAAACTATGTATTTTTTCACTTAGTGTTATGTCTGAGATTTATCTATGTAGTGATGCGTGGCTATAATTGTTCTCACTTACATTGCCAAAGATTATTCCAGCATATGGATATACTGCCATTTTTTATTTATTCTGCTCTTAATGGATATTTGAAATGTTTGCAGTTTTTGGCTCTGAGGTATAATGCTTTGTAGGTAAGCAGGTGTATATGGGAATTCCAGAAGACCTTTGTGAACTCATCAGAAAACCAAGCCCCCTAACTGGATGCAGCAATGCAAGATCTGAAAAGGACATCATGATCCGTCATGTGGATTTTGATCCTCTTGGTATCTGTTGGTTAGTGTTGTGTTATTGTTTGAGGGGAAACAGGCACATGGAGAAGAATGATGCAGTGAGGTAGTATTTGAGGAACTGGAAGAGGAACTTTTCCTCCTGAGTGGGACTTGGCATGAAGAATGGACTGTGGGGTGGGAGACCCAGGAGAAGAGTGGGGCAGGTCCTGTGTCCTCCCTGTCCACACCCTGCTGAGTCCTCCTAGGAAGTCTCCTCCAAGAGTCTTTCTGAGACAGAACCAGCAATGAGTGAGTTTCAGTGCCAGCGAAGATACACAAGGAACTGGGTGAACACTCAAGTTTGCAATGGAAAAGGGCAAGTGCTGGGAATAGAGTTTGCTTCTAATTTAATTGCTAGAAAAATAGGATGGTGTTTTGGTGTTGTGTAATAATAGTTACTATTTACTGAGTGTTTGTTCTGTTCCAGGTACTATTATAAGTAATTTTTGAGTATTATCTCATTTAATCCTCTTGAAAGAATGTGAGCTAGATACTCTTACCCCATTTCATGCCATGAAGCAGTTTGGGTGCAGAAAAATGAAGTAATTTGCCTAAGTTCACTTAGCTAGTAAATATAGAGTCAGAATTCAAATTGAGGCAATCTGAGAAGTTGTCTTCTTTGATAGCATTTATATCAGCTTTCTTTGATAGCATTTATATCAGCTTCCTGTCACTGCTGTAACAGATGAGCACACACATGGTGACTGAGAAACAAGTCAGTTTTATCGTCTCATAATTCTGAGCTCAGAAGTCTAGAATAGGTTTCACTGGACTAGAGATGTCAGCAGGGCTGTTTCTTCCAGAGGCTCTAGGGTAGAATCTTTTCCTTTGCCTCTTCCACTTTCTAGAGTCTGCCTGCATTCCCTGTCTTGGGGCCCCTTCTCCATCTTCTAGGCCAGCAGTTTTGGGCTGAGTCCTTCCCACTTTTGGGTTCTCTTTCTTTTGCCTCCCTTTCCACTCTTGAGGACATATGTAATTATATTGGGCCCACCTGAATAATCCAGGATAATTTCTCCAGCTCACTGTCCGCTGATTAGTACCCTAATTCCATCTAGAACTTTAATTTCTTTTTGTGGTAAGTGGACACATTTACAGGTTCTGGAGAGTACGTGGACGTCTTTGGGGAGCCATTATCCTGGCTACTGCAGTATTTTACCTGGGACCCAGTCTTGTGCTGGCTCTTCCTAGCTACTCATCAGTGAACTACCTTCCCAGGGGACAGTAAGTAATCATCCGAGGACCCTTATGACTCTTACAGAAGCTAAGATTTAAACACTGCTCAGAGATTTATGGCCTGAAAGTGGCCTCCACTGTTCTGTGAAACCTTGGGCCCAGCACCGTCGGGCACTTTGTGGTGTGTGGTGGAGGGAAAATGACAAGTAGAGCTGGAGATGGACAGGCACGAGGAGGGGCCCTGCCTCTCCTTATGCCTTTAGCCTCATGCAGTAGGGATTAAAAAGTCAACCTGCCACCCTAAATAAGTACCTTTTGGCACACGACTCCACCCATCAGGTAAAGTGGCTATGGGCTCTTACCTTGAGGGAAGGTAGGAAAGGAGTGAGAAAAAGGCTAGGAATGTCCTTTCCTGCAACGGTTAGACTGGGGCCCTTGAGCCTGATAAAGTGCCTCCTGTATGATTATTGTACGTTGAAATACATTTTTGTGCTGAAAATGAATTGGTTGTCAGAGGACTTGCTGCAAACTGACAACAGAGCTGGCATTGAAACACATGAATCCACTGATCAGCAGTTGGAACAGAATACGGTTTGGCTGGCACATGGGACCCATGAGCTGTAGGCCTGGCCTGCTTGGTAGATGCCACACGTGAGATTGACTTTTAGAGCCTGACTTTGGGTGTTGTGCTGATTAAAGTAAAAAGTCATCTTTACATTTGAATGTGTTTGGCAGTCCATAGGTACTGCCCATGAATCTTTCCAAGGTGCCTCTGGGTTGCACTAATGCCTCTTCCCTTGTTTTCCTTGGCTTATGAGTTTGTGTGTGAACAAAGTGTAGACCAGGTTTTCAGACCAAATTTTTGCAGTGATTCTGTGCCCCAGAGATGCTTGAGATCAGAATAAAGGATCAATATGATACGAGGCCAGTGTGAGGGAGGTGACACATACACGTCCCATTATATGAACTAGACACAAGTAGGAAACAAAAGCTAAGTTAATAACTTGTATGGGAAATATGCTTTGAGTTAGTGTATTTTCACTGAGTTTCTTGAGGTTGAGTGTATTTACTTATTTGTTGCTTAAATGAGTTAGAAATGCCCTAGCAGACACAGCTGATCCTTGGTCCCAGAGGCAAGGACTTTCAAGTGGAAAGAATGTCTACGTAAACACTGTGGAGAAGAGAATCTCTAGGTTGGTTAATCTAGGAAAAGCTGTCATTTTTCAGAACTGCTATTGTTGGACAAGACATTGATATGTTTATGCAGGATAGCAAGGAGGAACCAGAAAGCCGGATTGAAATTAAATAGCGGATTGAGGAACATTTCTGATACCTGCTAACATTTGGTGGACTTCCCCAGGAGTGGGCTGGAAAGGCCCTGACTATCTCCTGTATCCCAAGTGCTTAGGACTTTGTGAAGTCTAGTCCATAACTAGAGGGATCTTTTCAAAATGCAAGGCTCCATTTGCCCTGCTGTGCAGAAGAGCCTTCAGTGGCCTCTCATTGCTTGGAGGACGGATGTTAGTTCTGCACTCTTGGGAGTTCAGATGCCTTGGTCTCCCTTGTGCCCTTGTCCCCTGGCTGTTGCAGTGTTACAGTGGCTCTGTGGTGTTTTCTCTGTCTGCAATCCACTCTCACCCACTCCCCAACCCCACACTGTGGCCCCCTTCCCTTTTAGCACCTGCTTATTCTGCTGCTCTCCGCTTCCTCAGGGAAGCATTCCCTGATGACCTCCCTTACTCCTTGAGAGCCATCTCACAGCACCATGTTTCCCCATGCCCTCCCTGCATAGCCTTCTTTTCAATTTGTATGTCATTCTGCCTGACGCAGTGCTTTCTTGGTGAAGGAGTAAATGTAGGTGACAGCATGACCGCTCTGAATCCGAAAGCCTGACCACAGAGGAATGCAAATATTTTAACCAATCTTCTATGCTGCCTCAGTTTCCCCAAAGTAATTGGAGAGACCTGTTCGATGAGTCTCTGCTCAGAGTAAGCAAAAGTTGACTCAGTCATCCCCGTCACCAGTTCAGGATAGCAGTGCAGCGCCGGCAGCCCATTCTTCTGTAGGCGGTGAGGCTCCACATCCCGCTCCCTGTATATCTCTGAATATTATAAGGCTTTTTCATTGATCCATTCAGTTGCCTGAATCTCGTCTTGCTGACCTTGCAATGCCAAGTCTTCGTGCTCCTCGCTCTTTCTAGAATGCCTGTGGTGGCCATAAGGCACACGGAAAACAAAACAGTGACAGCCCAGCAAGGCCGCCAGCCTCATGGGAAACTTACTGCAGCTGACACTGTAAATCCGCTTATGAGCATGAATGTCCTGGTACTCGGGAGTATTTAATTAAATATTAATTGATTTGAACGTGATGCAAGGTTGGCCCGACTCTCACTGAAAGCAAACAGGGACATTCAGTTAAACTTTATTTTTTTTTTTCTCTTAGAGTTCATATGATTCCAGGGGGATACAATTTACGGTGTTAGCTCTCACCAAAACACAAAGAAATATTTTATCAATATCAGTATCTTTGAATTAATCCGGGGTACTTGTCCCTTTTGAGAATTATTTGAGCTTAATGGAAAATAGACCAAGAATGTATTAGGTCCAGTTTTTTGTTTTCCATCTTCCAGAATTTTCAAGTGGCACAGAAGGTGGAGTTTTTTAAACTTGAAGCGGTGAATGCTTTGCCCAGAGCCCCCGGGAAGGTAGTAGCAGCGTGGTGGCTGGGACCTGACTCAGGATTCCACGTTCTCCTTGCTGTCTTTTATATGCCATTGTCTGACTTTTTTTAGCAAAATAATGAAACAAAATATTACACAGTATTTTTGAAGCCCAAAATATAAATAAAAAAGAGGAGTGAAATTTAGATTCATGAATTCTTAAGTAAACACCTGTTGTTTGACAAAAAGTTATTTTCAAAACAATCATGATTCATTTATTCGTTTAGCCAAAACATACTCTGCCTCATGGAGAAAATGTGACAGGTACTTCATTATAGTAAACTACCAATGTCGAAGCTTTTCCCAAATCTTCAAAAATTAACTGGGCTATCTGCTACAGGTACAGAATTTATTTTTAAAAAGTTCTCATTTTAGGGCTTTCTTGACATAGGTATCACCTTTTTCCTTTGGAAACCTTTTTTTTTTAAATGTGGTAATCAAATAATGAGTTTTTTCTTTAGTGAACTATAGTTGACAAATAATATTAGTGTCAGGTATACAGCTTAGTGATTCTACATTTATATACATTATGAAATGCTCACAGTGGTAGGTGGAGTCGCCATCGGTCACCACACCAAGTTATTACAATATTATTGACTATATTCCCTATGCTGTACTTTTCATCCCTGTCAGTTATTTATTTTATAACTGGAAATTCGTACCTCTTTATCTTTTCATCCTCTTCATCTTTTGTGTCCATTTTCCCACCCCCTTCCTCCTTTGGCAATGACGAGTTTGTTTCTGTATATATGAGTCCGTTTCTGTTTTGTTTGTTTTGTTTTTAGATTGTGCCTATAAGTGAGAGCAGATGGTATTTGTCTTTGTCTGACTTCCCTCACTGAGCGTTGTGCCCTCCAGGTTCGTCCGTGTGTTGCATGAAATGCTGCCTTTTCTTTTCTCCTTGTTGGGATTTTGCCAAGTACTGGTATTTGGAGATTTGATGGACAGAGTCTAAAGGGAGACATCATTCTTTCTTAATTTGTTCAAAGCTTCTTTATGTAGCAGCTAATCCTTCCTAATTATATTTCTAGGAAGGATGTTCTTAACTCAAACAGGAAGATGACAGACATTTTGAGAAGATTAGGATGTATTTCACTCTGAGAAAAACTTGTAAGGAAGCGTGCTGCCGTTCCCGTTTCCCACTCCCTGGGCGCAGATGACCGTTTCCCTCCTTCACCCTGTGCGAGACTTTCTCTTTCTCTTCCATTCCTGTGGCTCTTATTTACCTCCTGGCTTAACTAAGCTACTTTGAAGGAGAAAAAAAAAAACCTCTGTAAGAAACCCATTTCCATGCATGAGTAAGCCTTTTACAATTTAATTGCCTTAATGCCCTGAAAGGTGACCTGTGAATCTAAATAGCTGGAAAATGTAGTGTTCATATTAGAAATAATTTACATAAGGTTGAAACACTTTGCAGTCTCCTTGGTATCTTTGTTGCCTTGTTGCTTTGTATTAATGTAGTGATTTTCATGTGAAAGTAGATGTGTTAGGGACATGTCTATATTAGATTATTTCAGATTCTTAAAATTTTGAACACAGTATGGCCACTGTCAAATGGGACTTTGATAAATCAAATTATAGTCTGTAAAGCCTTAATCGTTTTGAATAGTCCTATTAAGTGTTATTTTATTATGTTGCTCACAGATTAATTTCAATTTTTATTCTTTGGTTTTTAAAATTGAGGCTGAGCATTTCCCACATGTTTATTAGCCCTTTGCATTTTTATGTGAACAATTAGTTAACATCTTTACCCTGTTTAAATTACATGTAATTTCTGTTACCTGTTTTTATACGGTTTTATTTGTAAGATCCCTTTTCATATTAAAGATCCCTTTGTTAAACATTTCAAGAACTCTCAAAGTGGGGGGAGTGGTGGTGCTTGTTTGCAAAGAATATTATTTGTTCTTAATTTTTTATCCCCAAATTTGGAAGAAACTTCTTAAATTGGATTTTTGGAAATTCCCATTTGCCCATGAAGACAGGAATACAATGACTTGTTGGGTCACTGTATGACTCATTGGGTGATTTATTTCAGAATCCTATGAGAGGCTAGTTGATTGATACAGACATAAATCTGTAGGGACTGCAGAACCATCTGTAACTTCCCAAGCCTGACTAGTTCTCAGTGCATTTCTAGCTGGTTGTCTTATGCCAGGTTCAGGTTCACCACAATGAAGATAGAAGCACTGTCCTCACCTCCACAATACAAATTTTCAGGTTACTCTAGCTGATTCATTCAATCTGCCAACATATATGTATTGAGTGCCCACCACGTGCCAGGTACTATTCTAGGTACTCCAGTTGGAGGGATCAGGCTAATGTATGTGAAAAATAGTTATATAGGATAATACCTAGTTGACTGGTAAATTATGTGGTACCTATTATACATTCTCATGGAGAATGAAGAAGGGGGCCACCAAGGGGGACAGAGTAAAGGAAAACTTATCAGAATCTGGAGGACTTGGAAAAAGGAAGGAGAGGCTGGTCTTTAAGTAAAGGAAATAACAGGATGGAAGAGAGAAGGCAGGAATGAGTCTCCTATTTCCGTAGGACAGAGAGACCTATTTAGGGGGATTGAGGAACAGTAGGAAATGAGATTGGGTGGGTATGCAACACATTAGGGAAGGCCTTGGCAACCGGGGAGAGTACCTTTTGAGTTGGGCTGTGAGAAATAGAGAGATGCATTAAAGACATATAAGACGGACCCGTGGGAAGCCTGGTCAGGCAGCGCACTGTGGAAGTGGGAGGGAGGCCCATGTGGCTGACGGGGCAGATTAGACAAAGAGATGCCTGAAGGAGCTAGCCCGGAGGTCCACCTGCCTCTCAGCGTGCCTTCTGGAGAGGAAATCTGATTTTCTTTTAAAAAGAGAAGATGCAGACTAGCAGTCCAGAAACAGTTCCTTTGGGTCCATGCTTAAGGAATTCTGTGTAGTTTATTTCTCTCTTTAGGTATCTACTGTTTCTGTTTTCAGATATGTTAAATAATGTGCAATCTTATCCCCTTTAAGGAGTGGGAAAGTGAGGCTGTCTCTGCCTGCTTCCCTTTTCCTTATTTTACTGTATCCCAGGACTCACATGCACCAGCCTCTAAATCAGAACCAGATCATATTTCCTTTGGTGTTGATCAAACTAAACACTGTTCAAAACGTTTGTGGTAAGAATTGATCACGCTCTGTAGAACAATCAAGGTCTCTTTTTTCTTTTTCAAATGTTCATTACACTCTTGATTTTCTACTTTACCGTTGTTGGCTCTGCAGCTTTTGCTGCAACCATTTCATGTTATCTCTGTGCCTTCCAACATAAATCTCTGGGCCTCTTCTCTGTGGTTTTTCATGTTACCCTAGGAATACATCTATATTCCTCCTCCACCAGGTGACTAAATCCCACATCTTTCATGATGTCTTTACTGATGAGCTGGCAGTGAGCCTTGGTCTGTCACATGTGTGCTTGTACACAACAGATGTATAACAACCTACATGTTGATAGGCTGTAAGTATCTTTCTAGTTCAATTGCGTTATATAGTTTCTAGTTGGGCAGTTTTCTCATTACTTATTTAAAATAATGTAATAAAAAGAATTAACAAAGTCTGAAACAAAAATTGCATTATTTGTATTATTTACTGTTGATGTTGATAAATAATGCAATTTTGTTTCAGACTTCCCTTGTTTAACTCTTGGGGCTCAGGGTTGCTAGGAAAGTTTTTATGATTTGCTTTGTGAAGTAATCAGTCTGGCAACATGCTGCTTGATGGTAATAGAAGTATTGCTCTCACAAAATCACAAATACCGTCTAAACCTGGTGAGGAAATACGGTGCTTCTTTTAAAAAGTTCAGTATCACCTTATGTTCAAATGGTTGTTGAACCATTTGTTCATTAAAGGATTTGATCAAACTCCATTAGGAAGTCTGGCTAGAAACCAAAGGAAGTGATCTGGGACTTTCAATCTCACATATATTGATTGATTACTTACTTTGCACCAGGTACTGTGCAAGCAACTAAAGTGTGTATTTAATATCAGTGAATAATCTGTACCAGTTGTTTTGTCCCTCCTATTGTTTCTAAAATGTGTCGTGAAATTTTTTTTGTGTTTTTAGTAATTTTTTTGTACGACAAAGCATATGTAAGGCTATTCCTTTGTTCCATCAAAGTACAGTTCTGGCATTAACGGGCCTGACATCAATTAATTAAATATCAACTTGCGATATCGTCACACCAGGCACCATTCTGACTTGTAGACATAGTATTCAGGAAGATTTAACTATACCCTAACTAGCCTTATAAATGCAAACAAACCACTTCAAGTGTGGGCAATTAAATGAGAGGTTTGCCTGGTCAGAAACACTGAACAACAGGATTGCATGAATTAATAGCTCCTCTAGTGTGCTTGAAGAAAAAAAGGGTGAGCCAACCATAGGGGAAAAAAAAGTATTTAGTGTATGTGATATTTCCTAGAAACAGTAGTATCTGGAAGCTAACTGGCTACAGCTGGACAGGCTTCCTTTTGTATGGAGACACTGCCTCTAGTGTTTGGGGAAAAAACACACACTAGAAAATAGTGCAACATTATGGTGCCATCTGTCTTGAAAATGAATTATTTTTTAATGCCTGCTTTATAGTGCTTCCCAGACAACTGAAAAACTTCATTTGGCAGTGGTGCTATTTTGCATACAGACAGGTTCCACAGGCGAAAGCCTTTAAAGTTTCGTTTCAAAGGGGCCCCAGAGTTCCCAGTGTGGAGTGACGTGGCTGCCTTCCATAAAGCTCCCGGGAATCTTGTGCCTACCCAGCTTTCTAGGCAAACGGAGCGCAGTGAGGAGCCCCTGTACCATCTCTCTCCTTTTCTGATTTGGGGATGGGTTTTCAGGACATCTCCCTCTCTGATGGTATCTTTTTCCTAAGTTCAAAGTTTCACTTTCTCCCTAAGAGTATTTTGTATTTCTTTTGGTGGGAATGTTTGCATGGATACAAAAATCTACAGTTAGAAGAAAGAGGCAAAACTTGAAAGCTTGTTGTTTTTAAGGGAAAAAAAAAGGCTGAAATGCTTTTATGTCTCAGATTTTCTTAAAATAAATTCAGGTGAAAAAGAATATAGAAATATTTAACCTATGAAAACGCTTGTCAACACTAACATAATTAAGATGCTTTAATTGATGCTTTAAAAGACAAAACATCTTTGAGATGAGTTTTTTCTTTTTGGTTAGCTGGGCTGCTACTTAACATTTTGTAATGGAAATGTATATAAACTTGAATTAAACTGTTATTAATGTTTAGATTTTAAAGTCTGCATGGATCAGAAAATGGATTTAGTATTTCATATCCTTTAGAATGATGACAGGCCATGGAAGCCTTGGACAATGCTGGCACATTTTTAAAGGAATTCTTTCCTGGTCTGGATACTATAATAAACCCAACTGCAGGTTTGGTCGATTTATTATATATACACAACATGTATAATAGTTTGGAAGTTGACTTTTTTTTTTTTTTTTTTTTTTTTTGGTTTTAGGCACACTGGTTATAGCTATGTAAAAGGCTTGAAATAGTATCTGGTTAAAAACTTTGGGGCTGACATTCTCTTAAAAAAATAAGACTGTTGGGAAGTAACTAATAAATACAGAAAATGCAAACATCCTTACCAATCAATTCATAAAGGAACAGTCGAAAAATGTGGACACAATCTGAGCTTTTACGATTATGCCATTGGGCAGCAGGTGGCAAGCTTTGCTTTTCAATGCACTTCAGCTTTATTTTTAAACCACAGAATGCCAAATTTTGAAGTGGGTGGTTTGAATCCACTGGAATATGTCATTTCTTGGCAGTGTAACCTTGAGCCACCTCCTTTGCTCATTGTGAATAATTGCCTTTGTTTGGATGCTGAAGCCGACCCTTGGGCTCCCCTGTTGCAGATGAATAGGAATTAATTCATATGAGCAGTGTTTTATTCTCTTGTGATTTTAGCAACACATTACTAATGGAGAAAATAAATGAGAAACAAATGAGTTTAAGGCGGGCCCTGTATGGTTTATAAGAGGCTTTCTTCTAGAGTCTTGCTTAAAACCAAATTATGCAACTTTTTTGCTACATCATTTCTTACTGGCTAGATACTTTGATATGAAGGTGTGAGAAGTAATTGAAACTGAATAGAGTTCTGGGAACATATTGCTGGAAAATTAGAGAAGAAAAATACATTTTGAGAGCAGAATTGAAAACCGTTCTCTTCTCCTAGGCTGTACTGTGTGTATGCTCAGGATTCGATTTCCAGTCTGGAAAAGAGACTCGGCTTAAGGATGAGACTGATAGTGACGTGGGCACCAAGTTATTTTATTGATTGTAATTTCTATCTATATAAAAATAAGCTCTGGGATAGCTACCTTATGCATTATGAAAAACTGGGAGGAATAGAACAATGAAGAATCATATGAATCACTGTAAGCATTTAACAATCTACAAATATTCAGTACTTGTTCTGTAATTCAATTATTTTTCCTAGGCCTTTTGTTAGAAATGAATTCATATTGGCTATACTATTTTAGGTTCGTAATTTTTTTCTTATGGTCTCAAGTTCTATTCCAGCTCTGCAATTTTATTTTTAGAAAACCTATCACAAAAATATATATAATTTATAACATACAGAGTTTAAAGGCTAATAATGAAAAACCAAAATTCTTATACCCACTGCCTAACTGCAGAAATACAACATTATCATTATTTTAGAAGCTCTCTATGTGGCCCTTTCCCATACTTTAACCTCTGTCTCCCACAAAGTAATTTGTATTAATCATTCCCTGTTTTTCTTTATAGCTTTACCATATTTTTCAAGTGTTTCTGAACATTGTTAGCCTGAACTGAACATGCGGTTAGCCAGTTTTTGACTTTTAAATGAATACATCATTTGTGTCCTTCTGAGACTGGCTTTTCTTGGCCAAGTGTTGACGTTCATCCGTAACAGTGCCTTTTCAACTTGAGTCAATCAGTTTCACCTGGAGATCTTCCGGTATATGCCTTGTCCCCTTTTGTAATTCAGTGGGCCTGGGGAGGAGAGTTTGCACAGTTAACAAATTTGTAGGTGATACTGCTACTGTTAAGTCTTGGGACCACACTTTGAGAACCACTGGTTTCCTGATGGTTTTTAGCTGGGATTCATTTTTTTTCCTTTTTATAGTATCCCATTATGTGAGTATACCACAATTTGTATATCCATTCTCCTGATGGTGGTCATTTCAGTTTCCAGTGATTTGCTGTTCCAACAGTGTTCTGATAAGCATTTTTGCGTAAGTCTTCTGTTACAAAAAGATCAGTGTTTCACTCTTATTAAGGGAAAGTTTTGCTTGGTGAAACTTCTGTTTTAGAAACACACTACACACATTCTTCTATGTGAAATGGTTTTTTTTATGGCGAGCTCTTGTCAAAGCTTAAAGCCACTCTTGTAGGGTAGTGAAATAGATCAGTGTTTTCCTTTGCAAAGGTTACCTTGTTTAGAAATCCTTCTCTAACTCATTGTTCTAAGATCTGCTTCTATATCCCTAAGATTTTTTCCTTCCACATTTGTTTAGTGCACCTGGAATTGATTTTGAGAATGATGTGATTTTATTTATTTTTCATATGGATAAATCTTAGTTTTAGCACTGTTTATTGACTAATTCCCCCTCCCCTGAACTGTGATACCATATTTGTCATATGCAAACTTCTAAATATGTTCACATCTGTTTCTGAATTCTCTATCCTGATACATTAGTCTTTATCCTAAGTCAGTACCTTAAGTATTGTAATTGTATGACAAGTCTTGTTATGCAAATCCACCCTCTCTATTCTTCCACTGCATTTCCATAATTAGCTTGTCACTAGAATTTTGATATTAGATTGCCTCAGGATATCATTGAGATGACTATGCATCTTTTTTATATCAACTCTTCCTATCCATAGATGCTTTATGACCCTCCATTAATTTAGGTTATCTTTAATGTCTTTGAATACATTTTTATAATTTCTATTAAGATCTTGCACATCTTCTGTGAGATCTCTTGGTCTGACATTCCTATTTGCTGTGATGATGGACTCTTCTCTAAAGTTTCATTTTCCGACATGCTCTCATGTGGAAACGAGGTTACATGTTTTTTGTGGTTTGAAATTTTGCTAAACTTGCTAATCCTGCTACATTGTTTGATAGAGTAGACATTGGGTTCTCTACATATAATTTATCATGTATGATGATAGACTTCTTCCCTAATCTTTATATCTGTAATTTTTGTGCCTTATTGTACTGGCTGGGGCCTTCGGTTCATAGTGAACCAGAAGTAGGGATAGTAGTGGGCATGGTTCCTTATTTTACAGAGAGTTCCACCAGCCTTACATCACTGAATACCACATTTGCTATAGGTTTTTTGTAGATACACTTTATCTAATTAAGGAAAGCCCTTATATTGCTAGGTTGCTAAGAGTATCTGTTACAGATGTTGAATTTGATCATGTGGTTTCCTTTTATCTTCAATGTGAGGATTAAAAGATTTGCGAATGTTGGAACAACCTTGCATTTGTATAATAAACTTGGCCACGATGTCTTGTTCAAAAATCTTTCAGTGTTTTCAGTTTGCATCTGTATTCATGAGTGAGGCTGGTGTATAATTTTGCTTCCTCCATTGCTTTGAGCTTTGATACCATTTTGGTATTGAGATTACGTTAGCTTAATAGAATGATCTGGGGAGTGTTCTTTTTGAGTCCTTTCCTGGGAAAATTTTATATAAGATTTGATGTTTAGTAGAATTCACTTGTAAAACTATTTGGGAATTTTCCATGTAGGGTGATCTAATTTTTATTATATCATTTTGTACTTTTTATTTATACTTTATTTTTTTCTTTAACTTTTTTGGTTCTCCTTTTAGACAGATTAGGTTTTTTTCCTCCTCTTCTCATTCCTTTCACCCTTCCCACAAACTGCTTAATGACTATCCCACATGTTTACCCTAAGTTAACATGTATATTTAACTTAATAAAGGTGAAATGTATTCAGTATTTTTATCCTCTTACCAAACAACATAAAGACTTAGGCCACTTAAACTTTGATCACTCCTCAGAGGTCTACGCTGTTATCTTCAACATTTCAATTAAAAAAAATTTTAATCCTACAAGTCAGATTTGAGAGCATGGCTGTATAGGGTCAGTGGTTATTTAGATCTCACATATTGAATATTTTCTTTGTTCACCATTCCTACTTGCATTTTAGACATTTCCTCTGAGACAGTTTTTCTTTAAGTGCCTTTTTAAAAAGAAATTCCTGTGGCGAGGGTCTTGCTATTTCATTGAAGTTTTCTGGGATTGTGTTGTAGCATGACAGTTATTTTCTTCTAAGTATTTTGAAGCCACTTTTCACAGTCTCATGGCTTCCCTTGTTAATTGTTGATAAATCAGCGGCTAGTTTGTTTCTTGTTCCTTTGTGGGTAATCTCTTTTCTGTTTGGATTTTAAAAATGTGTCTTGCTTGGGACTTATTACGATTATGATGTGAAGATTCGTATGTTTTTATTCTTGGAAAATTATTAGTCCTCCTTTCTTTTCTGACTGTTGCCTCTCTCCCCAGTTCTCTCCTTGTATAAGTGTGCTTAGACATAACTGTGCCTTCTCACTCTATTCTCCGTCTTTTTAATCTCTCTCATATTTTTCTTTGTGTCTCTGTGCTGCCTGCAGGTCAGTTTCTTCCAGGTCACACATTCTCTATGGAGCTCTGCTATACCTGCTGTCCTCCTCTAGGTTACCCATTTCACATGTTTTTTTATTTTATTTTTTTATATCTAAAAGTTTTATTTGGTTCTTCTTAGACTATCCCTGATCTATATTAATAGCTTTAAAAATGATTCAGTCATAATTTCATCATCTTCACTTAGACATATTAAATAGACTTATATTCTGTATCTTATAATCCTATTCTAATAATCCATAGTTCTTGGACTGATTCTGCAGTTTGATTTTTGTGCTGCTTCTGGCTTCCTTGTGCACTTGGTGATTTCTGATTGTGGGTAAATGTTCATTGGAGTTTTATCTCTATTTTATCGTAATTCCTTAAGATCCAGTTTAAAAGTATGTTCCTACAGAGGGCATCTGTGTTTGCTTTTAACAAGTTCCTAGGGGCACTACCCATCCAGGCCCACTTTTAACTAGTTTTGCTCACCCACCTATTTTTTATTTGACTGCTAACCCTGCACAAATGTGGACTTGTAATAAGGAATTCCCACCTGAGACTAGTTTCTCATGTCCACCCGAAGCCCAGGTTGAGAGGGGCACAGATCCTCATGCTCTCTCACAGCAGGGTGGTTTCTTTGGCTCACTTACTAAAAGTATTGCTGTTTGGTCTTACATGGACTAGTTACGAAGTGTGTCCCTGTAGCACATCTGCCCCATGCAGGACAATAAAACCCATATTCTAGGCATCCAAAAATGGCACATCCCCTGCCCCCACCCCCCAGGCAAATTCCTATTCTGGTGCCAACTCATTTCCCTGGAGTCCTGCTCTTTGGTTGTTTCTGGCCTCTGAGAATATCTCTCACCGTCCTGCCTGCTCGACCATAGTTTGATATTTTGTCCTGCAGTGTTAGTTGTTTGATACTGGCACATTTTCTCTGGACATCCAAGTCTCTGTTTTGCCAGAAGTAGCAATCCTAGTTCATTTATTTTAAAGAGCTTTCATTCTGAGAAATTACAAACCTAATATTTGGAGGCTAAACCATGAAGCTCCTTGTGTTTCAAGAGGAGCATGTCACAGTTGAATAATTATACTCTGGGTCTTTTTTCCTTGTCATTTGTAGCACAAGTCTTATGAAAACCTACTTTTTGGGGGGCTCATCCAGACAAGTGGTCAGTACAGGGCCCTGTGGGGCAGCTTTTCTCTGTGTCTGGCGCCTTGCCTGGGACACCTGTGCTCTAGGCTCTGCTTTGCCTCCATTTCCTGCCCTTTGTCTTTTTGTTCCCAGCCTAGTAGTTAAAACCTTGTCTCTCGCTGCTTCATTTTGCTCAACAGTTTCATAGGGGCACCTTCGCCGCTACCAACAAATGCTTTTAGAGTACTGACTAGTGTGTTTGGAGGTTAATGCTGGCCTTCCTGTGTTACAACCTCACTATTTTCTTTGAGGGTTTGATGAGAGAAAATTGGAGTCTGTTCATTATTACCCGGGAGGAGGAGAGGGACAGGAATTTGCAGGGAGGAAAAGGACAGACACGGAGTTGCAGCTTCTACCATGGTGTTGGACGCGGGTGTCGATTCTGCTCATGTTAGGAGGGAGAGTGTTAGTGCTGGTGCTATTTTTTTAAACCAGTGAACACTCCTAAACTAGTCTAGCTGTACAGTGATGAGTGGGAATATTGTATCTGTTTTGAGTGTAGTGCTTCTTGGGTCTAAATTTACAACCTCTAATGCTGTTTCAGACTCATCTCTTGCAATGACCACCTGTACTTGGGCTACCTGTAGTACACTGCCAAGTGTATCAGGGCACCAAGTAAAACATTTTTTTTTAAGCCAAAATTGAGATCAAGTATATTTTTTGCTGACCAGTTCTAATCCCAGACTTGTGGAAATCATTGAGAAATTGCATGTTATGTGTGTGAGGGACTATAATAATATAATCATAGGCAGTTAAATTGAGGGAGTGAATGAAACTTATTTTTCTGCCTCATATTATTTCTTTTTCAAGGATCTGAGTTAGAATTTGATAACCTGTAGTTTAGTGTATCAATGTCAAACCTGGGGGTGATAATGGGTTTCCAAAGGCAGGTGTCAGGGCAAGGGAAGGCGCATAATGGTTGTTTCAAGCTGTGGTTTTAGTTAGGAAAGCTTGGTTTTGTGTGACGTACATTGGGACTGAAAACAAGTTGATGAAGGAGAGTAGATTAGAATCCTGGGGTGTAGGGATCAAGGAGAGTTCAGAGAAGATCTCTACTGGGGCAGGTTTTGGAGTCTGGGAGTGGTCGGTGAAGGCCAGATAGAGCAGATAGTTGTGGTTTCATCTCTTGGCATGGAAGAAAGGAAGCAGGGGTTACTTTCAGGATAAGCTTTGGGTTAGTGATGTGAATACTGATTACAGGAGGCCATCATCAGTAGTTAGGATCTGCAGGCAGAAAGGAGCCTGACAGGGAGTCACTGGGGACATGAGGATGGGTGTACAGCGTTTGGTGTAGATGTTTGGAGCTGTGGGTGCTGGGTATTCCAGCTCCCCAGAGAGGTTCCTCCCAGCACACGATGAATGAAGTCCTTTCCTTGCTGTTCAGGAGCTCACAGTTCAGCAAAAGGCATATATACATAGACAGAATAATATTTCCTTGTGATAAAGGTAATGGGTGTGGTTTCATAGCTGGTGCTCTAGTTTACCACTTTCTACTCCATCAAATCTAAACTCATTTTTAGACCCTCCATAATATGGGCCCACTTACTACCTGATCAACCCCTCGCTCACTACTCTTCCCCATGCGTCCCTTACGCCTTTGGCCAGTCTCCTCAGTCTCCCAGCTCCCCTGCCCTGCACCCCCCACTCCCTGTGGCCTTTCCCAACTCCGCTTGTGTTCTCTTTTACCCCCACCTGTGTGATCCTTGCTTGAAGTGTGAGATACAACTCAATTCCAAGAGCCTCCCCTGAAGTTGCACAAGAGCCCACATGTTTTGAGAACATACTATGTTTACAACATGTCAGTCGTTTTACATGCATGATCTTGTAACAGATCATTCGTAGGCAGCATAAGCACAGGGCCATCTGTAATGGGGGCCAAGGTCACCTGCTGTCCTGGAGGTCCTTCCTTTAGGGCTAAATTGTAGGGTGGTCCAGGGGCTGGTGACTGGGGAGAGCAGCCCTTGTGGGGCTCTGGAAAGCATCTCTTGGCCATCTCGTCTTAAAGAATTTGTGCAGTTGTACAATAGCACCATACCAGTACCTACAGCTGACTGTCAGCCTGTCTTCCAGCAACCGCATCATTATACCCTGTTTTTACAGATCAAGAAAATTAGTTTCAGAAATGCCAAGTAACCTGCCAAACTGATAACTACTAAGTGAGAATCAGACCTTGAACCTGAGTCTGTCTGACGCTAAAGAATGACTATGAGCTCTTAACCACCTCACTATTTCACATGGTTAGTATTCACAGTTTTCTGTTCATGGTTTTCTCTGGGTCTAGCCTTATTTTTCTAGCTAAATGGCTTTCTGAAAATAGAACACACATCTTTTCCATTTTCTATATTCCCATGTCTCATCTGGAATGGAGCACATGGTAAATATCATTTCCTTCTTTTATTCTGCAAACATTCAGTGAACAACTGCTGTGTGCCAAGCTTTGTGTCAAGGGATAAGCAGGTGATAAATAGACACAGCAGGATAGTCATCCTTAAAGAACACAGTTTATATATTTACACACACATTTAATTATAGTGCAGTGTGATCAGTATAATGAAGGAGATCTCTGCCAGGTATATCTATTTGCATCTATTTGAATAGATCATCTGGCTGAAGGTCATTTCGTAAGTGTATGTTAAGTTTTCCAGGAAGCTGCCAAACTTTCCCATACTGACTATATACCAATTCTGTGTTCTTATCAGCAGTGTGTGAGAGTTCCAGTGGCTCCATATCCTTACCAGCACTGGGTAGTGTCATTATTTCTTTGTGCCTTTCTCAAAGGAGTGTAGTCATAGCTCACTGTGGTTTTAAAGTAAATTTTCTTAAAGAGTAAACATATTGAGCATTTTTTTCCTATGCTTACTTGCCCTCCATATACTTTGGTGAAGATCTGTTTGGATCTTTGCCCATGTTTTTAATTGGGCTGTTTGCTGTCTTGTTGTCTTCTCCCTCCCCGCCCCCAGAACTTCCTTTTAGGGATTTTTAAATTAGATTTTCCATGCATTTGATAAAAACAGTTTATAAAAGTGCTTCAAAGAAGATGTTCTAAGAGTAGTTGCCAAGGAAAACTAAAATGGGCTTTTATACTGACTGGGGTAGGAGTGGTGAGGATGTGCTTTTCCTCAACGTGGTTTTGAAAGGAGGACAGAGAGAAGGGAGAGATAGAAAAGAGCCAGAAAGCACAGGAGGGACTTTGATCTTCAGCCTGAAAAGGAAAACAGGGATTTGTTAGGTTGCCAGTGGAAGCTGGGAGTATTAGAAGTGCCAAAGGGATGGTTTACTCTGATGAGAAAAGCAACTGGGCAACAATAAGAAATGTAGTGAGGCTGTTCAAGGCCCATTCTTTTCAGCCAAGGATGGGATGAGACAAGACTGAGCGGGAGGTCGTTGCCACTGGTCAGTGAGGTCAAGTGATTTTGTAACCATAGAGTCATCTAAGCAGATACTGAAGACCTGTAGGAAGGGTGACAATACCTTAATCTACTCCTAGATAATGACAACATGTATACTTTCAACATCTATGTTGGCATGTTCCTATTTTTTTAAAAGAAAAATATTTGGCTTATGTGAACTTCTGGGAGGCAATCTTGTAAGGCTAAAACTCTCCCTCCCTGACTTGCAGGCCTGGTGACAGTGCAAAAGCTAACCAGGCTTCTTGTACAGGGGTTCCACACCATCAGGACTTTGGGCCCCATTGCCCCAGCACTGTCTACACACTTCTGTGTATATGAGCATTCATATGGGGAATGGTTACATAGCTCTTGTTGGCCTCAGAGAGCCCTGTAATCCCCAGATAGCTGTGAACTGTTGATCTAGAGTCTGCGCTTGGCAAATTCACTAAACTGATGGCACAGTAAACATTCTGTGTCTCAGCTTGAAAACATTATGGCAGGAAGTCCTGTGTCAGATGAAATTAGGTATACATTGAAGTAGTGGGATTGAACCCAGAATCTTTTCAGCTCTTGTAGAAGCAGCTTTGATGCTCTTCTTAATTACCAGTTGGCCAAGAAGAAATTTTTTTTTCTTATTAAAAGTAAATAATGTGTGGTCTTGATTATGTAACTATAATTATTTTAAAAGACCTATATTATGCTTACTAATAAAATCTACCCAACTTATAGGGTGGGCCTAATTTATGCGCTGTACCATGGTATACAGTGGAAAAGACAAAATGGTGTAAAATATCTTTTTGAGGAGACAAGGGCCTGACAAGCAGGGCATGAAACCTAAAACAGCAGTGGAAGGAAAGAGCGGCTCAGGCTAGGGTGACAGGTTTTAGCAGTGGATGAATGGGCAGTAGCTGAAAGGGGAGAAAATGGCATTTTATTTGGGAGGAGATCTGTAAGCAATTGCTCAGAGGAGGAAATACAAGGAGAAGTTGTACTGAGCATGCGTTACCTGGCATATCTCTAGTAGGGGAATAGATGATTCAAGTGAGGTTGAGAATGCAACGCAGGCGAAATGACACTTTGGACAACTACTGTGGTGGCAGGGGTGGGGGGCAGGTGTGTTGTAGAGAGGGAAAAGGCATGAAATGGCCCTGCTGACTGATGGACTCTGTTCACAGGATAGATTTGTCCTTGCCCCTCTTATTAAATAGTTGTTAAAGGGAAAAACAATTTTAAACTACAAGGGATGAAACCTGCATGAGTTAAGAGCCTTCGTGTTGTGACCTGGCACCAGTTTGGAGGGGTGGATTCAACCATCTCTTGCAAGATCTCTTGCATTTTCTGAAATCAAGAATTCAGAAGCAGCTGAGGATTTGACGTATGGTCTTGATGGGAAGAGATTAAGCATTTCTTTAGTATATGGACGTGTATGACTGTAATTGAATCCTTTCCTTAGAGTGCAGACAAGTACTGGCAGGAAAGACAGAACCAGAGCCATGAAAACCTCTGGGAGTGCAGTGCACGTCCTCCCAATTTTTCCTGGAGGAGAACAATGTTGTTGCCCCCTCTAGTAGAGGAGAATGAGTAACAGGGTTAGAAGTGGCTGTAACAGTTAAAATGTTGCTCCGGCACATAGGTGTCTACAGTAGCACACCCTAAAGTAAGGCACTCACACCCCAGACCTGAGTAAGTCCACTGGGGTGCAAGAAAAAAAAAGTAGACATTCTACCTACATTTACTTCTGTCTACAAAAAGGAATTACACTTCATGATAGTTAATATACTGACCCTGGTACCTTCAGGTGGTCCAAACACCAAGAGGTCAGCAGCAGAGCTTGCAGCCCCAGGCATTTTGAGGGAAGAGCGTGTATTCTGCTGACAAGTGGAGCTGAGTCTGTTGATAGAGGTTTGTTTCTACCCAGTTAAGTAGATTTACGGATAGCTCTTAAATAGCTAAAAAATCTTGTACTTCATAATAACATGGGGAATGATACTTGTAATCTTTTGTACCCTAGATGCTAACTAAGACAACTTAAGAGTTGGATGTAAATTAAGAATTTTTTTTTGAGCATTTCAAAATTTCTGGCTGTTTACATGATGTATGCCTATGATACTGTTGCCTTGCAGATATTTAAAAACTAACACCCATACTCTATTCTTTCATTGTAGAGGTGGTATGTTAATAAGTAAGAAAGTAACTTTTTCCTTTTGATAATGTTGTGCCACAGAGAGAGCATTTGTAAAATAAGTGGATAGAAATACTTCCATTGTCATGTGATTTTCATTGCTGAAAATGGTAGTTGTGTGTTATATAAAAAGTCATGTCTGCATACTTTGTGGGAATTAACTAAATTTTTTTAAACAAAGGGTTCCAAACCCAGTAAAAATTTTTGTCAAAATGTAACACTTACCAATTAGTTTGCAAGACCCACTGACTGACAGGGAAAATGGAAGGTTACTAGTAAAAAAAAAAAAAAAAAAACGTTTGAGTAATTAGTGTATGAGCCTGAAACACAAGTATTATGACTTTGTAAGTGTATTTCTTATATTTGGACCTTAGGTATCCTTTTTTTTGTTTTAAAGCTAGAGCAGGCACTGACTGAAGCTAAATATTGAAATACATTTACCTTAGAATCAGATTTGAAATTTCTGAACCACAGAGTGTTAACAAAGATTAAAAAAAGAAAAAGCACATTCAGTCATGTTGCAGTTGCTGAAAGAAATATTTTTAGTGAGACAAAAAGGATTTAATAAGGAAAGTAAAACTCTTAAAAATTCTTTATTTCATCTTTCAGCCCTGTAAATTTATATTTTTGAGTGCCTTTGATAATGTCTGTTATGGAGAACATGTGTGTAATTCACATGTACTGGGGATTAGGCTAGAGTGGGTGCTCTTGATATGGTATGTCATCATAAGGGTTGGGGGCCATTGGTCTACAGAAGGAAACCCACTGGAAATTTTCTTACTAATCATCTTGGTCTCTGAGGGGAATGGGCAATGTCTCAGGGAATTCTTCAGTCTTTCCTGCACTGGAATGGAGGCAACAGCGATGGAGGAGGGAGATAGCAGCAGTGCTGGGGAAGACTGAGTGGGGCCCTGGCCCTCTGAGTTGGGGAGGCACTGCCCGGGTGAGGCTGCGGCGAGGGTGGGGTTTCACTGAAGGAGGCACAACTTTGCCCTGCTGGCATGGATCTGGCAGATTGGATGGAAGGAGGAAATGCCTCGCATGGTTCTGCCTGTTACGCTTTCCATCTCTGTTAGCAACAGTTTCGATCATGAATTCTGTCTTTAGAACAGCACTGCCCAACAGTAATATCATGTGAGCCACATAATGTAATTTAAACCTTTTTAGTAGCCATATTAAAAAGTAAAACAGATGAGATTGTTCACTAATGTGTTTTATTTAACCCCATATGTCTAAGATATTATTTCATCCTGTCATCAATATAAAATATTAATAAGATATTTTACTGTTTTTTTTTCCATGCTAAATCTTTAAAACCAGTGTGTAGTTTATCCTTGAAACACATCTCAGTTTGGACTAGCCATATCTCCAGTGCTATTAGCCAGTGTTAGTCCAGCTTTAGAACATATTTGTCAACAACAAAAAAAAGACTACAATCTTATATTGGATGAAAAACTTCCCTTTTTTTCTTACTCTGTGAAGTATGCTCCATCAGAACTGTTACAGCAAAGCTGGAAGAGATCTGGAGATCATATAACTTGTGGGTTTGCATGCCTGGCTGGCTTAGGGATCCTCTCCTACCTTCATTTTTTAAGTTGGAGTCATAAATAGCTTTAAAGAATACATAAAAGTTAATTGACTTGAATGCTGTTCTGATAGCCAACCTGCAGGTGAGTTCTGTTTCTGGAATCCCTCAATTTTTTCCAGGTGGAGAAACAGTGAGATGCTACTTTTTACCTTTGGACAGCCACTCAACGAATAGAAATTGTTCTACACATAAGGTCATGTAGATATCTCTGCACCTGTGTTTCTACTTGAATTGCTAAAAAGCTGGTGTATAAAAGCTTTGGTCTAGGAAAAAAAGCCTTAGGTTTGGCTAGAACACTTGTATTCAGGTTTCTACTCTGCTCCATCCTGGTTTTATAATCTGAATGTCACTGAATCTCTTGATGAGGTTTTCTCAGCTAGAAAGTGAGCCTTGTCATTCTTCATAGTGTTCTTTTGAACTTCAGTGAGGTACGGCAGGGGAAAGCGTTGTAAACTACGAAGCCCTCTGTGATGCTGCTGAGTGAGGTTTGAGAACAGACAGGTAGTTAAAGAGCCTCCTCACCCCAGGTGGTGACCCTACCCTCGCTAAGGCCGGGAATTCTCTGCACGGACCTGTGAAATACTCGTACTGCCTCGGAGCACTGTGCAGAGCCGGGTTTTGTTTGCGATGGTTCGGTTGCCCTCTTGGCCACCCTTGGCTTCCTATGCCAGTGTTGCCAAGCTGTGTGGTGTGTGGAAGCTGCTGAGGTCTGCAGCCTCATCTCAGTCCCAGAAGGCCTATCAACTGCCAGAGGAAATGTGGAACCCAAAGACATAGGCACAAGGTCTTTTCCTTTTTAAATGCATATAATCTCTTTTAAAGTGTTACTTGAATAGCAAGCCTTAGTTTGTGTGAGCTCTCTGAATTCTACACAGATCTGTGTGCAAAGCTGGGAGTCAGCTTTCCATGCTCAATCTAGTTTTAGTTACTGATTTTTAGGGTTGCAGCTTGGTCTCACACCTGTACCTTGGGTGCACAAACTGTTGAGGACATTGATGTGTTTTTCTGTCCAGAGCCATGAGACTTCAGCCAGGACAGGGCAGCTTTCTGGATGTCTAGTGGAGAGGCATGTCTTCAGACCATTGGTATGGGAACTAACCATGAGCTCTTATTTCAAAATTTACTGATATCCAAATATGCACTTGGATGGTATTTGGAAAGCTTTAGGTGAAAAATTTTTAGTGGTGCACTGATTCTTTGGAATTAGTGTCTGCTAATGTTCACTTTTAATTTTAATTAACCAATTTTAATGGTCATATGGAGCTAAGATAAAATTAGCTTCTTAGAATGAATGGAAAAATATTGGATAAAACAAATAAAACCCCTTTTATTGAAACCTAGGTGAAATGGATTGAAAAAAACCCAAATAGTTAATATCTAGTATTATGTGTGAGTGACTTAAGGACTTGCTTTACTATTTGGCAGCCATGTTTTTTGTTGACAATAAACTTAAATTGCCTAAAGAAAAAGACATGTGGAGCCAAGATAAAGGACAAAGCAGGGACCGAGATGTTAAAGGAAATTGAGTTTTTGAGGAGATGTTAACAATAAATGTTTTTATTTTTTCTAATTGCTATTTCAGAATCTGCTAAAATCTGTTGGTCAGATTCCATGATTTTGGGTTGCTTTCACTTTTGACTCTACAATTTTTATTGGATGAAAAACTTCCCTTTTTGTCTTAGTGTGAGATTTGGGGCTGTAGGAACTGGAAGGAGAAAGTAGCCCAGCGTCTACTCTGAGGAGGGATGAGTAAGAGACAAGTGTCGACGGGTCAAACTATCTTTATTTATTAGGATAAACTAGGTCATGCTGCGATAACAAAATAGGAATTCACAGTCCAGTGTGGTACACACGGCTCACTGTACCAGCTGTCCTCTAAGAGTGAATCAAAGGCTCAGTTGTTTCCATGTTGCAACCCCTCACCTTGTAATTCTTCACGTCCAACTCTGACTCCAGTGGGAAAGAGAGGTTAGAGACTCATGCCCGCCCTTTTTGATGATGGCTGTTTTTTGAGATATAATATACCGTACAACTCACCCATTTAAAATGTACAGTTCGTTGGTTGTTTTAGTGTATCCACAGAGTTGTTCACACCCACTCTTCCTTGCCTCTAACTAAAAATGTAAAGTAACTTTGCTTAAATTCCCATTGGAGAGAACTTAGTTATATGGTCCTAGCCTAACTTCAAGGAAGGCTGGGAAATGTAGTCTTTCCATGTGCATAGAAATAATAAAAACACTATGGCAAACACAGGACATTGTCCCTGTTCCACTTGGTTTCTGTGATGTCTGTTTGTCTCAAGGGAAGGTCACTCTTCTTTGCCCTATTTGATGGAAGTGCAGGCTCTGTCCCTCACAGCCTCTACTTCTGCTGCGCTGCTTGTTTTCTTCTCTTGCTCAGAGAGGCATGGGCTAAGGATGTGGACCACTCAGTGCACCGCCTAAGCAGACGTCTGACCGGGGAAAAATTGCCAGTCTCTGTGCGTCATGGCAAACCTCAAATTCTACAGGAGGTTTAACTGGAGTGTCCTCCCTTGCTGACTTTCAGGAAGACACAGTTCCCCACATGGTCACTGACTTAATTACTAATGCCCTTCAGTATTCCTTTCTCACCCTGGACTTACAGGTGGGGAAGTCCATCTCCGTAGTAGATACCTCTTACAAGGGAGAGTTTTCTTTTATGGGAAACAAGATGGCTTTTCTTACTTTACAGTTCTACAACATCATGAGTTACCATGAGACAGTGTTTTAGAATTATGAATCTTGTACAGTCATTTTTCTTTTGGGAATATCTACAAGGTGCTGAAATGTTTACTTTATTCAATGTATTTCAGACTTCCTTGGATTGATATGTTTTACTTCAGTGAATTCACCCTGTGAGTCATCCTGCAGTAAATTTGGCTCTACTTAAAACATTTTGATGTGTTAGTATTAATATTATTAATAAACCTTATTTTGGAGTAACTTGAGATTTACAGATAAATTGCAAGAATAATCCAGGGACTTCCCATGTACCTTTCACTCAGTTTCTCCTAATGTTAGTGTGTGGTATAGCCGTGGTACACCAGTCAGAACTAAGAAATTAACATTGGTATACTGCTGCTAACTATGGATTTTATTCTGATTTCACCAGTTTTCCCCACTGATGTCCTTTTTCTATACCAAGTCCAATCCCAGATACCACTTTGCACTCTGTTGTCGTGTCTCCTTAACATACAGTCATCTGTGACAGGTTTCCTTCTTCCCCCGTTTTTCATGACCTTGACCTTTTCAAAAGTACCTTGTAGGATTTCTCTGGGTTAATTGATGCTTTCTCCTGATTACTCTGTGATTATGGGTTTGAGAGAAGAATACAGCAAAAGTGAAGTGTCTTTCTCATCAGATGAGGAGGTTATATGGTAGGAATATGACTTACTACTGGTGATAATCTTCATCACTTGGTTAAGGTGATATTGGCCAGGTTTTTCCACTGTAAAATTACTATTTTCCTATTCCACAGTTTCTTTATCTCTTCCCCCCATTTTAAAAATTGAAGTATAATTGATAACCCATTCATAGTTTCTTTGTTCTCTTTTTTTCATTGCAGTATAATTGATAACCCATTCCATAGTTTCTTCAGACACAAGTCACTAAGTACCATCCATACTCAAGGGGGGGGAAATTAAGCTCTACCTCCCTGGGGTTAGGTGGTGGTGTGTATATCTTAATACATTATTTGGAATCTTCTGTAAGGAGGGTTGTCCCTTCTCTCCATTTATTCAGTCACTTATTTATATTACTTTAGCCTGATATTTTATTCTTTAGGTTATATCATCATTATTGTTCCAATTATTCCACCTTTGGCTATTAGGAGCTGTTTTAGATTGACTCCTGGGTGAAAAGTAAGAAACCTAGGAATGTTTCTAACTGGTTTCCAGTTACTTGGGTCTGGATGTATTGGGGTTTCTCCACTTCCTCAAAATGGTAATTGTTAAATGAGAAATATTTTATGATCTTTCTAAAGTTCTTGTAGACCAAGAATAACTACAAGGAAGTATACAGAAATTTACCAACATTTATGAGAACAATAAGCATTGAGTAATAGTATTTTTAAATTTTAATTTTTTTTAAATTTTGGGATTGTTAATGTACAATCACTTGAACAACATTATGGTTACTAGACCCCCTATTATCAAGTCCCCCCAACATACCTCACTACAGTCATCGTCCATCAGCATAGTAAGATGCTATAGAATCATCGTCTCTATAAATATTGCCTTTCCCATGTCCCCCACCGCTGCACTACGTGTGCAAATCATAATGCCCCTTTTGCCCCCTTATCCTTCCCTTCCCACCCATCCTCCCCAGTCCCTTTCCCTTTGGTAACTGTTAGTCCATTCTTGGGTTCTGTGAGTCTGCTGCTGTTTTGTTCCTTCAGTTTTTCTTTTGTTCTTATACTCCACAGATGAGTGAAATCATGTGATACTTGTCTTTTTCCACCAGGCTTATTTCACTGAGCATAATACCCTCTAGCTTCATCCATGTTTTTGCAAATGGTAGGATTTGTTTTCTTCTTATGGCTGAATAATATTCCATTGTGTATATGTACCACATCTTCTTTATCCATTCATCTACTGATGGACACTTACGTTGCTTCCATTTCTTAGCTGTTGTAACTAGTGCTGCAATAAACATAGGGGTGCATCTGTCTTTTGCAAACTGTGCTGCTGCATTCTTAGGGTAAATTCCTAGGAGTGGAATTCCTGGATCAAATAGTATTTCTATTTTTAGTTTTTTGACGAACCTCCATACTGCTTTCCACAATGGTTGAACTAGTTGACATTCCCACCAGCAGTGTAGGAGGGTTCCCCTTTCACCACATCCTCGCCAACATTTGTTGTTGTTTGTGTTTTGGATGTTGGCCATCCTCACTGGTGTGAGATGATATCCCTTGTGGTTTTAATTTGCATTTCTCTGATGATTAGCGATGTGGGGCATCTTTTCATGTGCCTGTTGGCCATCTGAATTTCTCCTTTGGAGAAGTGTCTATTCATATCCTCTGCCCATTTTTTAATTGGCTTATTTGCTTTTTGTTTGTTGAGGTGCGTGAGTCCTTTATATATTTTGGATGTCAACCCCTAATCAGATATGTCATTTATGAATATATTCTCCCATACTGTAGGATGTCTTTTTGTTCTACTGGTGGTGTCCTTTGCTGTACAGAAGCTTTTCAGCTTGATATAGTCCCACTTGTTCATTTTTGCTTTTGTTTCCCTTGCCCGGGGAGATATGTTCATGAAGAAGTTGCTCATGTTTATGTCCAAGAGATTTTTGCCTATGTTTTTTTCTAAGAGTTTTATGGATTCATGACTTAGATTCAGGTCTTTCATCCATTTTGAGTTTACTTTTGTGTGTGGAGTTAGACAGTATTCCAGTTTCATTCTGTTACATGTAGCTGTCCAGTTTTGCCAACACCAGCTGTTGAAGAGGCTGTCATTTCCCCATTGTATATCCATGGCTCTTTTATCATATATTAATTGACCATATATGTTTGAGTTATATCTGGGCTCTCTAGTCTGTTCCACTGGTCAATGGGTCTGTTCTTCTGGCAGTACCAAATTGTCTTGATTACTGTGGCTTTGTAGTAGAGCTTGAAGTCAGGGAGCATAATTCCCCCTGCTTTATTCTTCCTTCTCAGGATAGCTGTGTCTGTTTGGGTCTTTTGTCATTCCATATGAATTTTAGAACTATTTTCTCTAGTTAATTGAAGAATGCTGTTGGTCTTTTGGTAGGGATTGCATTGAACCTGTAGATTGCTTTAGGCAGGATGGCCATTTTGACAATATTAATTCTTCCTATCCATGAGCACGGGATGTGTTTCCATTTATCAGTGTCCTCTTTAATTTCTCTTAAGAGTGTCATGTGGTTTCCAGGGTATAGGTCTTTCACTTCCTTGGTTAGGTTTATGCCTAGGTATTTTATTCCTTTTGATGGGATTATGATTGGAATTGTTTTCCTGATTTCTCTTTCTGCTAGTTCACCGTTAGTGTATAGGAATGCAACAGATTTCTGTGTATTAATTTTGTATCCCACAACTTTGATGAATTCAGATATTAGATCTAGTAGTTTTGGAGTGGATTCTTTAGGATTTTTTATGTACACTATTGTGTCATCTGCAAACAGGGACAGTTTGACTTCTTACCAATCTGGATGCCTTTTATTTCTTTGTGTTGTCTGATTGCCGTGGCTAGGACCTCCAGAACTATGTTGAATAAAAGAGTGGAGAGTGGACATTCTTGTCTTGTTTCTGATCTTAAAGGAAAAGCTTCCAGCTTCTCACTGTTAAGTATAATGTTGGCTGTGGGTTTGTCATATATGGCCTTTATTATGTTGAGGTACTTGCCCTCTATACCTATTTTGTTGAGAGTTTTTATCATGAATGGATGTTGAATTTTGTCGAATGCTTTTTCAGCATCTATGGATATGATGATGTGGTTTTTGTCCTTTTTGTTGATGTAGTGGATGATGTTGATGGATTTTCGAATGTTGTACCATCCTTGCATGCCTGGGATAAATCCCACTTGATCATGATGGATGATCTTTTTGATGTATTTTTGAATTCGGTTTGGTAATATTTTGTTGAGTATTTTGCATCTATGTTCATCAGGGATATTGGTCTGTAATTTTCTTTTTTTGTGGTGTCTTTGCCTGGTTTTGGTATTAGAGAGTGATGGGTCTCCTAGAATGAGTTTGGGAGTTTTCCCTCCTCTTCTACTTTTTGGAAAACTTTAAGGAGGATGGGTATTAGGTCTTCACTAAATGTTTGATAAAATTCAGCAGTGAAACCATGTGGTCCAGAGGTTTTGTTCTTAGGTAGTTTTTTGATTACCAGTTCAATGTCTTTGCTGGTAATTGGTCTTTTCAGATTTTCTGTTTCTTCCTGGTTCAGCCTTGGAAGGTTGTATTTTTCTAGAAAGTTGTCAGTTTCTTCTAGGTTATCCAGTTTGTTAGCATATAATTTTTCATAGTATTTTCTCATAATTCTTTGTATATCTGTGGTGTCCGTAGTGATTTTTCCTCTCTCATTTCTGATTCTGTTTATGTGTGTAGACTCTCTTTTTTCTTGATCAGTCTGGCTAAGGGTTTATCTATTTTGTTTATTTTCTCAAAGAACCAGCTCCTGCTTTTATTGATTCTTTCTATTGTTTTATTCTTCTCAATTTTATTTATTTCTGCTCTAATCTTTATTATATCCCTCTTTCTACTGACTTTGGGATTCATTTGTTCTTCCTTTTCTAGTTTCATTAATTGTGAGTTTAGACTGTTCTTTTTGGACTGTTCTTCTTTCCTGAGGTAGGTCTGTATTGCAATATATTTCCCTCTTAGCATGGCCTTCGCTGCGTCCCAAAGATTTTGCAGTGTTGAATTATTGTTGTCATTTGTCTCCATATATTGCTTGTTCTCGGTTTTTATTTGGTCATTGATCCATTGATTATTTAGGAGCATGTTATTAAGCCTCCATGTGTTTGTGGGCTTTTTCGTTTTCTTTCCGTAATTTATTTCTAGTTTCATACCTTTGTGATCTGAGAAACTGGTTGGTACAATTTAAATCTTTTTGAATTTACTGAGGTTCTTTTTGTGGCCTAGAATATGATCTATTCTTGAAAATGTTCCATGTGCACTTGAGAAGAATGTGTATCCTGTTGCTTTTGGATGGAGTGTTCTGTAGATGTCCGTTAGGTCCATCTTTTCTAATATGTTGTTTGGTGCCTCTGTCCCTTTATTTATTTTCTTTCTGGTTGATCTCTCCTTTGGAGTGAGTGGTATGTTGAAGTCTCCTAAAATGAATGCATTGCAACAGGATATTTCCCCCTTTAATTCTGTTTGTATTTGTTTCACATATGTAGGTGATCCTGTGTTAGGTGCATAGATATTTATAATAGTTATATCCTCTTGTTGGACTGACCCTTGTATCATTATGTAATGTCCTTCTTTGTCTCTTGTGACTGTCCTTGTTTTGAAGTCTATTTTGTCTGATACAAAAACTGCAACTCCTGCTTTTTTCTCCCTATTAGTTGCATGAAATATCTTTTTCCATCCCTTTACTTTCAGTCTGTGTATGTCTTTGGGTTTGAAGTGAGTCTCTTGTGGGCAGCATATAGATGGGTGTTGTTTTTTTATCCATTCAGTGACTCTGTGTCTTTTGATTGGTGCATTCAGACCATTTACATTTAGGGTGATTATTGATAGGTATGTACTTATTGCCATTGCAGGCTTTAGATTCTTGGTTGCCAAAGGTTCAAGGGTAATTCCCTTACTGTCTAACAGTCTAATTTAACTCACTTTGTATGCTGTTATAAACAGAACCTAAAGCTTCTTTTTTTCCCCTCTTTTTTCTTCCTGCTCTGTTCTTTGTATGTTATGAATCATATTCTGTATCTTTGTCTAGCCCTTGTGTGACATCTGTTTAGCCTTAAGAATACTTCCATGTATAGGAGTCCCTCCAAAATGCACTATAGAGGTAGTTTTTGGGAGGTAAATTATCTCAGCTTTTGCTTATCTGAAAATTGTTTAATCCCTTCTTCAAATTTAAATGATAACGTTTCTGGGTAGAGTATTCTTGGTTCAAGGCCCTTCTGCTTCATTGCATTAAATATATCATGCCACTCCCTTCTGGCCTGTAAGGTTTCTGTTGAGAAGTCTGATGATAGTCTGATGGGTTTTCCTTTGTATGTGATCTTTTTTCTCTCTCTAGCTGCTTTTAAAAGTCTGTCTTTATCCTTGATCTTTGCCATTTTAATTATTGTATGTCTTGATGTTGTCTACCTTGGGTCCCTTGTGTTGGGAGATCTGTGCACCTCCATGGGTTGAGAGACTATCTCCTTCCCCAGACTGGGGAAGTTTTCAGCAATTACCTCCTCAATGACACTTTCTATCCCTTTTTCTCTCTCTTCTTCTTCTGGTACCTGTGTAATGCGAATATTGTTCCGTTTGGATTGGTCACACAGTTCTCTCAATATTCTTTCATTCTTAGAGATTATTTTTTCTCTCAGGGCCTCAGCTTCTTTGTATTCCTTTTCTCGAATTTTTATTCCATTTACCATCTCTTCTACTACATCTAATCTGCTTTTAAATCCCTCCATTGTATGTTTCATCTCAGATATGGAATTTCTTAATGATTGAATCTCCAACTTTAATTTGTTCCTGAGTTCTTGAATATTTTTCTGTACCTCCATAAGCATGTTTATAATTTTTATTTTGAACTCTCTTTCAGGAAGATCAGTGAATTCAGTTTAATTTGGCCCTTTTTCTGGGGTTTGTGAGATTTTTGTCTGAACCATGTTCTTTTGATGTTTCATATTTCTGTGTGCTGCCCCCTAGTGCCCAGAAGCTCCAGTGTCTGGTGCTGCTCAGCCCCTGGAGTGAGGTTGGGGTCGTAGGGGAGCGGACCTGGTGCCTGGGGGGAGGGAAGGTCTGTTTCCTGATTCCTGTCTGTGGTGCCTGTCTCCAGTGTCAGAGCCAGTGGGCCAAGCACACAAGCGTAAGCCTCCGTGCTTTGCCTTTCTAGCTGTTGTAGGTGGGGCTTGCCTCTGGCTGGCCTGATGCCAGTGCAGTGACTGCTGGTTTGCGAGCAAGTGCCAGTAGGCCAGGAGGAATGCTCGGCAGTCTCTGTGTCACAGTGGGGGGCCTCAGAGCTGCGTCAGCAAGGTCCGTGCATACCCCGCCCCTTCAGCAGCCCTCTCGCTGCTAGGAAGCCTCTCAGACCTCCTGCCCTTCCTCTGATACAGAGCGGCCGGGTGTGGATCCCATCCTCCACAAACTGCTGGAATGTCAGTCTCCCAGGCCCTCTGCCCCTCCGAGCTCCCCCATATCCTGAGCACCACAGAATATAGGCTTCTGCTCACAAAGCAGCTCTCCAGGGCCAGGTGTTCAGCAGACCCAGGCTTCCACCCCTTCCCCGCTCTGTTTGTCTTCCTCCCACCAGTGAGCTGGGGTGAGGGAATGGCTTGAGTCCCACCGGATTAAAGCTTTTGTACGTTGCCCTGTTTTGTGAGGTCTGCTCTGTTCCTGAGGTCTGTATGCAGTCTGGTTCAGCTGTCTTTCTTCTTGCTGTTTTAGTGTTAGTGGTATTAATTAACTATATTTTTGTACTGTTTGTGGTTTTGGGAAGAGTTCTCCATGTTACCTCTCACACTGCCATCTTCAGTCATGGAATTCTTGATTGTGATCTGAGTAATAGCTTTTAATGCTAAATATAGTTTATTTCAAAGAGACAAATTCCTCCAAAAGACCATTGATTATAGATTCTTAGAGGAAAGGAGAAGTAACCACCTTACCTCCTTTATTTTATAGATGAGAAACTAAAGCTTTGTCTAAGCAAAGCCAGGACTAAACCTCAACTCTAATGACTTCTAAACATAGTTCTCTCCACTGAGTCAAGCAATCGGTATTCCTGTTTTTCTTTTTTAAAAAATGAATACTCTGGAATATTTTCCAGATATGGAGCCGTAGTTACTATGCAATTTCAAATATGCAAGAAGATGAATTTTCCTAATATCTTACAATTTTATTTCAAGTCGGTAGCTTGTATTAAGAGAACATTAAACAATTTTTATTGAATTTCCTATGTTTTTCCTTTGGAAGTTTGGACCTCTTTAGCCTCTTATTTCACCCATCCTTCCCCCACAATGGCAACTATCAGTTCTCTGTGTTTTGTGAGTCTATTTCTGCTGTGTTTTTACTTTTACTTTTTAGACTTCATATATAAGTGAAATCATATTGTGTTTGTCTTTCTTTGTCTAATTTATTTAACTTATCATAACACCCTCTAGGTCCATCCATGTGATAAATTTCATTCATTTTTATGGCTGAGAAATACTCCATTTTGTATACATGTTACATCTTCTTTATCCATTCATCTGTCAATGGACTTAGGTTACTTTGATATCTTGGCTGTTGTAATAATGCTGCAATAAACATAGGGGTGTGTTTATCTTTTCAAATTAGTGATTTTGTTTTCTATGGGTAAATTCTCAGAAGTGGAGTTTCTGGATTATATAATAGTTCTATTTTAAATTTTTTGAGGAATTCCATATGTTTTCCATAGTGGCTGTCCCAATTTTACATTTCCACCAACAGTGCCTGAGGGCTCCCTTTTCTCTACATCCTTGCCAACACTTTTTATTTCTTGTCTTTTAATACTTGCCACTCTGACTGGTGTGAACTGATACTACTTTTGTGGTTTTGATTTGCATTTCCTGATTAGTGGCATTGAGCATCTTTTCATATACCTGTTGGCCATCTGTATGTTTTTGGAAAGATACCATTTCAGGTCCTCTTCACATTTTTTTAATTGGATTGCTTTTTTGGTGTTGACTTTTATGCATTCTTGATATATTTTGGAAATTAACCTCTTATTGGATATATAATTTGCAAATATCTTGTCCCATTCAGCATTTTGCCTTTTCATTTTGTTGATGGTTTCCTTTGCTGTATAGAAGCTTTTTAGTTTGATGTAGTAGTCCCGTTTACTTATTTTTACTTTTGTTTCTCTTGTTTGGAGGGACACATCCAGAAAAAAATTACTAATGCTGATATTTACGAGTTTACTACCTCTATTTTCTTTTAAGAATTTTATTATTTCATGTCTTATAATTAGGACTTTAATCTATTTTGAGTCTATTTTTGTGGTTTAAGGCAATGATTCATTTTCATTCTTTTGCACATAGGGCTGTCCAGTTTTCCCAACACTGTTTATTGAAGAGACTGTCTGTTCCCCATTGTATATTCTTGCTGCCTTTGTCATAGATTAATTGACCTTTTAAGTGTGGGTTTATTTTCGGGCTCTCAATTCTTTTCCATTGAATCATGTGTCTTATTTTTGTGTTAGTACCACACTGTTTGGATGACTGTAGCTTTGTAGTATAGTTGCAAATTCAGGAATATGATACTTCCAGCTTTATTCTTCTTCCTCAAGGTTACATGGCTATTGGGAGTCTTTTGTGGATCCATACAAATTTTAGGAATATTTGCTCTAGCTTTGTGACAGATGTTTTGATAGGGATTGCATTGAACCTGTAGATTACTTTGGATAGTCTGGCCATTTTCACCATATTAATTATTCCTGTCCATGATCATGGAATATCTCTCCATTTATTTGTGTCTTCTTTAATTTCTTCCATCAGTTTCTTATAGTTTTCAGAGTACTGAATTTATTCCTAAATATTTTATTTTTTGATGAAATTGTAAGTGGGATTGTGTTCTTGATTTCTCTTTCTGCTAGTTCATTATTCATATATAGAAAGATAACAGATTTCTGTATCCTGATTTTGTATCCTAAATCTGTACTGAATTCATTTATTAGTTCTAATAGATTTTTGGTAGAGTTGTTAGGGTTTTCTATATAAGTATCATGTCATCTGCAAATAGTGACAATTTTAGTTCTTTCTTACCAGTTTTGTTTGGTTGCTTTGGCTAGGCCTTTCAGTACTATGTTGAATAAAGGTGGTGAGAATTGACATCCTTGTCTTGTTCCTGATCTTAGAGAAAATGCTGTGTTAGCTTTTCACCATTGAGTATGATGTTAGCTGTGGATTTGTCATATATGGCCTTTATATGTTGAGTATATTCCCTCTATACTCACTTTGTTGGGAATTTTTATCATGGATGGATGTTTAATTTTGTTAAGTACTTTTTCAGCATCTATTGAGATAATTACATGGTTTTGTCCTTCCTTTTGTTAATATGGTATATCACATTGATTATTTGTGGATATCAAACCATCCTTGCATCCCTGGAGTAAATCCCTCTTGGTGGTGGTAAAGATCCTTTGAATGTATTTTTGAATTCAGTTTGCTAATATTTTGTTGAGAATTTTTGCATCTATGTTCATGAGGGACATTGGTCTGTAATTTTCTTTTTTTGTAGTGACTTTGATTTTTGTATTAGGGTGATGCTGGCCTTGTAGTATGAATTTGGAAACATTCATTCCTATTCATTTTTTTGAAATAGTTTGAAAAGTTTTAGGTATTAATTCTTCTTTAAATATTTAGAATTCACCTATGAAGCCATCTGGTCCAGGACTTTTGTTTGTTGGGAGTTTTTTGATTACTGGTTCAATTTAGTTAGTATAATTGGTCTGCTCAGATTTTCTTTCTTCCTTGTTTAGTCACAGAATATTGCATATTTCTGGGAATTAATTTCTTCTAGGTTGTCCACTGTAAGGGCATATGATTTTTCATAGTACTCTCTTAGAATCATTTGTATTTCTGTGCTATCAGCTGTAATTTCTCCGTTTCTGACTTATTTGAGCCCTCTCTTTTTCTTCATGAGTTTAGCTAAGAGTTTATCAATTTTGCTTCTTTTTAAAGAATCAGCTCTTAGTTTCATTGATCTTTTCATTGTTTGTCTCTATTTCACTAATTTCCTCTCCTATTTTTATTTCCTTCTTTCTGTTAACTTTGTTAGTTCTTTTTCTAGTTCTTCTAGATGTAGGATTAGATTTCTTGTGCTTTTTCTTGAGATAGGCCTGTATCGCTACAAACTTCCTTCTTAAAAGTGCTTCTGCAGTGTCTCAAAGATGTTGAACAGTTGTGTTTCTATTTTTGTTAGTCTCCAAATATGTTTTGACTGCCTTTTTTATTTCTTCATAGACCCATTGGTTGTTCAGTAGTGTGCTATTTAGCCTCTGTGTGTTCGTGATTTCCAATTTTTTTTTGTATTTTCGTATTTTTATAAGGCTTCAGCATAGAGGAGCAGTGTTCTAAATGTTTTGGTTATATTTTTAATTTCAGAAATTGTTTAACTGGTACTAATTCAATTGCTCTTACTTTGAGAATGTCAGCTTAGTATAAATGTAGCAGGAGAAAAAGCATTTCCTTTTAAGCTCCAAAAGTGACATGGCATGCATGCATTGAAATGACAATGCTAAAAGGAGATGATAAATGTGTATTACTAATTTGTTAATTTTGCCTGTGGTTTATACAGTCGTAGGCATTTATCTTATTTTCACAGTCATATGCATTCACTTCTTTACAAGTAATTAAGTGGTTAAATTAACTTTCTCTTTCAGAGTAGAAGGATATGTGAATCTCATTTTAAAAAGGCAATATTAGTTGGCACAGCATTTAAGAAGTGTGTTGCCTGTGCACATAAAAAGCTATGCCATTATGTTGATTGATTTGCTATTTTGTGTCCTATTAAGTATAAAATGTAACCATATATTTTGGATTTCAGGGTCTTTTCTGGTTTATTGAGCACATGGGTACTTAAGATGATGATTTAAATTAGTTTTAATGTACTTGGGTAACCAAGCATACAGTGCTTTGAAGCCACTAGAGGAGAAAAAGAAGAGAGCTATTCCAGCTTTCCCCACTAATGAGACCCATAAATCAAAAGAATGACCATGGAAACTTCAAGGGAGCCTTGGGATCTAATTTCAAACACCTTAACGGGACTCCTTTCTTGGTTTAGACTTGCTACGACCATGGTGTGCCCAGTGTAATGGCTGAACCAAAAATTCTAGACCTGAAACAGAGAACCTCTTTAGGACTAAAACAGCTGAGCCAAACACTCTCACTCTTAGCCTTCATATTTGAGAGGCTTGTGGTTTGGAAGTTTGGGTCTGCAGAGGTGGAAATGTACAGGGGTATATTCAGTTATTGGTGTATATGTTGTGTTCATATACCAAACATACATTATCTAAGAAAATCATGAGATGAATGCAACGGGGAGAGTATTTTCCATGCAGCATATAATTATAGTGGCTTTTGAAACTAACTCTGTGGTGATAAATTTTGAGCACAAAAGCTTTTTGACTGAGACAAAGGGAAATGGTGTGAATTTCTGAGAATAAATCAGACACATCCCTAAAAAAGCAGAGACGTGCCTTTCAGACTTCAGGTACATCTATGGCAAATATGAAGACAAGCTATTCATAGACTTCTGGTGGGCAGACTGGCCTTTCACTCAGTTGTTAAAAAAAGAAAGAAAATAGGCAAGAGACGTTTGGAATAAGAGATCCAAGTTCTTCTAGATTGTTAGTTCAGGCAATGTTAGAAATTCTTCACAGCTCCTCTCTTGCAAGCTGACATTGGACTGTGCACATAGGCCTATTTTTAAACTGCAGACTCCATTTCACTCTCACATACTTTTACCCTTCCACTGTTCAAGTGCTAAAACCCGGGATTATTTAAGTTTACACACTGGTGCATGATGGGATGAGAATTTGGGATTCCAAAATTGTGTTAAAAGTGGGTTGAGACGAAATGACAATGATAATATGGATGTTTTCCCTTTTAAAACTCACTGGAGTCCTAGAACACACAAAGGTATTTAATGCTAATGTCTGTAGGAATGCTTGGTATATAGTATGTGGGTCAGGATAGTTCTCTTTGGATTTTAGCAATGTGTTGCTTTTGATTCTTACTGGGAATAATTTAGGCTCAAAGTGTAATGGCACAGTTATTTTGCCATTATGACTTCTATTTTATTTGGCCTGTGCTTAAATCGTCTTGAGAGGGGTGTGTGTGTGTTATGTATGTGGGAGGGAATTTTTAAATGCCACTGGTTGCACTGAATTTAACATTCAGATTTTTTTTTTTAGAAAAAGTCATTTAAGATGGCTAAAATTGAAATACTTCTGGTCTTTAGTAACAAGTGATCAGAAAGAAAGTGGATTATGTTCATATTCAAAGTAAAGTGAAGGCTTCTGGTTTTCAAATTAAAAAAAAAGTAAATGTTTACATTTTTTAAAACTCTTATTTTATGGCAATTGGAATTTTCTTGTCTGACAGCTTTTTTTAAATAAAAAATTACATTAGTAAAAATATTTTCTGAAGTACCTCTTGTAGATACTTGAACACATCAAAACTGAAAACTGATTGTAGCCATGGACTGGATTATGTCATTAGATCAAAAACACTAACAGGGTGTTTTGCTTAATACTGAAATGGAGAGTCCTGGTTTTGGTGGGCATGTTCCTTTCACTTTGGGGGATAATTAAGGATAAGGTGATCAAGGTGGTTATGGAATATAATTTAGGCTGTATTTATGAAATATTTCAATTTCTTAACCTAATTTTTTTTAAACCTTGGTGCTTCAATGTGCATCTGTTAGTCCATCCTGATTTCTTGATCCTTTTCAGTTTAAGATGCAGATATTAACAATACCCTTCATCCGTGGACACTTGAACATGCATAGCATGAACTAGAGGTCACCATTTGCTAATAGTTTTCTTGTGTGTATAATTTACATGTACTAAAATGCACAATTCTTATATATACTCTTTGCATTTTGAAAAATGTATACACTTGTGGGACCCCAAACTCTTATCAAGACAGAGAACTTACCATTACCTAAGAGTTCTCTCATGCTTTTCCCGTCTCAGGCCTAGCCTCTGCCCTACAGACAACTACAGTTGTGATCTTTTTGCCATATTAGTTTTCCCTATTCTAGAACTTCAAATAACTGAAATGATAAAGTGTGTACTTGTTTGTGTAAGGCTTCTTATCCTCACCATACTTTTTTTTGAAATTCACTCCTGTTGTGATCTGAATACATAGTTCCTTCCTTTTTTTTTGTTTAGTAGTATTCCATTGTATAAATATATCACAGTTTGTTTATCCATTCATTTGTTGATGAATATTTGGATTGTTCTGTTGTGGATATTAAGAGTAAAGCTGTTATGAAAATTCTTCTCTAAGTCTTTTTGTGGACATATGCTTTCAATTTTGTTGGGTAAATACCTAGGAGTGGAATTTCTGTGTAAGTAGGCATATGGTTAGTTTTATAAGAAACTATCAGACCTTTCCCAAAGTGGTTTTACTATTTTACTTTTCTGCTAATAGTGGGTGAGAGTTCTGGTTGCTCTGTATATGTATCAATATATGGTATTGTCAGTTTTTTTAACGCTTATTTTTCTTAGTGTTTAGATCTAGGGTTATGTTTGAGTTAGTATTTGTGCGTAATGTGAGGTAAGGATCTAGGTTAAGTTTTTTCCACATTAATATCTAGTTGTTCCAGCATCATTTATTGAAATGTTTCTTTTCTGATTTGGAGTACTTTGGTACCTTTTCCAGAAAACAATTGGTTATGTCTGTGTGATTCTATTTAGTAGTTTCTAGCCTATTCTGCTGATCTATTTGTTGGTCACTATGCTAGAACCACCCTGACTTGAGTACTATAGCTTCAGAAGTAAGTCTTTAAATTAAGTTGTATCTTTCAATTTGTTCTTCATCTTCAGATTGCTTTTTGATATTTGAAGATGCTTTGTATTTCCATACAAGTTATAGAATAAGCTTATAAGTTTTTTTTTTAAAGCCTGGTGTGATTGTGAGTTGCATTGGCTTGAAGCTAGTGTCTCTTGGGTTTACCAGATCATAACTATTTTCATAATAATACTAAGGTGTTACTTTCTTTTTCACAGGGGTGTACAATGGAATTTTCCAGAGGCTATGTAATGGGTGATATTTTAATAGATTAAATATGGAAGCAGATAGGAAAGTCCAGCTGTCTTCTAGTATGCTAAATATTAAAGAACTTTGCAAAAATGTAAAACAATATGAATATTCTCTATTTTACTGTTTTAGGAAGATTTAATTTTCATAAAGTAACATACAAAATTAACATTCATTAAATTTTAACAAATTTTTAACATTTTCATTTTAAATTTCTTATAATTTTTTTACAGATATACCCACATAAACTAAAGCTTTTTGGGATCCTCAATAATTTTTGAATGTCAAAGAGTCCTGAGAATAGAGAAATTGAAAATTGCTTAGATCCAATTTGGGATAATTGACAGTAATATTCATTCTTCCAATCCATGAACATGGTATATCTATTTTTATTTATATTTTGTAGTTTTCGGTATAGACATTTACATTTAAAAATATCTTTTGTTAAAGGTGTTCCTAAGTATTGTAGGCTTTTTGGTGCTTTGTAAATGGCATAAGATTTTAAGTAGATGGTCTACTAATATACAGAAATGCATTTGATTTATATTGGCTGACCTTGTATTCTGCAAATTGCCTAAATTCAGACATCAGTTTGGTAGTTGTTTGTCAAGAACTGTGAAGACATTACTTTGCACTACTTTGCAAAGGTGTAAACCAACAGTAATAAATTAGGATTTGGGAAATACTAGGCTAGGAGGCATGCTGGAATATAGACTTCTATGAAGAATTAATAGACTCATGGGTTTTTGAATTATCTGGAAACATCTGATAGAGCAGTTGGAGGAAGTTGTGAATGGACATGGACGGGGGGGCTCTTTGGAAAGTATTCATTTTTTAGGAGGGCCAGAAATTTAAATGAAACTTTAAGGACTAGCATTAGGGCATTGATGGCTGAGAATGGCTTATGATGTGTTCCTTGGTAAGTTCTAACATTCTAATCAGGGGTTCCATCATCCATTCTGGTAGAGCTACCAGAGAGATTTGGATGCTCTCAAACCGAATCTAATTGGCAGGCTCCAAAGTCACTTTCGAGCAAGGCCAGCCTATTCAGGAAGATGCAAGGGGCCAGGAATGGTATGGGAGAAGAGTCAAGTTGGATAAATGCTTTCCCCTTCCTCTTTCCACCTCCTGCAACCCTGGAACAGGTACACAGGAAGGATGGAAATCATGCTCATCCAAAGCCAGGTGTCTCTACATGGGGCCTACACCCTTGCCATTCTTGCCAGGGAAGGGGATTAGACTGTGCCATTCTGTACCTGCTCTTCTCAGAACTCGTGGCTGGCTTGATGAGAATCCAATTCCTCTCTTCTCTGAACCATATCTTTCTAGTAAGCCTCAGTCTTGATTAAAGAGGATGACCTTCCCAGGTAGAGGGGCCTTTTTTTGCTAAAGGACATATTTTTCCAGTACTCATTTGCTGTTTTCTGGAGGTCGCTTCTGTGACAGCTCAGGAGTTTTGCCCTGGACTATCTAGCGCTTTGGTGGAAGGATCAGACAGACCTGAGTTTGAATTTGCTCTACTATTTACCAGTAGGAGGACTTAGAGGAAATCATGTAACTTGTTTGAACTTCAGTTTTCTAATGGGGAGTAAAACCCACTTATGTCATAATGTTATTTAGAGGATTAAATGTAAAACTCAATGGTCATTACCTGGGTGTCAGTAGTCCATAGACGGTGGTGATTACTTTTATCAGCTGTTATCAGATGTCAGGGAATTTGTCATCTGAGACTTTTCAGAAGATAAACACACTAGACCTAGACAAAACTATGAAATTAGTAAGGTTTATCTATGTCATCTCTACTCCCCTTTATGCTTTGTGTACATGTTGTCTTCTTCTAATCCCCCTTTATGCTCTGTGGACATGCCGTCTTCTCCTTTATGGGCCCAGTAGCATTCTTTCTGTCCACTTTCCTCAAATGGAAAGGGTAAGATTCTTATGGTGACTTTGCCATGAGAGGTTGGCAGTCATTAGACAGCTGCCTTTTTTGTTTGGCCCATGAGCTAAGAATGTTACTTATATTTTTAAATGATTGAAACAAAAGAAGAACAATAACTTGTGACATTACATGAAAATTTATGAAACTAAAATTTCAGTGCTATGAAGAAAGTTTTATTGGAACACACCCATGCTGATTTGTTGACATACTGTCTATAGTTGCATTTTCACTATAACAGCAAGTTGGTAAGTTGTGACAGACGCTGTGTAGAGCTCCTTTGTCCCTTTGCGCTGTTGCTTGGTGTACTGTCACAGTGACACAGTATGTGACAGTGTATTGAGTGCCATATGTATCACCTTGCAGCAACATTTTATTCTTTATCAGTGCCTATCTTTGACAAGACTGAGTAAAGCAGACTGTCATATTTAAAGGCACAGTGGAGTGTGGGTTACTTTGATATTGAAAGAGATGGCAAAGCATTGTTTATTATGTGATTTGACTGCACTATATATATACTGTACATGTACATCAGGCTACATACACTGTATACGCACACATATGCTGTATGTCAGTGTGTCTCTATCAGCAGGCTTACATATACTGTGCATGCACATATACTGTACATGTCCATCAGTAGGGTTAGGGTAGACACTCAATACAATATGCCCAACTCAAAAGAAAGCAACAGTGAGAAATGAGAAAATTTAAAACCAAGTATCTCGTTGCAGCAGAGTTCCTTCCCAAAAACAAGGAAAATGAGGCTCCAATCAGTAAGTTTCCAAGTGGCTTATTAGCCAAGCCAGAAAAGCCATTTATTAATGATGAATTAGTGAAATCATAATTGATCATAGCAACTGAGTAAATTCAGAGAAAGTGAAACTGCTCAAATTATTATGCGTTATATGAGAACAGTTGCTCCAGGAGTTGAGGAAATTGGGCTCAGTGCCAACAGTCCACTGACCAGGCAGATGGTTTTGAATGGTTTTCCTGGGCCCTGTGAAAAGACCACATGGAATACTAATTCTGTTCTATTGTTTTCTTGAAGGATCACTATAGAGTTTGAAGTGATTGAAAGGTTATAGTGTCTATGAATAGTTTGTACAGAATAGCTACGGGTGGGAATATTTTCAAAGAAATCAAAACAAGAACTCAGTACAATCTGAAGTAGGAATCTAAGATGGTTTACAACTGGTGATACAAATATACATGGTGCAGAAAAGGGCTTAGTTGGCTAAACTTACAATACTTGTGAAAATGTAAAGCATTTAAAGTCTATGGCTATGTTTTATCACTTAGGTACTTTGCAGATATTTGAATTATCTTGTGTTATTGATACCAATGGTGAGTTCTCTTGGAGTTAGTGAGTTGTATAAATTTTTGTCAGAAACAGAAAGGAAACATGCTGATTTGCCTTACCACACAGCAGTTTGGTGACTTAGCAGTGGTTCAAATATAAATATATCTGTTTTGCAAATTTTTAAAGTTCAGGATTGAGATGAAAGTTTTTCTGAACAAGAATTGCCTTTAGCAAGCACTTTTGAATACTGCTAAACATCAAACAGTGAACGTGTCTGAAATTACCTTTTGCTGCAGAGTTGATAACTGAAATGACATATAAGTCAAAATATTGCTAATATTTGAAACTAAATACTGAAGTAAAGTCCTTTAGATGACAACAAACCTTGTTTGAATCACTAACAATGTCAAGCTGCGTTTTATATACTGCCTATGCTGTCCAAAGCTAAAGAAATGAGATCTCTGCTGTCATTTCTCAAATCTCAACAAATTTGTAGCAGATATTTTCTTAAACTAAATACCATCAGTGCTTTTCAGATCTCAAATGCAAGTAAAGGACATTTTCCTATTTCAAAATCCGTTTAACTGTGCAAATGAGGAGCCTCTACCTAATTTCAATTGGAAGTAAAAAGTCTTCAGGATGACATGCTTTAAGAAAAATATCAAGAGACTCTAATAGAATTTCAGTGCCATCCATATGATGAATATGCTTAATTAAAATCATGCTCATGGCTGTCAGTATTAGGTATAACTTATTTGAATGAAAATAAATTTCAAAGAAAAACTATTTAAAACCACATTACACATCAGCAGTAACAGATTAACATTTGCAGTTTATTTTGAGAATAGAGAAAGACAACTTTGCACCCCAATTAAGCACATTGTTATGCCCCAGATAGAATATCACTCTTTACCTTAGGAGGCTTGTTTTATAAATGATTGTACTTCATTGTTTTTTGAATCTTGTTAGTGAAAAAATCTGTGGGGAGTTTTGTACAGTTCTGTACCTATATAATGTCCTGGATATTATCTCTTGGTCCACAAAGCCTAAAATATTTACTATGGGTCCCTTAAATGAAAAAGTTTGCTAACCTGTTTTATATCAGTGTTCACTTAGTCTAACTATCCATATTCAAGGAACGAATGCTGTTGTGTCCCAATAAATGTCTATTTCAAAAATCAATGATGAGGGACATTTTGTTTGCGGTTGAGGTTATTTTGCTCTTGAAGTAATGCTCACTTAAAGTTTGCTCTTGTTTTAAATAAAGGGTTAAGTTGTGTAGGAGAGGGCAGGATACAAAAGAAGACAGTGGATCCCTCCCTCTGTACCTGTAAGGTGTCCTCACCACCCTGAGAGGATGGCCCCACTCGGAGCCTGGTTTCTGAGAGCTTGGACTGATTCCTGCCTGCCACTCCACTGACCCCCCACCTCTGTCTGCCCCTCTTCCTCCTCCTGTTCTTGGAAACATATCTCTAATCCCTCAGGTCCCAGCCTCTACAGGTCCAGCACCCATTCTTGCCACTCCCTCTGAACAATCCCTTTTGGCTGGAAGATGGTTATTTCCCAGGAGGACCCGGGCAAGTCAGAGCTGCCTGCCCCTCTGTTCCTGCTGCTGCCTCAGGCTTTCCTGGGAAGAAGAGGAGGAAGCAGCAGGTAACAGTGACCCTGCTGTCCCTGACAGCCCTGGAGAGTGTGTGTGTGCGCGTGCACACACATGTGCACACCCAAGAGCTCACAGTCTGGAAGTCCTAGGTTCCCATAGTGGAGATGTCTGCTCACAAAACAGAACAAAAATGACTACAATGCAGTTTCAGTGTTTCCCTCTCAGTTTCCTCTCTGTTCCTTTCTTGTCCACAAATGCCACTGTCTTTACTATTTTGTGCAATTTTAATTTCTCTCGGTTTTTCCTGGGGATGGGTGGGTATGGTGCTTCTTACATAGAATGTCAAACATTACTTTCCAAAGTGCTGAGAACTTCTCAGAGTCCAAAGGAAGTTCTTGGAGAACTTGGTCGATTGATGGTGTCAAAGTGAGCATAGCATGTGGGAAAATGATTCATTGAGGTAACTTCACCATTGCCCTCATTTTAAACTTCCTGGGGGAAAGCATAACCCAGTTTTGACAAAGGTTTTCAGCCAGGGCTGGGTCTGCCTTTGACTCAGTGATGTGTCACATTCTCTCTGCCGGAAACTCACATTCTTAACACCAGTCATCATGGTCTTGGCAGGAAAGCTTTTGGAGAGGTGTTGGTATTTGGTGAATTTATTTATTTTTCCAGCTGCCCATGAAAAACAAACTCAGAACTATCTTTTTTTTTCTCCCCCTGCTTTGAAAAGTTTGTTGGAATAGTTTGTCATTCTCTGTCTGGAGTTCGTTGGTCTGCCAGGGATAGTTTGCAGGACGGTGGCAAGGTGACTGTGGCCCCAAGTCAAGGGTAAAATAAACTGGGGCAGTGTGCCTGTCTGGGAGGGTGGAACTCAGCTGGTGTTAGGCGGTGGGTGGCAAACCATGGCTGGTGGCCACAGGTTCTCACTTCAGGTGCAGCTGCGATTTGCTTAAAGATGTTCTTGAAGTGATGCCTGCCCAGTTGCTCACCTAAGTGGTTACCTCCCCACTGTGGGGTGGTTTGGGGCTCGGAGAATGCCTGGACTTGCTTGCTCATCCTGGAAACACCTCCAAAACCTGAGGACCACACCTAATTTACAAGAAGAGGAGCTCCTATTTCATTCTTCATTTTATTCTTACAGGTCATGGAACAGGCATGTTTTAACGGCTCCGTCACTTCTAAATGGTCCCACACAAGCAGCTCCTTGAAGGCGGGGCTGTGCCTCACTCCTGTGTTTCTGCCTCATGTTGGATCAGAGCAGACCCCAACTGAGAAGGCAGTGAGGTGTGCGGGACTTACACCTGTGTACTGGTCATGGAACCAGATCGGAGCTCCAGGTTGGCCAGTAGCTGTGAGATTGTGTCCCAGACAGTTCATTTTTCTGGGCATCCTCCCTTTATCTGATTCCTAGGGGGAATGAGAGAGACCCTAAAGCAGTGGTTCTCATCACTGCAATGCATCAAACAACTATGGACTCTTTATTCCTTAAACACACATGATCAGGATGCACCTCCACAGTGAGTTCCACAGGTGTGGATAGAACCTGGGCAGTGATATTTTTCCAAAGTTCTTTGTGACAGGCTTGAGGACCACTACCTGTAGTCCTGCCTGTTCCCTATGAATAAACTTAAGGACTGACTAGCTAGGTAATAGCAGCAGAGGCTGGTCACTAGGGATTGCTCAAATGAGGTGTGTTAAAGTATCCTAAGAAGGACCTTTGTGCAGATTTGAAAAGTACTGAAGAAGGAGTGAGGTGGGGTGACATAAACATTGTTTTGCCTTAATAGAAACATCACAAGAAATGTGTTTTGTGCTCTGCCATGTAAAACATTCCATTCTGAGTGACATGGAAGAAACTGGGAGGTTTGGGGACACAGAGGGTGGGACTGAAGCTTAGAGGAAATAGCAAATGAGAAGGCAGAGGGGTGCCTGACTCTGGAGTTGGGATTTCTGGTTTCTGCAAAGGTTGAAGATGGTTCTTCAACTTTTGATCCTTTTGATTCTCCAAGCACTATTGACTTGGACACTGGGGGATGTCCCTGGGCAATGTAGTGAAATCCCGTATGATGCGGTGTGTCTGCTGTGGGTCGGACTCTGCTGGATGCTGGAGGTTCTCAGAGGAGGTAAGCAGCTCAAAAATGTTGGGCTTATGAAAAAGTTGCTAGGATACAATCTAAGCACACTGGTAGGCTGGTGTCGAGAAATAGTTTACTCTTGGTGTGGGAAGTGATCAAGTAAGGCTTCAGGGAAGTGATGCCTGAGCAGTTTTGAAGGCTGGAAAGGAGTTCACTTGGTAGCCTGGGGCAGGTGAGTTAAGGTAGTAAAAACAGCATGCAGGGGTGCAAAGGTGCAGAAGCATGACATGGCCGGATGAGTTTGGGGACTAGAAGTGTTGCTTGATTGTGAAGTGGAGGGGGCATCAGGCTCATTGTCAAGGACTTTGGGATCCAGACTCAGACTTGGGCTTCATAGCCTAGACCTTTAAATGTTGTAAGCAGGAAAGGGACATAGCCAGATGTGTCGTTGGGAGAGGTCAGAGCGACTAAGTGAGTGACAAATGTGAGAGGTCAGGGCTTGGATGCAGAGAGAGATGTGTAGGAAGGAGATGGGGTTCTGAACCAAAGCAGGGGCCAGCTGAAGTCAAACTGGTAAATCTTGGTGTTTGGATGTAGGGAGTGAAGGAGAAGAGTCTAGGCTGATTCTTAGGTCTCTAGCTTGGGTAATAAGTGGAAGGTTTTGACACCATTTGACGTGAGGAGTACAGGAGGGAGAGGGCAGTTCTCTAGGGGAGGTATAAGTTGCAGAGGCTGAAGAGATGTGTGGACCTTCAAGCAAAAATATCTAGTAAGCATTTGAGTAACTATAGGGGCATTTGAGAGGGTCATGCCCAAACTGGAGATTCAGGAGTGGTCAAAGGGAAGTTACTACCATGGAAAACAGTGAAATTTTCCTACCTATAGAGATAGTGGAGGGAGAAGGAGAAACACTTGAATCTGAATTAATTGTCTATTATTGTGTAACAAAATGATCTCCAATGATTCCATCCTTATTTAATGACTTAAAACAACACACACACATTAGCTCAGTTGTTGTAGGGCAGGATTCCAGGTGCGGTTTAAGTGGGTGCCAGTTTCAAGAGGCTGTAGCTAAGCTGTTGGTTGGAACTTCACAAAACTGAAGGATTGGCTTGGGAGGAGCTGCTCCCAAGGTCACTCCAATGGTTCTGGGTAGGTCCCCATTTTTTTCTGGCTGTTGATATAAGGCCTCATTCTAGCTTACCCCCTGGGCCTCAGATGGCATCTCATACATGGGATGGTAGCTAGCTGTCGTCTCTCAGAGTGAGCAAGAGTGTGGGCAGGATGGTAGCCACAGTGTTTTTGTAAACTGGTCTCAGAACTGGACTTGACATCCTCTTCTGCATATTCAGTAGAAATGAGTCATTTGGTTTGCCTGACACTCAGGAGACAGGATTCTATGAGGGCCTGAACACCAGGAGGTGGGGATCCCTTGGGGTCCCCGCAGAGGCTGCCTAGCACAGCATCTAGGGGGCGGGCCGATGAGTGGGTTTTGGAGCAGGAACAGTAACAGTGGGAAAGGCAAGGGAAGGATCTGGAAACAGGGTCCCACAAGCTCATGGAAGGAGGAAAGAATTCAAATGAGGCTAGGTTATGATGTGGTTAAAGAAAAAAACCCTCATAATCGGAGGGCTACAAGATTTGTTTCTTGCTCATGCACATACTCATTACCAGCTGCTTTGGGCTGTGGGCTACATGTCACTCTTGGGACATGTCCATTAAGGTCACTTAGGGATTCTTCCTGTCATTTTTACTGTGGGACCTAAGCCGACAGAACTTGGGAAAAAACGTGGCTGGTTGCCAAGGCGGGGGAGTAGTTAGGGAGAGCCATGCATCAGCCCTCACCTGCAGCTCGCGTTACTTCCTGTCGCATCTCATAGGCCAAATGATGTTCTGTGGTCTGCCTGGCTTCAGAAGGAGTGGGGATATGGACTCCTATTGCGTGCCCGGAGAGTAGAGTTTCAGAGCGATTCGGTGGTGAGGCCCCATGACAGCCCCGGAGCGAATAGTCCAGAGCGTCCCCCTCCACAGAGGCGGCAGCATGAGCGCTGCACGTGGCGCCGGGACTGGCCACCACACGGTCAGTGGTAGTCCCGCCGGAGCTCTGGCTGCGCGGGCGTGCGGTACACCCTGATTGCCGCGGGCTGCGGAGCGAATAGGAGATGGGAAAGTGGAGAAAGCAAGGAGGAAGGAAAGGCTCAAACTGCTTTATCAGGCAGAAAGGAAGCTCTCAGTACCAGTTCTTCCTCATTCTTTTTCATTTAATCATTGGCTGGTATCATGGCGGTTTTTAATTGTGTATCAGGTACAAGCCAACAGATTCTTCCTTAAATGCAAAATACTGTTCTGCCCTTAGGCTTTGATGATGACATCAGAAGTGCCCAGTGGGGTCTGCCTGGGCTTGTGTGCCCTTTCTGTACTGCACTGGCCTTAAGAAATCACTCCTTTTCATAGTTTTTCTTGTGCCAAAGTAAGGGTGTTAGAAACACCAAGCTTTTTGGAGAAACTTACTTTACATTTGTGGTTCTTCATGGTGCCTTTTTTTGTTTGGGGAAGTTTGGAAATGACGAAATCTGATTCAGTCTCCAAATTTGCTCTGAAACATTAGTTTTCCATTTTTGCTGACTTCAGTATTTCAAGCAGGATATGTGAAAGTACTTGGTAAACTGTAAAGTGATATGCAGATGCAAGTTACTGTTGCCACTTTTTCTATTTTTGGTGGCCCAGAAGTAGCATATTTCATTCCTATGATGGTCTGAAGTCAAGACCCAGATGGTCCGGACCTGATAATTGGGGCATCAATTTGACTTGATGGAATTTATTTATATATTTATATATATATTTTATTGAAGTTTCGTTGACATGCAATCTTATATTTGTTTCCAATATACAACACACTGGTTCAACAGTCACCCATATTATTAAATCCTCACCCCTACTAGTGTGGTTACTATCTGTGACTTAATAGAATTTTAAAAAGTAGGTTTAACATGCAATATGTTGTCCTGAACTAAGTATTTAAATAATTTGGTACTTCATTAATATAAGAATTGATGGAGAGTAAAGGTAGCTGTAAACCTCGTATGATTTGCCCAAGTTCAGCCATGCAACAATGATTTCTTGTTTTCGCCCCTACTTTGTCATTAGACCCCCATTTCTTTTCATGCCACTTTTTTCTCCAGCACCTTCAGCTGATTCAGTTACTTCCTTTATGCCCTGCACCAGGTGGAGATGGAGAAAGGAAGGAGTTGGCACTTCTGTATCAAAAAAAGAATGACGTTGGGGGACAATTTCAGTTAATGCAGGGGCGGGGGCAGAGAGAGTTGCCTTCTGAGCGTCCCTAAAAATCTCTTAAACACCTGTCGATATATCTTCTTCAGAGGCTGACCTTATACAGAATGGCTTAGGATGTCAAGGAAACATTATCTTTGATTTAAATATTGTGACTTACCCACAAATTGCAGGTTTTCAGTAATCTGTGGATAACTGAGATTTGATATATAAATAATCAAAAAGTATTTAGGGGATAAAACTTCCTAAAAGATAAGTATTTTTTTTATTAAGGTATTATTGATATACACTCTTATGAAGGTTTCACATGAAAAACCAATGTGGTTACTACATTTACCCATATTATGAAGTCCCCACTCATACCCCAATTCAGTCACTGTCCATCAAGGATAAGTATTATACATTTTGATTTTGTAGTAATTAAGTAATTGTAATTTTTAAACTTCAAAAATTGAAGTGCAGTAATTAGTATAATTTTAAATAATTACTTCTAGAGCTGCAAAACATTTATTTGTTGGTCCTAACAAAGACCATTATTCAACTATGAGAGTTATGCTGGAATCATGTTTATGAAAAATTCCTTCCTACCTTCTTGGCAAGATGCAAGAATGATGAGCTGTAAAATTGTACCATTAAAAAGGCCCGATATGTGTTTGAACCAACATCTGGCTTTGAAGTTACCCAGCTGTCTGTTACCAATTTACCTGTTGTAACTGGGTGTTGTGTTTTTTTCCAAAAGGGTTATTAAATTTAACACTCTAATAAGTGGTATAATCCATACTTCTTAGAGGATGATGATATTCTGATAAAAGTCATTTCCAGGTGCTTTAAAGTGAAATGCTTCAGCAAGCAAATCCTTCTAAGAGTCACTTTTCTAGTTAAAATAGACGTGCTTAATTTGTCGAAATGATTACTGGTCCTCTATGCCAGCATGCCAATAGTGAAAAGGGGGCATCAAGGATATAGTCAGGGTTGTGTATTATTTTGGCTGAGTGGTTGGAGAGATTTGTCTCTGCTCCTCTGCCATAAGCTGGGAGGGCTAGGGAGATGATACTGCTTCCAAAGGGAGGGTGGAGCTTTGAATTTTAAGAAGACACAGCCATGACGATTTGGAGAAGATCACATGGGTAAGGTGACGTCCCATGCAAGCTCCCCAAATCAATGGCCAGGCTGTAGTTCTTCTACCCACTTGGAAAGTGACTGCTAGATGAAAGTTCTTTCCTTGGGCTCAGTTTTAGTTGTACTCCAAAGAATTGCTAAGGGCAACTCAAAGCCTCTTATACTTGCTTTTTTGCTTTTGGGAAAGCATTAGTACTATTCCCAAATATTATTTAAAAACAAACCAAAAATCCTAAAAGATAATATTGTTTAAAAATCTTGTTGAAATTGTAATAGGTAATATTAATAAATTGTGCACTTCTTGGTGGATGTAGGCATTGAGGCAGTGGGGTAAGTGGTAGCTCACCGATAAAGGGAATGCAGTGGGAGCTGAAGCTGGTGAATTCACTGTGCAGAATCTGAGGTTGAGCATCCTGAGCCTGCAGGATGTTCATGTGAGTGGAGAAGGCCAGTATGCAGTGCAGATATAAGCAGCTTGGAAGGAGGTCACATGTAGATGTATAAATTTTGGAGATGTAATGTTTATGTGTAACTGAATATTTGAGATGATTGAGACGGTTCGTTCTTCATAAAATGAGATAGCCACTATTGTAACACCATGGATTTGGCGTCAATCACATAATTAATATTATTAAGTGATGTTGACTGGTGGGAACATGATCAACATTTTTTTCTCAAGGAAATGGAAAGGCTGCATTTTTGACTAAATACTCTGCAAGGCAGACTTAAAAGAATTTTTTTTTAATTTAATTTTGGTATCGTTAATGTACAATCACTTGAACAACATATGGTTGCTAGACACCCTGTTATCAAGTCCCTCCCACATACCTCACTACACGCACTGTCCATCAGCATAGTAAGATGCTTTAGAATAATTACGTGTCTTCTCTATAAATACTGCCTTTCCCGTGTCCCCCGCTGCTGCATTACGTGTGCTAATCGCAATGCCCCTTTTCCCCCCTTATCCCTCCCTTCACACCCATCCTCCCCCGTCCCCTTCCCTTTGGTAACTGTTAGTCCATTCTTGGGTTCTGTGAGTCTGCTGCTGTTTTGTTCCTTCAGTTTTTCCTTTGTTCTTATACTCCACAGATGAGTGAACTCATTTGATACTTGTCTTTCTCCACCTGGCTTATTTCACTGAGCATAATACCCTCTAGCTCCATCCATGTTGTTGCAAATGGTAGGATTTGTTTTCTTATTGCTGAAAAATATTCCATTGTGTATATTTACCACATTTTCTTTATCCATTCATCTACTGATGGACACTTAGGTTGCTTCCATTTCTTGGCTATTGTAAATAGTGCTGCAATAAACATAGGGGTGCATATGTCTTTTTCAAACTGGACTGCTGCATTCTTAGGGTAAATTCCTAGGATTGCAAATCCTGGACCAAATGGTATTTCTATTTTGAGTTTTTTGTGGAACCTCCATACTGCTTTCCACAATGGTTGAACTAATTTGCATTCCCATCAGCAGTGTAGGAGGGTTCCCCTTTCTCCACATCCCCGCCAACATTTGTTGTTGTTTGTGTTTTGGATGTTGGCCATCCTACTGGTGTGAGGTGATATCCCATTGTGGTTTTAATCTGCATTCCTCTGATTATTAGGGATGTGGAGCACCTTTTCATGTGCCTGTTGGCCATCTGAATTTCTTCTTTGGAGAAGTGTCTGTTCATCTCCTCTGCCCATTTTTTAATTGGCTTGTTTTTTGTTTGTTGAGGTGCATGAGCTCTTTATATATTTTGGATGTCAACCCCTTATTGGATATGTCATTTATGAATACATTCTCCCATACTGTAGGATGTCTTTTTGTTCTACTGATGGTGTCCTTTGCTGTACAGAAGCTTTTTAGTTTGATATAGTCCCACTTGTTCATTTTTGCTTTTGTTTCCCTTGCTCGGGGAGATATGTTCATGAAGAAGTTCCTCATATTTATGTCCAGGAGATTTTTGCCTATTTTTTTTTCTAAGAGTTTTATGGATTCATGACTTACATTCAGGTCTTTCATCCATTTTGAGTTTACTTTTGTGTGTGGAGTTAGACAATATTCCGGTTTCATTCTCTTACATGTAGCTGTCAAGTTTTGCCAACACCAGCTGTTGAAGAGGCTGTCATTTCCCCATTGTATATCCATGGCTCCTTTATCGTATATTAACTGACCATATATGCTTGGGTTTATATCTGGGCTCTCTGTTCTGTTCCACTGGTCTATGGGTCTGTTCTTGTGCCAGTACCAAATTGTCTTGATTACTGTGGCTTTACAGTAGAGCTTGAAGTCAGGGAACATAATTCCCCCTGCTTTATTCTTCCTTCTCAGGATTGCTTTGGCTATTTGGGGTCTTTTGTGGTTCCGTATGAATTTTAGAACTCTTTGCTCAAGTTCACTGAAGAATGCTGTAGGTATTTTGATAGGGATTGCATTGAATCTGTAGATTGCTTTAGGCAGGATGACCATTTTGAAAATATTAATTCTTCCTAGCCAAGAGCATGGGATGTGTTTCCATTTATTGGTATCTTCTTTAATTTCTCTCATGATTGTCTTGTAGTTTTCAGGGTATAGGTCTTTCACTTCCTTTGTTATGTTTATTCCTAGATATTTTATTCTTTTTGGTGCAATTGTGAATGGAATTATTTTCCTGATTTCTCTTTCTGCTAGTTCACCGTTAGTGTATAGGAATGCAACAGATTTCTGTGTATTAATTTTGTATCCTGCAGCTTTGCTGAATTCAGATATTAGATCTAGTAGTTTTGGAGTGGATCCTTTAGGGTTTTTTATGTACACTATCATGTCATCTGCAAACAGGGACATTTTGACTTCTTACCAATCTGGATGCCTTTTTATTTCTTTGTGTTGTCTGATTGCTGTGGCTAGGACCTCCAGAACTATGTTGAATAAAAGTGGGGAGAGTGGGCATCCTTGTCTTGTTCCTGATCTTAAAGGAAAAGCTTCCAGCTTCTCACTGTTAAGTATAATGTTGGCTGTGGGTTTGTCATATACGGCCTTTATTATGTTGAAGTACTTGCCCTCTATACCTATTTTGTTGAGAGTTTTTATCATGAATGGATGTTGAATTTTGTTGAATGCTCATTCAGCATCTATGGAGATGATCATGTGGTTTTTGTCCTTCTTTTTGTTGATGTAGTGGATGATGTTGATGGATTTTCTAATGTTGTACCATCCTTGCATCCCTGGGATGAATCCCACTTGATCATGGTGTATGATCCTCTTGATGTATTTTTGAATTCAGTTTGCTAATATTTTGTTGAGTATTTTTGCATCTATGTTCATCAGGGATATTGGTCTATAATTTTCTTTTTTTGTGGTGTGTTTGCCTGGTTTTGGTATTAGAGTGATGTTGGTCTCCTAGAATGAGTTTGGGTATTTCCCTCCTCTTCTACTTTTTGGAAAACTTTAAGGAGGATGGGTGTTAGGTCTTCACTAAATGTTTGATAAAATTCAGCAGTGAAACTGTCTGGTCCAGGTGTTTTGTTCTTAGGTAGTTTTTTGATTACCAATTCAATGTCTTTGCTGGTAATTGGTCTATTCAGATTTTCTGTTTCTTCCTGGGTCAGCCTTGGAAGGTTGTATTTTTCCAAAAAGCTGTCCATTTCTTCTAGGTTATCCAGTTTGTTATCATATAATTTTTCATAGTATTCTCTAATAATTCTTTGTATTTCTGTGGTGTGCATAGTGATTTTTCCTTTCTCATTTCTGATTCTGTTTATGTGTGTAGACTCTCTTTTTTTCTTAATTAGTCTGGCTAGGGGTTTATCTATTTTGTTTATTTTCTCGAAGAGACTCAAAAGAATTTTAGTGAAGCAGCATATACTTAGCACAGGCCTGCAGACCTGAATTTTGATGGAATTATGCCTTGCCTAAAATTAATCATGCTATTAGAAAGAAGAGTAGGTAATAATACTAGTAATGTGACCAGAAGCACTGATGTTGAAGCGAAGCTCATTTTGATTATATGTTACTGTGAGATGCATATTTGTGGGAATAATTATTTGAAGAAAAATCTGGGGAGTAATAAATACTGTTTATATGGATGATTATTTTTAAGTCAAAGCAAAATAACACATCAGCATTATTTATAATCTAATAAGATTTTATAGTAAAAATTTAACCAATAGTTAGCTTTAATTAATTTTAATGAAAAACTTTAATTCCTTGAAGAATTTTAGTCCTTTAAATAAAAATAATATTTATTTTTAAAAGTAGTCAGTCACTAAACTGGACTAGGTGTTATGCAATCAATTCAGCAAGATGAATATTTTTGCCTTTCTCTGGCACTGAGATAGGATAATCATATTTCCCTGTTACCTTCTATTTTGCTGTTCATATGTTCTGATTATTACTATAATACTAAGTATTTTGTTCAAAATTATTGAGCACATACTTTGCATCAGGTGGAAGAGATACAAAGATGAATAAGTGAGGATTTCTGTCCTCAAGCATAAAACTTTCTAGTGGAGGAAACAGACAAACCAGAATTGCAGGACTGTACAGTATGTGTTGTGGTGAAGATTTTTAATCAGTGTAATGGGAACACAGAATAGAGGTAAAGAAAGCTTTCCTGAAGTTCCCTGTTGCACTGCACTAAAACAATGAAACCACCAGGTATGAATATGTAATTCACGTGTTCAGCCATACCTTTATATATCCTATACCAATCAGGCAATTTTGATAATAAAAATGGCATTAATATTATATCAGGAAATCCAATGTTAATAGAAAGGATGTACATGAAATTAGTGGTATTAATGGCATTTCCATTTTTACCATGTGATAAATTTGAACCTTTAGAGTGAAATTTGTGGTAGTAATAGAAATACATAATAGTATGAGTATCTGACTTACAAAGCGTCCAGTTTTTCAAGTAACCAGTTACATTCTGCGTCCTGCTGAGCGTTTGCTTCCCAGTCTAGTTCCAGCTCCCTCCCAAAGGCCCCAGGCTATCTGAGATTAATAGCACCATGTAGGACCTGTCACAGGGACCGCTTCATTCACCACATCTCTTGTCACCTCTTTTGCTTCGTGGGAAACTCGTCTTTACTTTTCTTTAGTTTAACCATATGCAATGCGTTTGTGAACTGCCTTTTTTCCATATGTTCTTCTTAAACCATATGCTACTTTCTTTTTCTCTTTTTTTGGACTAGCTATCATTCTTTCTGTTACAAATGTAGATGAGAAAAATCCCCAATCATGACAAGCAATAATAAAAATAATACAGATGGTATTGCTATGTTAAGGAGAAGGCAGACTATGTTTTGAAGCAGAACCCATGTTCCCATTTTAAGTCCTCAAAAAATACAAGAAATTCTGTTTAAAATCTCTTTATCTCTTTGTCCACCATCTACTTAAATCTACTTTTTTTAAATTTTGGTATCATTAATGTATAATTACATGAGCAACATTATGGTTACTAAACTCCCTCCATTATCAAGTCCCCACCACATACCCCATTTCAGTCACTGTCCATCAGCGTAGTGAGATGCTATAGAATCACCACTTGTCTTCTCTGTGTTATACTGCCTTCCCCGTGCCCCCCCCATTATGTGTGCTAATTACTTAAATCTACTTTTTAATACCATCTGTTCGAGATGAAAAGACTTTTATTATTTTCATATAAAATCTTTAAAATTTTTAAATTATGGAAGATTGTAAATTATATACAACACATTTTCTATGAGTATTAATCAATATAGGAATTAATCCTTGAAAGCAATCAGTTCTTTTTATTTATCCATTTCTTTCCTTCCGTCCTTTCTTTGGTGAATAGTTACTGAGGCACTGTATCTTGAGTGCAGTACTGGTATGTCAGCTGAAAAAGATTGTGCCCTTACAGATGTTGTCCCAGGATAAAGCTTGCACATGGGAACATACACACACATACATGTGCTTAACAATGTTGTACCCACATGCGTATGCATACACAGTGATACTGAGCTGGGAACTGCAGGATGGGTAAGAAGTGGATGCAAATGTGGGAAGGGCATTCAGTGTGGAAGCAGTACCATGCTCAAATGCTTGGGGATAGGAAACGTCAGGGTCTGTATAGTCAAAAGGACCTGTGCTTGGTTACCACACTGGTTCTGAACGAGGGAGTCGTTGGAAAGAAAGGAAATGAATCTCAGTCCATAAAGTTACCAGGGGCAGAAGTGTTGCTAACTGCTTTATAACTCAACTTAGGCTTCACACTCATTTCTCACGATGCTGTTGGAAGCATGTCCTTGTAGTCCTTTGGAGGCCTTCCCACATTGTATCATGTTCTGGAATAGTAAATTTGCCATGTGATTGGGTGGCATCTGGTCCTCATTGTTGGCTAATTAATTCACTGCAGTAACGTAAAACATCCCAGTCTTTCAGGCCTTCTGGTTCTCTGGCATGAGAATCTCTGCAGGGCTGCTGACAGGTGAGACCCACCACCATATTCTTTCTTTGTTGGGGTCTTGTCCCCTTCCCAGGAGCTCTGCTTCTTACCTGGAGATCTACTTCTCCCCCTTGCCTGAGGCAGTCTCCTGGTTTCTGGAAGTAACCCCTTTGGTTGGTCTGGCCAGGTTATTTTCTGTACACATAAGAACCATCTCCTGTCTGTGGGTTTAGGCTTTTGGATATAAAATTCAGGAACACCTATAGGCTAATTTTGTTTTTTTCTAGCCACACCCTTATCTCAAGACAATGAACATAAGGACCCAGCTTGAATGGGAAGAAGAAAGGGGGGAGTATATGGGGAGAAAAATGGGTTCCTGTCTCAAATTATTATTGCTCCCCCTCATAGGAGGTTCTCAAGGAGGCTGGTCTCCACTGGGGAGGTAACAGGAAGCCCAGAGTGACCCAGGATCAGGGGTGTGCTGTCGGGAGTGGGATGTGTACAGAAGAGGGAGCAGTATGGTTTTGGGTAGATTGCTGAGAGGCTCTTGGTGGGGTTTTTGTAGGCTTGTAGGGTGGTTGATCACTTCCTGGGTACCAGTGAGTTCCCCCTAATATTAAAAACAGCTCAGACCCCAGGCCTGCACCCCCTAACCTCAAGGGTTTAGTGCCTGGAACTCTCAAAAAGAAGTATTAACTCTTACCTGTGTGAGACCTTAACACAGGGCTGTTGGTATTGCAGAATGTCCCCATTTGAATAAGAAATTTTAGAGGTCAAGAAACGATCAGTCACTGAAAAAAGGAAGTTCCAGAAGGGCATTTATGAAAGAAGCTTTCTTTTTTTGGTCATGACCTCCTGATGCCCCATAATACAGGAGAAGCTGAAAGCCCTGGTAGGTTTCTTGTCCAGAAAAGACGTCTGACACTCCAGCGCAGGGAGCTGCTCTGATGACCGGAGGCCCACTGACAGGCAGCAGTGCGTAATTTGGGGAGATTTTGCTGAGTGCTAATTAAATTTGCCTTATAGGTGGAAGAATCCAGGGTCTGGAAATGCTTTCTCATTCCATTCAAACAGTGTGCTGCAGATCTCCAAGGCTTTCTTTGTGACTTTTCAAAAAATAGACAAAGAGGGCTTTTGTAAGATAAAGATGGAACATTATCTTGGTGAAACTTGACAAACCTATATTTGCAGCACAAACATGTATTGGTTTTTTTGTGTGCCCAGAGAAGCATTTATGCTTTTAAATTCGTACCTGAGTTTGACTCCAGAAGGCATTCAGGTAGGCCTCTTCAGGGGAAGACAGGGAGGCCGAGGCTTTGAAGTTGTGAAGGGACCCGTGGAGCAGACAAGCCTCTGGGCTGGGAAGGTGCTACCTGTGCGGTATCTCAGAGGCTTCCGTCTGTATTCACATGGTTTCTGTAGCGGTTCATGCAGGGGCTGCTTTTGGATCCAGGGTAATAGTAATAGCTTGGATTTAGGGAACCGTGGACAGCCTGCAGGCAACAGGACAAAAACTCAAACCACTCGTAAGGGCGTGACGTAGAAAGGGCCACCATCCCTGGAAGCCCCCCTCCTCCCTGCATCCCACCCTCTAGGTGAGTTTCCTGTTTGTGCAATGAGGTTTTTAGGTAATGAAGAGGCACACATGTCGCTAAAAACGCATACCTGTTCTTTTTCCCTGTTAAGTTGTATCGCCTGACCCATGTTGCTCTGCACGCCTTCAGCAGCGGTGGCCTCGGGTGCCGCCTGAGGAAGATCAGTGCCTCTCAGCCCCTCCTAGCTCTGCATGTGTTCCATGTTCCGCTGTTGGCCGGCTCTCTGTGATGATCACCTTGCCTGTCTCTGGTCTCCAGCTGTTAGTATGTTGAATGGTGGCTTTCCAAAGGATGTCCATGTCCTAGTCCCTGTGAATGGGACCTTATATGGAAACAGTCTTTGCAGGTATAATTGAAGGATCTTAAGGTGGGATTATCCTAGGTTAACCAGGTGGGCCCTAAGTCTAGTCATGTATCCCTCTAGGTAGAGGAAATGCCACAGGGAGATGAAGAGCAGGCCATGTGAGGACAGAGGCAGAGAATGGACTGAGGCAGCCACAAGCCAAGGAATGTCTGGAGCTCCCAGAAGCCGTAGTGGCAAGGAAGGATCCTCCTTTAGAGCCTTTGGAGGGAGGGCGACCACACGGGCACTGTGATTTTTGGACTTCTGGCCTCTGTATTTCTGTGAGAATAAATTTCTGCTTTAAGCACCCCGTCTGTGGGATTTGTTATGGCTTCTTAGGAAGCAAATATACCACCAGAGTCTCACCTAAATGAGTATGTCTCACTGTTCTGAATGATATTCAACACCATCTCCGATACATCCATGCACCCCTACTAAAGCTCATCCCTAGGACAGGTTTCCAGAAGGCGAATTCTAGTTCTAAGTCCTGTTAATATTTTCCCCTTCAAATGTACTACGTGCATTCTTGCCTTAGGAATAACAGTGTGAGTAGCAATTACTGTGTGTTGAGTGTTCTTCATGCTAAGCATTGTGCAAATGCTGTCCTATAACAACCCCGTGAAGCAGTCATTAGCATCCTTATTTTGCAGATGGAACATTGAGGTGTGGAGTATTGACGTCACTTGCATAATATCATGTAAGTAGAAGGCAGGGCCAGGATTCATGCCAACCTTAACTCACAATTCTGTGTTCTTAGCCACAATTCTCAGTCGAACATATACAGCACATTTTAAACATACGGTTCCATGTTGTATGGATGTGGCCTGGCCACTGGGTGTGGCTGGTTTGGGGGTACCAGGTTCAGCTGTCACCTTGGGGAGAAGTCTCATCTGGCACATGTGGGATCCACAGGACATGGAGAGTCAGCGCCATCTGGATATTCCTGCTTGGAATTATGAAGCAGACTGAAAATCAGGAGTTAGAAAACCGTTAATAACAAACTTTCAGTTATTATTAGCTCTAATTAAGTGCCCGGCATGTTCTGAGTGCTCTGCCCGTGTTAGCCCATTGGGAAGTGGGTACATATTAGCACCGAAGGTGATCTCTGTAAGTAGTGGGGTGCGGCGGCTGGACTTCAGGTTCGGATAGGTCCGTGAGCCAGGAGGTGGCAAGAACAGGCAGGGCTAGTCTTAAGGAATGGAGGTACGAGGTAGGTTACCAGGAAACAGAGGTGGCCTCAGGCCATCCGATGGGTATCCAGTTAATGGAATTGCAAGATGGGAATCCCACGTCAGGAGAGATGGAAGTGGGCCCCAGAGCCAGAGGTCAGTGTGCAACAGGAATGACTTACACCAAGTCCGAGGTCAGTTGGTGCCTGCTGGGAGGGGTGTGACAACAGCAGGCTGATGACAGGAAATGGGGTGACCTTGACACTGATACCTGTGTGCCCCCCCCCCAGTTATGACTCAGTAGTTACAACTTAATAGTTACAGTGACATGCATTAGGCCTGAAACTTTCTGAATAAGCTCTTGATATCACCATGACCTGTTTTCATTTCTCTTTCCATTATGACTAGGTAACAAGGTTCAGCTACACAACTACCCAACTTCTGGGCAATTCAGCATAGGCTTTCTGTGAACTTAATCTTTTGATTAATTTTTATCTTCAGTAAAATTATCTTTACAGCCTTTATTGGTGTCTTTTAATTTCATTAGAAGCATTAAGAACACTTTGTTAACTCAGCAACCAGAATTATTTTTATTCCTTGTCTCATTGAGGCTTGTTTCATCTTTTCTTAACTTTTGGCAAAGGAAAATGAATTAATACATTGTTTGCGGGTTTGTTTTTTTGGGGGGTGGGAATGGGGAAAATATCCTCATGTTGTGGTTATTTGTGCTTTAGCTTCTGCAGGTGTCACTAGAAACCTGGTTGGCTCACTTGATCATAGAGCTCTGTGGTCTCAAGTTTTGCTGTCATGGTAGATTCAAGTGCTGGACTATGTCACTTAGCCTATATTTATTTACTTTTACTCTGATATATCACTTTTAGTATTTTCAGAGACCTCTCAAAATGACTTTATTTGCTCCTACACATGATTAATAGTTACAGTGACATATATTAGGCCTGAAGCTTTCTGAATAAGTCCTTGAATATATAAGGCTCTATATTCTATTTGTAGATGATAGAATTGAGGTAACAAATAGTAAATTAGTATTAGACCTGGGTTCAGAAATCTCTAATTCTCTCTCCTGCAGATGACTCAGCACCCCCATTTCTGGCTCTGTCCCCAACTTTAAGCATGGAAAAGCACAGAATGTAAATGGTAATGGTATCTCCGATCATCTTTCAGAAAGCTGGCCACAGATAGCAAGTCATTTTGTTTGTGAAATAGCAGTGGAGTTTATTCAAACAGAATTTGCTTTGCCTTAATTATTTAAGTACCACTCCCTGGTTTGCAGAAATTGAAATGAATTTACTTCATAAGCCACACCATAATGTTCTGATTCCTATCTTACAAAATCAGAGAACTCCACAAACAGGATGTGACTCGTGGGTAGAGCATATGGTGTTGGTGTAGGGGTGCAGATTTAGAAGTTGGAGTGATATGTGTCTGGTGCACACAAAGTTCTGTTGGATACAATTAAAAAATTAACATTTTTTTGTTGTTCAAATAGTGAACTTCAGTCTTTAGGCATTTACTTTGATAAGATTCCTAGATAGTACCAGGCACATACAGTGTAAAGGCTTTTATAGATAGGATAGTTGAAGTGGTTACCGTCATTGCACAGATAATCCAATAGAAACTTCTTATTAACCATAGACATGCATTCCTGGAGATGGGACCTACAAGGAGATGGTGCTAAGGAAGATTCTCAATTTGACAGTGGCTGGTGCCTTCATATGCTGGGTTTCTGTCCTTGGAATGTCTCAGTAGGCTATGCACCATGAGGTTGTCCATTGCTGAATACCTTGGCCTAAAACAGTGCAAAGTAGGGACTTCAGTGTATATTTGTTGAGTGGATTAATGGAGGCATGTATGAAGGTGGCAAGAAATGAATGCAGGTCTTCATGAGTGACACATAAGTGAAACTAAACGAAGGGATTTGTGTGCTATGGATATATCACTTAAAATAATCTGTAAGTGCATGGCAACATGGGAAAAGCATGGGCTTCACTGCTCTGGCTATATCTATATTTAATGGGGACAAAATATAATTGTGAGACTGGAGTTGATGTGTGTAGAGAAGGTGCCAGAATCCCTTTTACATAATAGCAGCACAGAACAGTTGTTTCCTGGTTTTGTTAGTATTTTTGTAGATAGAACTGAGAAGGACATAGTACCGTCTTAAGTCAGTGGTTCCCAACCAGGGCAATTTCAACCCCCAATGGACATCTGACAGTGTCTGGGGATATGGCTGATTGTCATGACTTGGAGGAGGTACTGTAGGCATCTGTGGCCAGAGGCGCTGCCAATTCTCCTACAATACACAGGACAACCCCCACCTCTACCCCACCCTCACCACAAAAAAAGAATTATCTGGTATATAGCTTCAGTATTGCTGAGGTAGAGAAACTGTCCTAGTCAGTCATGGAAGTATAACATTAATATTCTGAACAAAATAGTCTATGTCACATACATATCTTACATTGGACCAGAAGGCTGTAAACGTGTGGTGAGTAAAAAATTTTTTTCAATTCTTGATACTTTGGTTACTGACCGAAGTTAGTGTCAGTATTAGATTCTTTTCATCAATATACACCTTGAAAATTTAATATTTGCTTTCCAAATAGCAGAGTAAGCATATGCCTAATGAATCATTGCTGAGCTCAGCAGGCATTATTATTTGATACAGATAAAATTACCTCAGAAGACTAGAACTATTAACTTACTAATTTGATCAAAATGCATTTTGTCAAAATGCGTTTGATCAGTTTGGTGATGTTTACTGGCCTGAAACTTAATTGACCTCATGGGCTTCAGATATGCTTAACAACCTGCATTCTAAATCTGAGAATTTTTCCACATTGAAATTTTTATTTTCAGTGCAAGAATATCATGAATTTCTGAAGCAGGAGAAGAGAGTTGGAAAATCTGGGTAATTCCATTGTTTCATTTGCTTTCCCGTTTAGACATTGTACAAGGTATCCTGTTCGAGGAATTGTATGGAAGTGAAAAGACTTTGAAGATATTCTTGTGTTTATTATCATTGGCTTGAAAGGTGACCCTTTTCCCTGGATAATATTTCATGACACACCAGTTAGTCATTTGGTGGGATAAGGGGTGTTGCCTTTGGGGTCTGATATTTCCTCTAAAGGGGTTTTGATGTATGGTGAGTCCATTTCCATGATTATGACATTGTGTTCGAGTCCTGGGTACTGACTCAAGTCTAGCTGCTTGTAGTACATGCTTAGTTTGTATCAGGTGCCCTTCATGAGTTACATGGTTTATCCTCATCACAATACCATGAGGTAGCTAATACTGTGATCGCCATTTTATAGATAAGGAAACTGAGGCCATATATATATAAAACTAGAGGGCAGTGGGGCCAGAATAGGTCAAGCTACCCTGCTAATGATCTTGGCTGTCTTGAAAAGGGATCGTTGAGGTGGTGGTGGTGGTACTCTGAGTGGGATAATGCACAAAGAGACACCTGACCTTAACTCAAAAATCTAACCGTGATAAAACATCAACACCATTTCTTACATCTCTGCAAGGACAGGGAAGGCTCTTGCCAGTAGAAGTGGGGTTTAAAAAGGATTGCCTCGTAAAGTCAATTTTTCCCACCGTCTGCTGGCAGCTGGGGCAGGATATGGAAGTGTACACTCGCAGTAACACGCGTGACCTGAGGAGAAGCTTCTTGAGTCACAACGGCCAGTTGTGCCTAAGCACCACATAGGCCGGCTGCGCCTCTGGGTAGTAGCACTTCCACAGGAAGGTAGGAGCCTTCTTGTCGCAGGAGCTATCAAGTTGAGACTTGTGCTCTTTTCTCTGTGCATGTGCATGTACACAGGACTCCCATTTGCCCTGAAGGGGAAGATGTGGTCTCCTTCTGGGGGCACTTGGTGCAACTGACAGAACTCTGGGTCCCTGGGACTCTAACTAGTTAATTCTTCTGCATGTGCTCTGGACAGACACTTTGTTAATACAAGTAGTAACAGAGACCATTTATATTCTAGGCACTCAGCTTTCCTTATGAGGAAACTGAGAATTCAGTTTCTGAGAAAGAACTGCCTGAGATTACTCAGCCAGTGAGTCGCTGAGCTGGGATTCCTAACCAAGACTGTCCAGTGTCAACTTCTGTGTCTTCATAATCTTTTTTATCTTTGCATCACATGATAGTTAATGTTAGTTGAGTAAATGAGTAATGCCTGTGATCGCTTCTGCGCGGGAGCTAACCATTGCTTTTACCAGAGTATAATGCAGAGGTGGAAAATACACAAGAGTAGTGGCAGGCGCCCCTTGTACTTGGAGGCTTACTGGCTGCCAGAAGGAAGCCCTGTGTTTTCAGGGTCTCCACCCCGTCTGTCTCCTAGCTCTGGACTTCCCAGTTTCTAATCCAACTGCTGAGTCTGCTTCCAGAGTCCTTCCAGGGAAAGCTTTCCAAACTTTCCTTGATGCTGTTTAGACTTTGACTTTCCCTGGGATTCTTTATTCTGACGCACCCTGGTTGGGCCTCTGTGTGATTATGGAGAGAGGTCAGCTTTGTGCATCTTGAGTTTCTCGTCTGCACTGTGAGGGACTTGAAGTAGTAGGTAATCTAGTTGTGTGGTTCTTCACCAGCTTTTAAAAAATTACTGGCCTCTTGAAGAATTTGCTGTACACACACAACACATACACACAACTTGTTGCCCAATTCTGGGGGACTCAGAGATAATCCTCACCCAGAGCCCATCAGTCTTCCAGTGATTCCGGGTAAAGGACCCATCCTTTATCAGGTTCTCCCCATCTCTGACAGTGTGTGGCATGCCATAACTTTTTTTCCTAATTAGCAAATTTATAGAAAACGTATTCTTGTATTACAACTTATAAAAATTCACAAGCCTTTCAGCCTGGGCTTTGAACACCAACCCCACCCCAATTTTTTTTTTTAGAATTTCATTATAGGCTCCCATCAATAGGTGTTGACAACTCCAGTCTTTAAGGCTTCTGGATTATTCCTTTTGACTTTTTACCCCATGCTCTCACCATCTATATTAATACAATGAGATAAATGATATTTTCCTTAGATGAATAAATAAAGAGTGGAGAGATGTTTCATAGGTGGAGTTTTAGAAAGAACATCAGTAATTTATCTTCAGTTTTTGTTTAGATACTTAATGGGTGAACTATCTGAGGAGCTCCTGGTTCCCACAGGAAAAACTTGAAATCTTCTCTGTCCATTACTCCTGATCTCTACACACAGCAGCTCACCCCAGAGTCCCCATTCCCATGGCCCTATGCTCTGAAACTCTCCTTCCCTCCACCCCCCCTTCCCAGACCTGCTTTCTGCCAGTGCATTCTCTTCTTTCATGCACAAATCCCATCCACCCTTACTGACCTGGTTCCTACTGGGGGGAAGGTTTCAGTCACTCCTAATTTCATGTGTTTTCTTTGATTCCTGTCACAGGTGGAGGGTAAGACATCTAAGCGGTAAGAGAAAGAAACCACCCCATAGTCACCCAAGGATGAGACCATGTGGTACCAGACTTAGTCCAGCAGACATTCTCTAAAGAGGAACAAATCTTTCAACAAACTCGCATTTTGTTCATAACATCCTGACCAGTCCCTCATATATCTGAATCAAACCTTTGTTTCACTTGCACATATTTTCAAAGGGAAATAAGTGAGCAAAATCAAATATTTGGTTTACAGCAGTTAAGATGGTTAAATGCAAACGTTTCTGGCTTGCTCTGTTCCTGTCCATATTCTTATGCTCTTGCTTTCCCTCTCATTCAGTGAGATAGACTGTTGCCCAAGGATCTGATGGGATTTTATTTACTGCCTGGTGGAAACAGTTGGGGGAAAAAGAAAGGCAGAACAACAATCCAAGCATTTTGAAACAGTTTCTTGGCAGTTTTTTTTTGGCAGCTATATGGGCCTGCTCAACATATTTAAAAAAAAATGTTTTACCTTTGTGGGCTCTGCGTTTGCCAGTGTAAATGTTTCTAAATTGTTCTCTTGATTTCTTTCTTAAGAACCCAGACAACTGGTATTACATATACACACACACATACACACACACACAAAGATGACTCTTGTTCTTTTGGTTTAAAAATGCTACTAGTTCTGTTAAGAAATAATGATTGTGAAGCTAGTTATCAGAAACCAACTAATTGAACTAAGAAGAGAGATTTCAGTGCAAAATAAAGTAATAATGATGATGATCTCATAGGACTTGGTATTTATGGAAAATATCACAGAAATGAGGAAATTATCAGTACTTTTTATTTTCTTTTTCAACGTATCAACAAATTAGGGCTTAGACTTTAGCATCTCATGGGTAGTTTAATGTGTAACTGAAAGATGTGAAAATAAATTTTAACAGGATAAATGGATTCTGACAAAAAAAAGCAGGTTAGTAATGTAAGTTAATGATACACAACTTTCAGTGAACCTTTTATAAGTCTTCATGTTTGCAAACTCTTTGCAATTATGTCTACTAATAGTTCTGTAAGAACTCTTCTTGAATAAGTTCATTTTGCTGTCTGTATTCTTTAAAGACATAGGAAAGTTAAGATTGGGTACAATCTTGCCAAGCAGTGAGAGAATAACAATTTAGGAGGTGTTTTTTTTTTGTTTCCTTCTTAATGTATCACTGATATTTTAAAAACTTGTATCACTGATATTTTAAAAACTATCTTGATGTATCTTACTAAAAAAAATTTTTTTTTGCTAGTTTATTTTTCTGAATCTGGGAGAAATAGTGTAAGATACTAGAACAAGTTTCTGCCATTGTTGATAGTTATTTAATTCTTTGATCTGAAGTAAGTTACTTAATTCTTCTGGCTCTCAGTTTCCCCATCTGCAGAATGACATGATTGGACTAGATGAGATCCAAGTCTCTTAGCTGTCTCAGCACTGCCTTTCATCAATGAAGTTATGACTGACCTCCTTGCAGAATGTAGAATACCAGACCATTACCACATGAAATTGCAGATTAAGTCTGGGGAATTACATAAAGCCATTCATTGTAATTGGCTTGCAATGCTCAGTGAGTACTACATAATGATGCTATTTTATTGTTCAATGAGTTAGATCTTAAAAATTCCCCAGTTGCCAGAAATGTGGTGAATCTTGCTGGCTTTGGCAAACAGGCTGCTTTCATGAGTTGCAATGCACGTGATCATAAACCTCATGACCTTCTGGGTTTAATGTGAGAGGTAGTGCTATCTTCCAAGCAGAAAACAAAAGTAAACATCTACCCTTCTCTCTAAGGAGGGCGTATTTTTTTCCCACTTTCAAAATAATTCCATTACCAAATATAAACGTGCAGGATAAGATACAATCATTTCCAAATTTATACCCCATGCTTTTTGTACTAGAATAAGTGAATAATTGCTATGAAAATTAAGATTTTATTATTCCTTAGGCATTCTGATTACTTAAAAATTGACAGGGAATATTCCTCTTCTGTGCTTTTTTTTTGAATAAAATATATAAATAGTAACATAACATAATAGTGATCTTGCATGAGAGAAAAATATTTCTAAAATACAGATGGGGAAGGTTTCTATTCTGACATTGCTAATAGTGGCATACTTCTACCAAACTAACCTTCCTGACGATAACAGTTACAAATTCTTGGACAAAATATAAAATCGGTGTTTTGAAGGCACTGGAGAACAACCAAAAGCAGACAAAAATTGGTAGTTAATTTTTGAAGAAAGTGTATTGCATTTGGGTAGTTAACATTTCTGTTTTATTTTGTTTTTGCCTGATGGCATTCCCCAGTCTATGCAGGGTGGGGTGGCTAGACTTAGAGCAGAAAGTAGCAGTTACTGGCTTGAGGAGTCAGGAGATGAGTGGCATTTGTGGCTGCCCAAGTGACTAGAAAGCGAGACACACCCAGGAAAGGAGGGAGCCACGAAGGGGAAGTGCCAACATCTGTGTATAAACTCTACCCAAATTCTTGGCTGATCCATGGGGAGACTTTAGTGTTCCCAGTGAAAAACAGAAGCTGGAAAGCTGAAAGAAATAAGCAGTTCCAGATATCACACTCATATGATATAGAATTTGAAGGTTGAATCTAGCCAAGTAACTGTCTGGTTAACATTCTTCAGAAGAAGATACAGTGTCTCTCCAACATAATGTTTGTAATACCCTTTCTGTAATAGCAATCATGAGGAGAAAAGGAAATAGGACTTACAGTCAAGAGAAGAAGCAGTCAACAGAAAACAACCCCAAGATGACTTAGATGTTGGAATTAGTACATGTAGCTTTAAAAGTGGCTATTAAAAATATTCTTGAGTTCAAAGAAAATGTGGGCATATTGAAATAACAGGTGGGTAATTTTAATAGAAAAACAGAAAACATAAAAAGTTGAAGAAAGATAGGATAAGTGAATTTGAAGATAGATCACTGGATTTTACCCCATTTGGAGAACAAATAGAAAATGATAAAAAAAGGTAATATTTTGATGCTGTTTGGATAATATAAAGCAATTTAGTATGTATGTACTTGTAGTCTCAGAAGGCAAGAAGAGAGAATTTGGCAGATAAACTGCTTGAAGAAAAAATGGCTGACAGTTTCCTAGATTAGGTGAAACATAAGTTTATAGGTGAAAGAAGCCTAGCAAACCTCAAGCAAGATAAACACAAAGAAAACTACACCTACACACTTTTTTTTTGCTGTTATTAAAGTACAACTACATGAGCACCATTATGGTTACTAGATTCCACCTTTTATCAAGTCCCCACCACATAGCCCATTACAGTCACTGTCCATCAGCGTAGTAAGATGCTGTAGAATCACTACTTGTCTTCTCTGTGTTATACTGCCTCCCCCATGTCCCCCCCACCTGCTACATTATGTGTGCTGATTGTAATAGCCCTTTTCCCCCCTTATCCCTCCCTTCCCACCCATCTTCCCCAGTCCCTTTCCCTTTGGTAACTGTTAGTCCATTCTTGGGTTCTGAGTCTGCTGCTGTTTTGTTCCTTCAGTTCTTGCTTTGTTCTTATACTCCACAGATGAGTGAAATCATTTGATACTTGTCTTTCTCCACCTGGCTTATTTCACGGAGCATAATACCCTCTAGCTCCATCCATGTTGTTGCAAATGGTAGGATTTGTTTTTTTCTTATGGCTGAATAATATTCTATTGTGTATATGTACCACATCTTTTTTACCCATTCATCTACTGATGAACACTTAGGTTGCTTCCATTTCTTGGCTATTGTAAATAGTGCTGCGATAAACATAGGGGTGCATCTGTCTTTTTCAAACTGTGCTGCTGCATTCTTAGGGTAAATTCCTAGGAGTGGAATTCCTGGGTCAAATGGTATTTCTATTTTGATTTTTTGAGGAACCTCCATACTGCTTTCCACAATGGTTGAAGTAGTTTGCATTCCCACCAGCAGAGTAGGAGGGTTCTCCTTTCTCCACATCCTCGCCAACATTTGTTGTTGTTTGTGTTTTGGATGTTGGCCATCCTCACTGGTGTGAGGTGATATCTCATTGTGATTTTAATTTGCATTTCTCTGATGATTAGTGATGTGGAGCATCTTTTCATGTGCCTGTTGGCCATCTGAATTTCTTCTTTGGAGAAGTTTCTGTTCAGCTCCTCTGCCCATTTTTTAATTGGTTTGTTTGCTTTTTGTTGAGGTGCATCAGCTCTTATGTAATTTGGATATCAACCCCTTTTTGGATATGTCATTTATGAACATATTCTCCCTTACTGTAGGATGTCTTTTTGTTCTACTGATGGTGTTTGCTGTACAGAAGCTTTTTAGTTTGATATAGTCCCACTTGTTCATTTTTGCTTTTGTTTCCCTTGCCCAGGGAGATATGTTCATGAAGAAGTTGCCCTTATTTATGTCCAAGAGATTTTTGCCTATGTTTTTTTCGGAGTTTTATGGTTTCATGACTTACATTCACGTCTTTGATACATTTCGAGTTTACTTCTGTGCATGGGGTTAGACAATAATCCAGTTTCATTCTCTTACATGTAGCTGTCCAGTTTTGCCAACACCAGCTGTTGAAGAGGCTGTCATTTCCCCATTGTATATCCATGGCTCCTTTATTGTATATTAACTGACCATATATACTTGGGTTTATATCTGGGCTCTCTAGTCTGTTCCATTGGTCTATGGGTCTGTTCTTGTGCCAGTACCAAATTGTCTTGATAACTGTGGCTTTGTAGTAGAGATTGAAGTCAGGGAGTAATTCCCCCCACTTTATTCTTCCTTCTCAGGATTGCTTTGGCTATTCGGGGTCTTTTGTGGTTCCATATGAATTTTAGAACTGTTTGCTGTAGTTCATTGAAGAATGCTGTTGGTCTTTTTATAGGGATTGCATTGAATCTGTAGATTGCTTTAGGCAGGATGGCCAATTTGACAATATTAATTCTTCCTATCATGAGCACAGGATGTGTTTCCATTTATTGGTATCTTCTGTACCTACACACTTTTTAGTAAAACAGCTGAAACCTTGTTCATTTTTACAGTGCTGAAGAAATAAGCTATCTACTGGAATTTTATAGCCAGAGAAAATCCTTCAAAAATGAGAGTGAAATAAAAAGGTATTTTCAGAAAAATGGAAATGGAGACAATTTGTAGATCTGTAGTACAAGAAATTCTGAAGGATGTTCTTTAAGCTTAAGGGAAATGACACCAGATGGAAACTCAGTATAATAGTATGAGGTTTGTAACATATATAGATAGAGGTAATATATATATATGTAAAGTGAAAATTTAACAAGTTCTGTAGAGATCCCAAGGATAATGAGGTCTATGAAATGGATATTCTTGTAAGAAGGACAAAGATGGTCATTGATGGCAATTTTATGGAACTTTATCATTTTCAGAGGTGTTTTTTTGTTCTTTTGTTTGTTTTTTAGTGTATAGTTCAGTCACAGAAGCATTGTCCAAGGATTGTTTGGGAGAAAGCATTACATAGACTGTAAGAACATCAGATTAATAAGAGAACGAAGAGGAAGTGATGATAGTAGGTATAAATAGATCATGTATTAAAGGGACGTGAAGTAGTTGCAGGAGCAAACGAATATATTTTTTTTTAATTTTTTTTTAACTTTTGAGATATCGTTCCTTTACAGTTTGGTGACTGTGATAGGGTAGAAGGTGTGGGGATAGAAGGTGCTGATAACCCAGTTGTAGTGGAAACAGTGGCCAGAGCCACTCTTCTGCCTAAAGAAACAGAGACTATTTATGCATATAGATTTCATAGACTCATAATCCTGTAGAATTTGTAAGTCAGTGATCAAATCTTAACTGAAAGAATTGTAATGTTAAAAATTATCCATCCTCAGTGTATCCACAGTGGTCTCCCAACATTTTGATTGTACACCTACATCAGCAAAAATGTCTTGTTATGCCCCCATGTATGTAGCATATGAGCTATTGAGTTAATATGAATATTATAAAACATTATGAAAAATAGAAGATAAAAAAGATGACATAAAATATAGACATAAAAATAGATATATAAAGTACTAGTATCTTCTTTGTGGATCACAGCTTTATATTTTGTATCCTTTGTGTATGGTCCCTAGTTTGAAGGCCACTACAGTGACAATACAGTTGGGTATTCTGGAATTATTTATTTTGTTTCTGATTATCTGTTTATACATCTATTAATGAACTACACATACAAATTTGCATAATTGGAACAACAACATGCTTTTTTTAAAAAAAATGGATGAATTTAAATTATATTCAATTTTATTTTTTAGTTTGTCATTCCTTCCCACTTTAACTGCCTCACTGTCCACAAACTAGTAATAATAATCTGGTGGATAACCTGTTTTTCTCATGTCCATGTAGTTATTCTAATATCCACATTTATTGTTTAATAACCATTAGGAGCTCAGTGTATAAATGTGTTTTTTTTTGCATCTTGATCCTCTCACTTAAAGTAGGTTAGAGAAATCCCTCCATAACATAGATAGAACTCATTTTTAATGGTTATATAATGTTTCATCTTGTAAATGTGCTGATTTATTGAGCCATTCTTCTATTAATGGGCATTGTTTGTTTCTAGCTTTTTTTTTTGCTATTATAAACAGTGATTCAATAAACATGTTAAATATTCTTACATACTGGATTTTTATTTCTTTGAAGTAAATTATAAGGAACGTGATTACTAGGTCAGTGGATATGTTCATTTTGAGTTTAAGTTTTTCTAGATTTTCAAATTCTGTTATAATCCATATTTCTATCAGAGTAGCAGCCTCCTCACTTTGCATCTCTGTGACCAATAGTTCTGTCATTTTTTAATTCAAATTTTGGTAATTTGAAAAAATTAGTAATGTAGATATCAAATGAATCTGAAATTTGCATTACTGGTGAGGTTGGGATATCATAATGTTTCAGATTTATTCTTCAGTAAATTGCTTTTTCATGTCCTTTGTCCATTTGGGTTTTGTTTTGTTCTCACTGGGTTATCAGTATGTTCTGTTACTAATTTGTAAGAAATCTCTGTCTAATACCCTTATTTTTCATGTGCATTGCAGATTTTTTCTATTATTTATTTATGGTGTTTTTTAAATACACAAACCATTTTTATTTTATAAAGTCAATATAATTTCCCCCAAAGTCAAATTTGGGTTACTTGCTTAGAAATTCCAATGCAAAACAGGGTAACTACTCTTAAGACCAAACCTTCCCTAGTATATATGGAAGCTGGAGAGACACTGTGTTCTCTGAATAGACCTACCAAGCCAGGTCTTAAATTGGACACATACCCAAGCAAAGTTTATGAGCCCTATCTTCTAACACAGGAAGATCCAGTGTGGCATGTAAGATCAGATTTTGCTGCTCCTCTTATACTTTTATACTCATTGTCCTCCAGACATATTGAAATAAACCGTATTTTTTTCACTAGGTGCACTGGCTTTAGAAAGAAACCAACATTTCCAGCAGTGTGGATCTTGCCGATCCTGAAGGGCAGTAGATATTTTGTTTCAGCTGGATCAAGCCCTGAAAGTATATTGGAACAGATGTTTGAATTTGGTTAAACGCTTTCAATATTTATTACTTAGGTGACCTAGTTTAACAGAAATTGTAATAGAAAAAAACAAGGCCATTTGGGAAAAACAGAATTTATTGCGTTCACCTTAAAAATTGAAAGAATTTTTCCTTTTTTATTTGTCTTGAATGTGGGAAAATAAAACCATGAGAGATTCTCCTCCTACCTTGAACGGATTTTCATGCATACTACATGAGAAAAATGCTTCTCATATGAAATGTTTAATTGGAATGTAGTTGGAATACAATATTTTGGCTTCAGATGTACAACACAGTGACTCGGTAATTGTACACAATTACTGAATGTTCACCACGGTAAGTATAGTTACCTCCTGCTGCTGTACCAAGATATTTCAGTGTTACGTGATTAGGGAACGGTTTTGCAGTTGCAGCTGTTGACGTGTCTGTAACTGAATTTCAGAGCTGTGGGCTTTGGAGGTTGTCTCATAGAGCCCTCTGCTTTAGAGATGTTTGATCCATCGCATGCAGAGATTCAGTGCCACGGACAAAACTACAGCTGAGTGTGTTTATCCTTCCTCCGTCTTGAGCACCGTGGGTGCTGTGTCCTGGAGACGTGAGCCCTTCGGTCCTTGTACACACAGTAGCCATCCTTGATTATTGTGGTACAACATAAAGAACTTAAAATTTGCCATTTTAAGGGTAAGTTCATTGGCATTAATTACATTCACACTTGTGAAACCATTACCAGTGCTTGCAAATTTTAATCACCCCGAGCAGAAGTTCTATAAATATTAAACTGTGAGCTCCACCCCTTCCTCTAGTCTCTGGTAGCTTCTTTTCTACTTTGTGTCATCTAGATTTGCCTATTCTAGATACCTTCTATAAGTGGAATCACACAAAAAATGTGCTTTTCTATCTGGCTTATTTCACTTAGCATAATTTTTTTCAGGGTTCATCTATGTTATACCATCTGTCAGAACTTCCTTTTTAGAGTTGAATGATGTTCCATTGTATGTGTATATTACAATGTATTTACCCATTCCTCTGTCACAGGACATACCCTGGGTTGTTTCTACCTTCTGGCTAGTGTAAATGATGCTCTAGTGAACATTGGTGTGCAGGTACCTGCCTGAGTCCTTGCTGCCCATTCTCTTGGGTATGTACCTGTGGGCAGCATTTCTGGATCATACGGTAGTTCTATGTTTAGCTTTTTGAGGAACTGCCAAACTATATTCCATGGTGTCTGTGGTGCTAAGTTCTTTGACTGTTGCAAACTCATGGAGGGCATTCCCTTGTATGTGCAACAGTATCAAACACCAAAGGGTTGCTGAATGGGACTGTAAATTCCAAGCTCACTGTCCAAAAAAATTTTGAAGTTACATATAATAAAGCTTTGGGAGCAGCATTGCTTTTCTCTTAATTCTACATTTGGGCCATCTCTGAACATAAACTCTGTTATCAGAAGGGGAGAATTCTGTTCCTGTCCTGTCCTCATTGGTAGAGGAGACTCAGACAGTCTAACGCTGTGTGTGTGCATCAGGTGTTGAGCTGGGTATTTCCACACACTTTTAAAATATGACATATGACATTTTGTGTTTGTCTTCATGTTAACTTTGTGAGGTGGGTCTCATGGCGCGTACTTCTGCTTCCTCATGGCAATGTCATTCTCCCCTTCCTTCCCATGATTAGTGGTACAGTTAGGACCTTGTTCCTAGAATTTGGTTAAAAAGCCCTGCAGTTGACACTGTCCTATTAGGGTACCAGTCTTAATAATTGTTTACATTTTGGAATTTTCTTAGATTGAATTTAGTTCAATTTTCTTTGGCCTCTCTTAGTTTAGATAAATACATGACTGCAATTCCTTTATAATTTGTGTTCAGGGACACTTTCCCAAGTAACCAAATGTAGCAGCTCATTTTTGACAAAACTAGGGACTCTAGTTATTAAAATATTTCCTTCCATGGTTACTTGCTAAACAACTTTTTCAGTCCAAGGTTTTGATGATTTTAGACTTCTGTGTTTTCAAGGGCTTTTGAATAATCACCTCATTCTTTGCAGATAGGATATCTGCCTCATTAGCCTGTAACTTTGATAATTAAAAATAGAAGAAATGAGAGCATGTGCTTTGCTGAGATTTCTTTGCCTTTCATTTTTTTACTGCTGCCATTTATCTGGTTCCTTTTTTTCTTCTTGTGAATACACAATATTGCTCTTATACACAATTTCCACTTTCAAAGTGCTTGTAAATATGCCATCTCACTTTGATACAGGTTTAAAAAATTACAAAAGATAATTTCATATATCTATATTTTGTAAACTCCTATGGAACAGTTTAAACATATTAATACAAAATAATATGAAGAAACCTCAAAGTATCCATCTGCCAATTTTCATAATTAGTAACTCATAGTCAATTATGTTCCATTTATATTTCGACCCACTTTTCCTCAACCACAGATTATTTTGAAGTCAATCTAAGGTTTCAGCATGTATGTGTAAAAGATAAGGATCTTATCAAATTGCCTCTAGACCATTATCACCCCTAAAACAATAATTACTAACATTAACATTAAAAATCCAAGTATCCGAGGACTTCTGGGAAGATGGCGGTGTGAGCAGGGCGGCAGAAATCTCCTCCCAACACTATATTTATCTATGAAAATACAGCAAATACAACTATTCTTAAAAGAGAGACCAGAATACACAGGAAAGCGCAGAGCGTGCAGCTACACCCGAGAGGACTTGGCACCCTGTGAGGCGGGTAAGATACGGAGCCGTGACCGGCGGCACCCGAGCACTCACTCATCCCGGCACCCCAGTGGGAGGAGAGGATCCAGAGCCGGGAGGGAGTGGAAGAGCAGGCCCGCGAAATAACCAGCCCCGGTGGTCAGCACCGGGAGCACTGACTCACATTGCGCAGTGCATCGGACGTTGGAGAGGCAGAAGGTGCAGGTTTTGAGCCGGGAACACGCCGGGTCCGTGCAGCCAGCGCCCAGGGACAAGAGAAAAGCACGCACAGTTTGTAGTGGTCTTGGAGAGGTGGGGGGCCCAGCGAGGGAACACCATGGCCCTGGCACGCTCAGCCCAGCGGGCTGGGAGTCCTGAGGAACTTCGGACCCCTTGGCTGGTGACTGAAAAAAGGTAGCAGCTACACTAAAACTTTATACAGAGAACAACTGCCTCCCATTCATTTCCGCCCTGGCCAGAGCTACAAAGAGCGGCGCAGCTGCGGCTGTGGAATAGTGGAGCAACAGTGACACCTACAGCACCCTTACAGAATCCACTCCAGGTGGGCGTTTTTTTTTTCTCTTTTTCCCTTTCTTTTTTCTTTCTATTCTTTCTTTCTTCTTTCTCTCTTTTCCTTCTCTTCCTTAATTTTTCTGCTTGTTTGTTTTTTTCTTTTTCCCTTTCTTTTTTCTTCCTTCTTTCTCTCTTTTCTTTCTCTTCCTCCTTTTTTTTGCTTGTTTTTTTCTTGTTTTTTAAGTCTTAAAGAGCCCAGCTAACATACGTGGCACCAAACAGCAACCACTCCTATCAACATGAAAAGGCAGAGAAATATGGTACACACAAAAATCAACCAGACCCAGACAACACCTGAGAGGGAACCTGAAGGGATGGAAATGCACAATCTTCCTGAAAAAGAATTCAGAATAAAAGTCATAACCATGCTGATGGATCTACAGAGAAATATGCAAGAGATAAGGGAGGAAGTGAGGAAAGTCAAAAAACAATGCAGAAATGAGACAAGCCATTGACGGGCTTAGCAGCAGACTGGATGAGATGCAAGAGACTGTTAATGCAATAGAAACCAGAGAACAGAAATACAGAGGAGCTGAGGCAGAGAGAGATAAAAGGATCGCTAGGAATGAAAGAATATTAAGAGAACTGTGTGACCAATACAAACGGAACAATATTCGCATTATAGGAGTATCAGAGGAAGAAGAGAGAGAAAAAGGGATAGAAAGTGTCTTTGAAGAAATAATTGCTGAAAACTTCCCCATGCTGGGGAAGGAAATAGTCTCGCAGTCCATGGAAGCCCACAGATCTCCTAACGCAAGGGACCTAAGGAAGACAACACCAAGACACATAATAATTAAAATGGCAAAGATCAAAGATAAGGACAGAGTATTAAAGGCAGCTAGAGAAAGAAAAAACATCACATTCAAAGGAAAACGCATCAGATTAACATCAGACTTTTCAACAGAAACTTTACAGGCTAGAAGAGAATGGCGTGATATATTTAACGCAATGAAACAGAAGGGCCTTGAACCACGAATACTGTATCCAGCATGATTATCATTTAAATATGATGGAGGGATTAAACAATTTCCAGACAAGCAAGAGCTGAGAGAATTTGCCTCCCATAAACCACCTCTACAGGGCATCTTAAAGGAACTGCTCTAGAGGGAAGCAATCCTAAGACTAAAAAGCTGTCACCAGAGAAAATAAAATCATAGCAAAGAAAGCAGACCATTCAAATACTAACTAAAGGCAAAAAATAAAACACCTAGTATATAAAAAATGGAGGAGGAAGAATAAGAAGGGAGAGAAATAAAGAAACATCAGACTGTGTTTACAATAACTTAACAAGAAAGTTAAGTTAGATTGTTAGATAGTTAAGAAGCAACCCCTGAACCTTTGGTAACCACGAATCTAAAGCCAGCAATGGCAATAAGTACATATCTATCAAGAATCACCCTAAATGTAAATGGACTGAATGCACCAATCAAAAGACACAGAGTAACAGAATGGATAAAAAAGCAAGACCCATCTATATGCTGCCTACAAGAAACTCACCTCAAACGCAAAGATATCCCCAGACTAAAAGTGAAGGGATGGAAAAAGATATTTCATGCAAACAACAAGGAGAAAAAAGCAGGTGTTGCAGTACTTGTATCAGACAAAATAGACTTCAAAACGAAGAAAGTAGCAAGAGATAAAGAAGGACATTACATAATGATAAAGGGGTCAGTCCAACAAGAAGATATATATGCACCCAACACAGGAGCGCCGGCATATGTGAAATAAATACTAACAGAATTAAAGGAGGAAATAGACAGCAATGCATTCATTTTAGGTGACTTCAACACACCACTCACTCCAAAGGACAGATCAACCAGACAGAAAATAAGTAAAGACACAGAGGCACTGAACAACACACTAGAACAGATGGACCTAACAAACATCTACAGAACTCTACACCCAAAAGCAACAGGATACACATTCTTCTCAAGTGCACACGGAACACTTTCCAGAGTAGACCACATATTAGGCCACAAAAAGAACCTCAGTAAAGTCAAAAATATTGAAATTCTACCAACGAACTTCTCAGATCATAAAGGTATTAAATAAGAATTAAAATTTACAAAGAAAATAAAAAGGCTCACAAATGTATGGAGACTTAACAACATTCTCCTAATTAATCAATGGGTCAATGATCAAATCAAAACAGAAATCAAAGAGTATATGGAGACAAATGACAACAACAACACAAAGCCACGGCTTCTGTGGGATGCAGCAAAGGCAGTTCTAAGAGGAAAGTATATTGCAATCCAGGCCTATTTAAAGAAAGAAGAACATTCCCAAATGAGTAGTCTAAAGACACAATTACTGAAACTGGAAAAAGAAGAACAAATGAGACCCAAAGTCACCAGAAGGAGGGACATAATAAAAATCAGAGAAGAAATAAATAAAATTGAGAAGAACAAAACAATAGAAAAAAATCAATGAAACCAAGAGCTGGTTCTTTGAAAAAATAAACAAAATAGATAAACCCCTAGCCAGACTCATTAAGAGAAAAAGAGAATCTACACACATAAACAGAATCAGAAATGAGAAAGGAAAAATCACGATGGATCCCACAGAAATACAAAGAATTATAAGAGAATACTATGAGAAGCTATATGCTAACAAGCTGGAAAACCTAGAAGAAATGGACAACTTCTTAGAAAAATACAACCTTCCAAGACTGACCAAGCAAGAAACAGAAAAACTAAACAGACCAATCACCAGTGACGAAATCGAATTGGTAATCAAAAAACTACCCAAGAACAAAACCCCTGGGCCTGATGGATTCACCTCTGAATTCTACCAGACATATAGAGAAGAAATAACACCCATTCTCCTTAAAGTTTTCCAAAAAATAGAAGAGGAGGGAATACTTCCAAACTCATTCAATGAAGCCAGCATCACTCTAATACCAAAACCGGGCAAAGACCTCACCAAAAAAGAAAATTACAGACCAATATCCCTGATGAACGTGGATACAAAAATACTCAACAAAATATTAGCAAACCGAATTCAAAAATACATCAAGAGGATCATACACCATGATCAAGTGGGATTCATCCCAGGGATGCAAGGATGGTACAACATTCAAAAATCCATTAACATCATCCACCACATCAATAAAAAGAAGAACAAAAACCACATGATCATCTCCATAGATGCTGAAAAAGCATTTGACAAAATTCAGCATCCATTCCATTAAAACTCTCAACAAAATGGGTATAGACGGCAAGTACCTCAACATCATAAAGGCCATATATGACAAACCCACAGCTAACATCATACTTAACAGCGAGAAGCTAAAAGCTTTTCATCTAAGATCGGGAACAAGACAGGGATGCCCACTCTCTCCACTGTTATTCAACATAGTACTGGGGGTCCTAGCCACGGCAATCGGACAAAACAAAGACATACAAGGCATCCAGATTGGTAAAGAAGAAGTCAAATTGTCACTGTTTGCAGATGACATGATATTGTACATAAAAAAAACCGTAAAGACTCCACTCCAAAACTACCAGAACTAATATATAAATTCAGTAAAGTTGCAGGATACAAAATTAACACACAGAAATCTGTTCCTTTCCTATACACTAACGATGAACTAACAGAAAGAGAAATCAGGAAAACAATTCCATTCACAATTGCATCAAAAAGAATAAAATACCTAGGAATAAACCTAACGAAGGAAGTGAAAGCCCTGTACTCTGAAAAGTACAAGACACTCCTAAGAGAAATTAAAGAGGACATTAACAAATGGAAATTCATCCCAGGCTCTTGGCTAGGAAGAATAAATATTGTCAAAATGGCTATACTACCTAAAGCAATCTACAGATTCAATGCAATCCCTATCAAACTACCAACAGCTTTCTTCAATGAACTGGAACAAATAATTCTAAAATTCATATGGAACCACAAAAGACCCTGAATAGCCAAAGCAATCCTGAGAAGGAGAAATAAAACAGGGGGAATTATGCTCCCTGACTTCAAACTCTACTACAAAGCCACAGTAATCAAGACAATTTGGTATTGGCACAAAAACAGACCCACCGACTGGTGGAAAAGAATAGAAAATCCAAACATCAACCCAAACATATACAATCAATTAATATTTGATAAAGGAGCCTTGGATATACATTGGGGAGATGATGGCCTCTTCAGCAGCTGGTGTTGGAAAAAGTGGACAGCTACATGTAAGAGAATGAAACTGGACTACTATCTAATCCCATACACAAAGGTAAACTCAAGGTGGATCAAAGACCTGAATGTAAGTCATGAAACCATAAAACTCTTAGAAAAAAATATAGGCAAAAATCTCTTGGACATAAACATGAGCGACCTCTTCTTGAGCATATCTCCCCGGGCAAGGGAAACAAAAGCAAATATGAACAAGTGGGACTATATGAAGCTGAAAACCTTCTGTACAGCAAAGGACACCATCAGTAGAACAAAAAGACACCCTATAGTGTGGGAGAATATATTCATAAATGACATATCCAATAAGGGGTTGACATCCAAAATGTATAAAGAACTCACACACCTCAACAAACAAAAAGCAAATAGTCCAATTAAGAAATGGGCAGCGGACATTAATAGACACTTCTCCAAAGAAGAAGTTCAGATGGCCAACAGGCACATGAAAAGATGGTCCACATCACTAATCATCAGAGAAATGCAGATTAAAACCAAAATGAGATACCACCTCACACCAGTGAGGATAGCCAACATCCAAAACACAAACAACAACAAATGTTGGCGAGGATGTGGAGGAAAGGGAATCGTCCTACACTGCTGGTGGGAATGCAAATTAGTTCAACCATTGTGGAAAGCAGTATGGAGGTTCCTCAAAAAACTCAAAATAGAAATACCATTTGACCCAGGAATTCCACTCCTAGGAATTTACCCTAAGAATGCAGCAGCCCAGTTTGAAAAGACAGATGCACCCCTATGTTTATTGCAGCACTATTTACAATAGCCAAGAAATGGAAGCAACCTAAGTGTCCATCAGTAGATGAATGGATAAAGAAGAGGTGGTACATATACACAATGGAATATTATTCAGCCATAAGAAGAAAACAAATCCTACCATTTGCAACAACATGGATGGAGCTAGAGGGTATTATGCTCAGTGAAATAAGCCAAGCCGAAAAAGACAAGTATCAAATGATTTCACTCATATGTGGAGTATAAGAACTAAGAAAAAAACTGAAGGAACAAAACAGCAGCAGACTCACAGAACCCAAGAACGGACTAATAGTTACCAAAGGGAAAGGGACTGTGGAGGATGGGTGGAAGGGAGGGACAAGGGGGAGAAAGGGGCATTATGATTAGCAGACGTAATGTTGGGGGGGCATGGAGAGGGCTGTACAACTCAGAGAAGACAAGTAGTGACTGTATAGCATCTCACTATGCTGATGGACAGTGACTGTAATGGGGTAAGTGGGGTGACCTGATGAAGCAGGTAGTTTAATAACCATAATATTGCACATGTAATTGTAGATTAATGATATCAAAATAAACTTTAAAAAATCACATTAACTTATATAAAAAAAAATCCAAGTATCCAAAAGGCCCTAAGTATTTTCTAAAATTTTTAACAGCTTATTTGTTCAAATCAGGATCAAAATAAAGTTCATCCACTGTAACAGGTTCATACATTTTAAATCTCTTTTAATCTGTGAGACCCTTCCCCCCTTGGAATTTCTTCATTGTAGATTTTTGCTGACTGTACTCCTCTGATATTGATATGTACCCTGCCCCCTGAAACTCCTGTACCTGGTATATAGATCTGGAGGTTTCAGCAGATTCAGCTTTGATTTTTGATTGGATTACTTTGTAAGTGGTTTGTGTTGTCCCCGCAAGGAGTACGTATCTCTCCTTTTGTGCTGTCAGCAGCCATTAATGATCACTGGCTGTATTTCATTAGAGGTTGCAAATGATGGTGCTTTAATTCTATCATTCCTTCTCTTTTTTTCTTTTTGCTGGGGAAAATTTTCTAAACAAATTGTGTTTCCTTAGTTGCTTGGTTGAGGATCAGTATGTACAGGGAAAGTAGCAGAGTATCAACCCGCTCCAGAGAAACAGAACCAATAGCATACATGCATATTTAATATTTTTTTCCCGGAACTGGCTCCTTTGATCATGGGGGCTGACGAGTCCTCATCTGCAGCACGGATCAGCAGGTTGAGGCACAGCGGAACCACTGCTGCACGGAAAGCCCCAAGGCAGTCTGCTCGAGAGCTCCCTCATGTTCAGGGAGGCCTTCAACTCACTCGATGAATCTCACCCACGTTGTGGCGGGGGAAGCAGTCTGCTTACTCCCTGCCCACTGATTTAAATGTTAATCTCCTCCAAAAACATCCTTCACATTGACAGAAGATTAACCATCCAGTGAGAGTATAATATGCCTGATCTTTATCTTTTATTGACCAGTTTTCAGATAATGGGTTACTGCCTTCCAAAGGTGTCTTATGATTTTCTAAAACATGGATGCCTTGTAAGTATATAAAATATTTCAGTCCATTGCAGTTGTTCTTCTTGATGCTAAAATTGTTCCATCTTTGGCTGATGGGGCTTCTTCGTATTGGTCTGTTAGACCTTTTGACAGTGTCTTTTTTGTTTGTTTATTGGTCTGCGCTAGAGATTTATCAGTTTTACTGATCTCAAAGAAACTGCTTTTGGTTTTCTGATTCTTCTGTTTTTTTTTTTCCTGTTTCATCGATTTTTGCTCTGCTCTTTGTTTCTCCTCTTTATTTTGGGTTTCATTTTCTTTTCTTTTTCTTCTAGTTGTTTTAATGTGGAAGCTGAGGTCATTGATTTGAGACCACCTTTTCTAAAATAGGCACTTAGTACTACAGATGTACTCCTTCATAGTGGGGCTTAGCATCCCATAAATTTGGACAGTTGTGTTTTCATTTTCCAGTTTAAGTAATTTTTAATTTCCCTTTTGATTTCTTTGATCCATTGGTTATTTTGAAGTGTGGTTTTTAGTTTACAAGTATTTGGAGGATTTTTCCAAGGATCTTTCTGTTACAGATTGCTAATTTAATACCATTATGACTCAAATCCTTTAAAAAATACCAAAGCGTATTACGTGCCCAGGATAGGGTCTATCTTGGTAAACATTCTGTATGCACTTGAAAAACGTGTTGAGCTGTTGGGTGGCAAGTTCTGTGAATCTCAGTTAGGTTCAGTAGGTCCGTAGTCTTGTTCAAGACTTCTATCTCTTTACCGATTTTCTGTGTGCTTTTTGTTTTGAAAGAGTGGTATTGAAACTACACCTGTAACTGCAAACTTATCTATTTCTCATGGCCTTTTTAAAAAAGTATTTGCTTCACATATTTTGAAGCTCTGTGATAAAGCGGACAACTGTTCAAGACTCTTAACTCCTTTTGATGAACTGAACTTTTCCTTGTATGAAATGATCTTTTATATCCTTACTAATATTTTTTGCTCTATTAATTTACTCTGCCTGTTTATTAATATAGCTACTCCAGCTTTTTTCTGCTTAGTGTTAACATGTTAAATCTTTTCTCATCCTTTTGCTTTTAACCCATTTGTGTCTTTATATTTAAAGTGGGTTTGTTGTAGGCAGGGCATATCACTGGATCTTGCTTTCTTGAGTCTGACAACCTCTGACTTTTAATTGAGATGTTTCGAGCATTTACCTTTTTTTCAAGCATTTCGTTTTAGCTCACTATTTTTTTTCCCCTCCCAATGATACGGTCATTTTATTAAAATCCTAAGAGAAGGTCTTGTTCTCTCTGCTTCTTACAATCTCCTCTTCATTATAGCTATTTTATTCTATTTCCCCTTCCTTCAGGGATTTGGGATTAGATGGGCTGGAGAATCCCTTGGATGTTTTAATACAGTGTTCATGTCCAGAAGAAAATCTAACCAGGACTGTTCCCAGACAAGGGGGTGTCTCTGGAGGGCCAATTGTGTGATGCATTGGGTGAAACATTTCTGTAGAGGAGAAGATGAAGGCTGTGTGGGGAAAAGGCAGATGTGGGGGTTGCAGTGTAGCACCCAGCCTTCTGTTATCCCAGATAACTCATGTCTGACCTCAAATGCATATGACTTTCTTTGCATGCAAACCTGTACAGTTGACTGGACTCATCTTCCTTAAAAAGCAGTTTGGTGACTGACCATCTCTTTTTCCACCATATCTCCACAGCATGCTCCTATCTCAATGTTAAGCAGTTTATCAAAAGGCCTGTCCAACTACATGTCATACTGTTCCTGCAAGGAATTCTAGTAAATGATTTTTTGCCATCCCAATACTATTTCAGTGATAATTCTAGTTCCCTTTGCAGATTGCCACCCAGGCAGTTTGATATGTATAGGACCACCTCCTGGCCTAATGAAGCTTCCAAATGACACATGAGGAGGTTTTGCAGTTTTTATCTTTCTTTTCTAGAGTTCAAATTCTTGTGTGCCTGGTCCCATTGCTTCAGTAGATTTACTTTTTCATTGCCATCCTCACAGGCCACTGGCTCTTTACTCACGTCTGTTAGAATTGTTTGGTGATAGTAGCACATGTTTAGAACAGGGTTTGTCAGCCTTGGCAGCACTGACATTTAGGGCCAGATAACTCTTTCTTGTGGAGGACTGTCCTGTACATTATAGGATATTTAGTAGCATCCCTGGTTTCTACCCACTAGATGTGAGCACCTTACCACCAAGTACTGACATTTGAAAATGTCTCCAGGTATTTCAAATGTCACTGGGTGCAAAATCACCCCCAATTAAGAACCACTGGTTAAAGAAACTTGGTTGTAGAACTACGTGGTTGTGTTGATCATATTTATTAATGATAACCACCCAAATTCCCTTACTTTCCATGCCTCCCCACCCCCGCCCAGAACATCTACTTTCTTTAGTTTTATTTTCTCAGCGCCTTTTTGTCTTTTTCATCTCATTTGAAATCTAAACTAGGAATTCTTATAGGTCTGTCCCCTACATTTATATTTTTAGTGTAATCTTTTCTTTCCTCCTGTTCTCATGAGTTCGTGTTTGCTTGTTTCGTTTTACTTTTACTGTGTTTATTTTGGCAAACTCCAACTCTCCCTCACCCTGTTACGGGCAGTCTGTCTGTGCTGGCCTTCAGTCTTCTCATCGGCAGCCTTCTATCTCCTATTCTTGTTTTGGTCTGAAAGATGGCTCTGTACAAATGGGGCCATTGACCACAAATACTAGCTTCCCTTTGTTGTGATATCTTCCTAGCCATTTGTTTTTTCCTTGTCCTTCCCCACACACATATCATTCTTGAGAACTCTGCAGGAAAGAGGTGTTCTCCATCAGCCTGTAGCCGGCATTTCTTACTGACTTTCACATACGGCCTCCTCCCTGAGCAGCATTTACCCACACTTCTGAAAGACTTGGAACCCAAACAGGCTACACAGGATCCCTTGAATGTTGTAGAGAGAAACTGGCCCTGAAAGGTGGGTGGTGCCTTCTTTGTGGCTTCCTCCTCTAGCACTGTTTCCTCTGTGGCTTTTCTTCATCTTGACTGTAAACCTGAGTAGCTAAACATAGGAAAAGGGTTCGATTGTGTCAGACTGGCATTCTATGGGAAATATTTTACGGCCTTTTGGGGTTCCCTTCTGTGAGGCACAAAGCCCTTTTCTTAAGTGGAAAGGGGCTTGTGTTTTGCCAGGTCCTCCCACCCATTCCATGGGTCAAATAATGAATTTAGTAGAAATATGGAAAAGTTGAGTTCATTCTGGTGCCAGAAATTGCTACTGTGAAGGCAGCAGTGTAAACAGTGTGTGACTAATCCTTTCTTTTAAGGAAAGGAGTTTTATGCAATTGTTTCCTCTGCTTACAAAGATGGAGAGGTTTCCACAGATTGAAGTTTACAGAGAGCCAGCTGAACCCATAACCTTTAGCCTGTTTTTCTCGATTTTTAGTGTCACCTGTGTACCACCCATCAGGGGTTCACCCCATGCAGGCACGCCTGTCCTCTTGTCCTTAAAACTTCACTCTTGACGGTGCCACTGACCTGCCACCCAAGCCAGTGGCCTTTTCTGCACCAGTTTGGAGGTGGTCCCCTCTCCTTTCCTCCTAGAAACATGTTTCCATTTATTGTTTCTGGACCTGCATGATTCTCGTCTGTTTCCCTCTTCTGGTTCCCCACTTTCTCTTTACATCCCCACCGTTGCATGTGAATATCCTCCCAGGTGCTGGGGCTCCATGTTCTTTTTTCTGAAACATTTTTGCCTTTGAAGAAGTTGGCCCCTCTTAGAATGTCACTGTACCTAAACTTGGAGGTTTTCCCTAGCTGCTCCCCAAAGATGTACCCCACACTTCTATCTGTAAAACTGACAATTCTGTTCCTCACAGACAGGCCCTTTCTTCTGACTGCCATCATGTTGGCATACCTCTTTGCTTTTACTTTTCTCTTTGGCTTTGAACCAAAATGTCCTTCTAGTCACCTGGGCTTGAAACCTTCATTATCACTTGACTCCTTTTCCTTTTGTCCCTGACCCTCCTTCATTTAATCCCCAAGTTCTACTAGTCCTGGGAGTCACCTTCATGCAGTCATGTCCTGGTTTATTCCCTTCAGATGTTGTCTGCAGATATCTTGCCATAGGAGATGAAGATTTTGCTTATTTACCTCTTGCCCCAAACTTTTCCTCTCAAAATCATTGTTTCATATTCATGGTTTCTTCTTGTGCAAACTCCAGCAGTGCATTAAAACCTCTCTGTTTTTCAATCAGCTTTATTTATGAAATGAATGCTGTCTGATGACCTTCCACTCTGTAAGATGAGGGCAGTGTCCCTCTGTCCTCCATCCACTTCTTCTAATTCTTCTATAATTTCCCAACCTCTTCCAGCCAATGCTGTACATTTGCATCACCAAAGTTGGTAAAATGCATGTGTAATATCATGTCTGTGGCTGTACTTAATACAAAGCCAAGTATAGAGTTGCTTGGGTTTCTCCTTCTATATGAATCCATTGCTGACATCCCTGTGCTTCTTGAGCTAGTATTCCTCACATGAAGCTTGAATGGAAGTCTCCCTTTTTCCATTCCACCTATTGCATTTATCACCATATAGTCAGGTGTCTCCAAAATCTCAGTCATATTTTTCATTCTCAGGCTTCCCTTTACGGCCACTGGCATCATTCTCCTGCAGCTCCCTGTCTTCCTGGTCACCTGGCAAACTTTAGGGGAAATATGGCAAAGCAGCCAGGATGAGAGGGCCTTATTCTGGGGGAGTAAATTCTGTGATTTAGATAACATAGTTCCATTCTTTCAGAAAAGAATATTCCTTTTCTTTTTTCCTGAAAAGAATAAAAGTCTGACTTCCTGATGTTCTGTTTCCTAGACTTTTGGATGAACAACTGCCTTAATATACAGATTTTTTAGTACAGACTCCAGTGTTCAGCCCTCCTTGTCATGATCACCCTCTGCTTTATTTGGTTTTAGCGTCCAGAACCTTCTGTGGTTCCCTGGGAAAACTGCTTCCTCTGTATCTGTGCTTTTGCACAGAGATTCTTGACTGGTACCCTTAAGCTACTGGTGGCCACACGCTAGGGAGTCAGGAGATCCAAGGTGGGGGTCAAAACTGTTGTTTAAAAGATAGAGGAGAAAATATCAGAGTGTCCTGCACATAGTAAGGGTAAGTCTTTTGTAAAACTTGTTTCTGTTATGTAAAAAAGCAGACATAGATGTGTACTGAATCTCCATGACAATGTACTTCTTAATGTAGGTTGAAGTCAAAGAAGTCAGAAAAATATTGAGTTTAGGCCTTGGCTTCCTTCATGCTGTTATGACAGTCAGCATTCCTCAGTCCACTCTGAATTCCTTACAGATTTGTTGAAATGTCTCTTGTGTACTGATGGGTAATACGAACCACAGTTAGTATCCCGTGTGGCACAGGTATTAACTAATCAGAAGGGATGTTGGAGGAGAGACTTGAGGTCTCCAGCTGCCAAAAGTTAACTCCTTATTTACAGGATGTCTTGGGGGGGCCAGTGGAGGGGGTGTTGAAAGACACTAAGGGACGTCAGACATAGCTACTTATCAGAACAGATTATTTCAATATTTTACTGACCAGTGTGGCAGTGCTATTGTATATAAAACAACTAAATGCCAACTCTGGATTTATCTTTTTTATTTCTTATAACTTAAAGGGTGTGTTTGGAGGAAGGGGAGATATATGATTGCCTAAAACAATTTTGAACCAGCAGTCCTACAGTTTTCATTTTCAATGTAACTTCCTCTTATATATATTAGTTTTGCTTTTTATGAAAAAGAGTTGTAATTCTATGACCAATCTGGTCACTAGTGATAGTTAAGCCTTTTTTTCCTGGAAGGAGGGGTAAGGGAGGGGAGAAGTCCAAACTGAGCTGAAAGGAGAGAGATTTTTTTTTTTTTCAGAAATACTTGGGTAAAAGAAGGGAAAGAGGAAGAGTTCAAGAGGGGAGATATATATATGTGGCTGAGAGTTGGTCCCAAGTGGAAATAACTGAATGATGAAATCAGAAGCAAAAGTGGACACCAGGTGTGAAGGAGGAAGTGAGGAAGAGAGAGCAGGGCAGTGATTACACCTAATATATATATTTGTGAAATGAGTGATCGGACAGTTCCCTGTACTTGCCCCTGGTGGTGCCACTGTCCATGGCTTTGCCTCTTTCTCTCTGGGGCTGTGATGTAGAGTGACTTCAGTCTGTTCATGTGTGTCTGTGTATCTTTGTGAGCATCTGTGTTACACCCTTGCATTGTGGAAAAGGGAAGGAGGTGGAGGAATGGGAAGCGCAGTTCTGTGTAGCCGTGGATTTGCAATGTATTTGCAACCTGCAGGATACTTATACTCTAGTAAGACTTAAGTGCCATCACACTGGTAATTCCTCATTTCCTGGGATCAGTGATGGCTGAGGGTTTTGTTATTCAAATGGGTAACATGGTACAGCTTGGTCTTGTTTGTTCATTGCCTTTCTTGTTAGGTTTAGGAAAAAGGAGCCCATATATATGCTTTGACTCATTTCTTGCTGCGTCTCACTTCCTTGATTCAGGGGGAAGAGATGGGAGGGCCCCAATTAGAAGGCAGACTCCACAGTGTCACCTAGCTGGCTGAGGTCGGAGCAGGAATTAGATGCAGCAACCACAAGGTCTTCTGGAATAGCGGGCTATCCTCTTGTGAACAGGAGTGAGCCCATCTGTCTGTAGCAGGTGTCAACAGCATAGTGACAGAGTGACAGCATAGCTGGGGGCCGAGTTGCCCCTGAGATGAGGAGGCTTCCCCTCTCACCAGGCAGACAGAGCAGACTTGTGGTTCTTCTCAGTCCCCACCAGATGTGTCCAGCTGTTTTACTTTCTACTCCATCTCAACCAAACAGAAAGTTCAAACCAACACTTACATCATCAAAATGAAAGTGTTTACAACTTAAGCCTTATGCTTTTAGTAATTTAAGTCATTAGTCTAGTGACAAAGGGAGTGCCCACCCATGGCATTATGTCTGGGAAAATCCAGGCCCAAGATGCATTTTCCTAGGCTTTTCTGTGATGACAAGAGTTTAAAGTGATAGTGTGGACAGTCTGGTTAAGTTGGAAGCACCCTTAATTCCAACAGTTTTCTCTTCCTTATTTTTGATGGATGCCTTGTCCACAGAATATATTGCTCATTCATCAGCCACAATTAGAATGAATCAAATAGACTGAGTTTATTCAAGACTCTGTTACTGCTTTTGATGAGACACCGTGGTGGTGTTTCTGGTGGCTCAACAGTGTACCTTTCCTACTAACCTGTTGGTGTCATTCTTTCCTCTTGCTCAGAGTCCCTCTTCCCTTAGGGGACGTCTTTGGGGCTCTGTGGCACCTTATCAGTGTGAGTATATCCAGTAAACCCTTTTCCTAAATGATAGTATCATAGTTTGGATACAGTTTGGTTTAGATGGCTTTAATGAGTCAGAGTTGATGAAATTCAGCATAACCCCAGAAAGTAAGTTTCCTTCCAAAGGCTCAGTTTGCTGCTGAAATGCTCTGTCCCAACAATTTTCATAGTGACTTTGTGTTTTCTGCACTTGCTTGGTATATCTTCTTTATATCCTTCTTTATTTACTAGTCTTACTTAGCTAATGATTTCAGTTCTGTCCCTCAGAGAATTATTAAATCTGAGTGAAGGCTTCTTATTTTAAAGTTAGGTTTCATGCAACAAAAGAGAACTGGCACAGAAAATGAAGAGTTGGGCCAGGAGGGCGAAACACAGGGATCGTGCTCAGGAGTCCTCAGAGGTCTTGACTTAGGTTACCAAACAAATACCGAGACCTTGATTATTCTTATTTTTGTTATCTGTAGTAACTATAAACCATTTAACCCTAATGGTACAATTTTAATTATTAGGAGGTATAGCAGAAAATAATAAAAAGTTTACTAGAATAAGTTAGTCTAGTTATTTTTCCCTGTCATCATCATCATGTATATTTGCAAAGACAGGTACACTTTTTTTTCATTTTCTGTGTGTTCCCATTTTACAAGCATTTTTTTATTGTCCTGTGTGGCAGAGATTCTATGGTACAGATTAGGAAAGTGAGGCTCAAAGAGGTTGCCCACCCTCCCTTTAGCATTCAGGAGATCCCACTGTACACAGGCTTCGATTGTTGACAGTTCATTTTTCTTAACTGATCAACCTGGGAACTTCTTGCATGATCCCTTTCCTGTATTTTATTTCCTCTTTCCCCTTTTCCCATTTCAATGCTGCCTATTTATCAACATATGCAAAATATACCTTTTTAACATATGTACACATATGCATGTATATGTCTGCTTTTGTCTTAAATATAAATGCCCTGTGTTTGGCATGAAGGCTTATGGTAGCTGTGTGTGGAATCTTCTGATAGAATCCACCTGTGGTGGTCTATTTATCCTTATATAAGCCTCTTGACTAGTAGGCAAGTCTCTTTGAGGTTGGAGGGTTGCAAGGGTAAGCTATTAGTTCCTTGTATGTTATAAAGGGTCAGCTACAGTATTTGAGAGGAAAATTGAGCCTTGCGTGGAATTGTATGATCCTCTTCTAAGTTTAACTAACTTCCTTTTCTTTCCTTCTTGGTTTTAAAGGCCCATTATTAATTTCCTTATTCTCACTTTGTTTTTTCCCAGAGTGACACCGCTTTCCTCACAGAATGTGATGATTCATCATGCCCAGTCCCAGGAATATGTGCTCAAGTCCAAGTACTTGGCAGCCCCGAAGGTGATTTCAGGAGAACAGTCCACTGAAGGGTCGTTCCCCTTGAGATATGGGCAGGACCAAGTTGGCACGCCTTTTCAGTGTGAGTATAATCCAGTCGATCATTTTTCTAAGTGAAAATATCGTAGTTTGGAAATGCTTTGTTTGGTTTAGATGGCTTTAATGTGTCACAATAGATAAAACTTAAGAATCATTAAAAAAAAAATCAAGAAACAAAAACCCCACAAAGTGATTCCTGAAATAACCAGACAGCAGCATAGCTTCCTTCTTCTGAGGAAAGGCAGTTTTCTTGAACGTTGGAAAAGAATTTGACGTGATCTGCCTGTAATTTTGTTTCTGCAAGATGGCTCCATTTCTGAGACATACTTGCTCTAATTTTAGATACAGTTGTAAGCCTGACATGTTTACATTGATAAAATATTTTCTTTAGTAAGCCAGCCAGGATTCGTTCCCTGTGAAATGTCTGAAATGTCCTGCATTACTCTCTGAGGTTCACCTACAGTGGCTATTTTTATGTTACGAGGTCCACACTTTTTTAGTATATCAAGCAGATGGCGTGGCAGATTTTAGTCTGAATTTGTGAAGAGTTATGGTATCAGTGGCCAGCTTGGTCAATATCTCCCTATGTGGGAAGCTCAAGGACAAGCCCTGGCTCTAAGGGTGGGGAATGCGATGATTTGTGGTTTAGGTATTACAGAGTGTCTGCTGGCAGCCTCTGGAGGAAACATTCTGGAGTGAGGCGGCAGACCATTCACAGGCGAGAGAGCGAGACGCACACACACTCGCTCCAGCCGCCTCCTGCTCTGTCTCCCGTTGACTGATTGCCTGCGCCGTAAGTCATGAGAGGGTGCCAGTTGTGAGGTTGAAAAGGATTGTCTTTCACCACCAAGAGGAGTGCAAACAGTGGAGATAGAATTTTTACTACTGTTTGGCACTTTAGAAGCCTGTATCTGTGTGGATTTCATTCTCTGGGCCCACTCCCACCTCCCAGAATTGGTCCCTATTTTAGAGGGATGGATTCTTGCCTCAGAATCGATCACTTAACAAGAAGAGATTCTAATAAAAGGTTTGTATGCCCTGCTTGTCATTTTTGGAGAAAATTCTCCTCAGTGACCTGGGGCTGGCTCCCAGAGCAATAGTTTGATGAGGTTTATTGGGCTGACGAGGGAAGCAAGCCCTGGGAATTTCAGAGAGAAAAGAATGGAGAAACCATAGAGATCATCTCTTTGCCCTTTAGGCAAGAAATCTCCAAGTTCTTTGCAAAATAGTGGACATATGCATCTTGTTTTTAAAGATCCTTTTGTTTAAGTGCTTAATAGCTTGTTCTGTGTGAATGTCTTCTGAGTAGACAGTTGACCTTTGAACACACTGGGGTTACAGACGCCAACATTATGTAGCCTATATTCTGCGGGTAACTTTTTACTCAAAATGTAGCTTCTAGTAGCCTACTGTTGAGTGGAAGCTTTACCAGTAACACAAAGAGTCAGTTAACACATATTTTGTATGGTACATATATAGTGTATTGTTACAGTAAAGTAACCCAGAGAAAAGGGGATGTTTTTCAAATTGTTGCAAGTCTCCAAAAATTTTTTCCAGTATGCTTATTTAAAAAAAACTTGTGTTTAAGTGGACCTGTGCAGTTCAAACCCATGTTGCTCAACAGTCAACAGTGTATTGTTTTTCTATTCTTAATTAAAAAAATAAACCAAAGGGAGGTACGGTACTTCTTATTCCTTGGAGTTTTATGTAGATCATACATTTCTTATAAGCTCTCCAAAACTATAACATTATGGAAAGAGAATGTTTGAAAGCTTAGACTCATAATGACAAGAGAATTCTGAACTACATGGAAGAGTGTCAGGAGAAGCTGGTCTGAGAATCACGGGTTTAAGACTAGAGGTTAGACTGATTTTGGTTTGTTATTGATAATTTGTTATTGGAATGAGAATTCTCACTGTGCGTATGTATTTTAAACTCTCAAACCTTTGTTGAAATATATTCTGGAAGATGAAATTATATTTTAGAAATACATGAAGATAAGTTTCTTATGTGTAATTTTCCATAAATTTCTCACCCATCTTATTTAAATATAGCTTCTCCGTTGCTGCGACCTCATAATATCTTGTAGACTAATTCATGATCGCAATGATAGGTTCTCTGCTCAAACTCCCCCGAACAGAGGCCCAGGAACTAACTGAGACGGGCGCATGGGAGGGCCATGTAGCTATTTTTTGCTGAGACCAGAACTCTACCTAGAGCTGGAGGGCTAATGGGAAAGTTTTAAAAAGAGGTACTGGGGAAGGACCATTAGGATACCAGAAAAGCAGAACTAAGAACAACAATAGAAAAACTAAAACTAGAAAGGAGGCATAAATAATAGTAAGGACTGAAAAGTGTGTCTCCCTGCATCCAACTTTGCATGAGGTAAAAGGAGCCCCTAAGGCAACCTTATGGGTAACAGAAACGAAGGGAAGGTTAATAAGGGAAGTCTGAGGAAAAGCAGAAACTTAATGTCTTCATTTTCATCTTTACAGAAGAGATCAAACCCAAGCAGGTGAACTCATTTTGCTGAAGGATTTGAAGGTCCAACAGCAGATAATTCTAACTCTTGAGAAAAATAGAAGATACTTTAATCAGGTGGGCATGACGTATTTTGGGAAGAAACTGAGGGACTAGTGTGTCATAATAATCTAGTTCATTACTTTTGAGAAGCTATGGACACTAGAGTAAACATTTAGGTTGGTAAAGAATAAGTGTTGTTTCCCACCTTTCAACTGGGTTAAAAAAGGTGGTCTACAGTAATCAGTTACCAGTTGATAGGTTTCACATCGTCTTGCAAGCAGCAATAGTGATGTGTTAGTCAATCAGCTCATAATCAGGAGAGGCAGCAGCACAAGCCCAAGCGAATAGGACTTGCTGTTAACACCTGTGAGGCTAAACTGTTAACACCTGTGAGGCTAAACAGGAATTGCTCCGAATAAACAGGAAAATGATGAGGATAGGGGACGATGGGTTCAGTACAGCAAAATGAGTTAATGTATTAAGCTTAGGTCTCACCAGATAAAACAGACTTGATAGGGAGAAACAGACTATCAGATTGTAAGCAAGGTGTTCTCTGTTGTGAGGAATGAGTATTTTGTTGGAATTTCCTGGGATTTTGATGACATAACTCACCATCCCTGTCCAGTGGGCATACATTGCTTTTCCTGTTTGATTCTGTGCATTTACCATCCTTCTGAGTCCTTTTCTGGGTAAGTTGAGGCCCTGGGTTGGGTGTTCCCTGGTGGCTGGATAGCTCTAATGACAGAATAATAAGTGTTATGTTTTATTCTTTGTTCTTAACATAATTTAATTTGCACGAGTATCATCTAGGTCTGTAAACTTTTTTCTGAAAGGATCTGAGAGTAACTATTTTAGGCTTCATGAGCTAAGACACCAATTAATGTTATATATAGATATTTACTATAACTACTTAAAATGTAACCATTAAAAAATGTAAAAGTCATGCTTATCTGGCAGGTTGTGAAAAAAGGGGTGCCTGGCTGTACATGTGGCTCATGGGCTATATAGTTTGCCAGCCATTGATCTATAGAGTTTCAGTCTCTCATTCTACTAAAAGCATCTAGATTCTGTGCCTGATTGGTGCCTTGAACATGACAAATGAACCAAAAGCTGCCCACAATGCCCTGCCTGCATGGTCACTGTCCCCAGCAGCCCATCTTCCTCACCATGACAGTTCTCAGATATATCTCCACTTAGTTTGAAGGCAGACAGAAAAGCATAAATTATCAAGAAACCACTGTGTCAGCTACGTCTATTTTCCTGTAATGCTAGAGTGACAGGCCACATAACAACTCGGAAATTAATGGGTGTTATTTCCAGTCGTTTAAAAAAAGCCTTTTGATATTGATGGAAATAACATTTTCATTGGATGAACCAGTTATGGCCACATGGCTGGACTAAATCACATTAAGATATCACCTGAATTCCTCAAAAATTAAACAGAGTTACAAGATGATCCAGAAATTTCCCTCCCAGGTATATACCTAAGAAAATTGGAAACATATGTTCACACAAGCATACAAATATTCATAGCAGTGCTATTCATAATAGACAAAAAGTGAGAATACCCAAAATGCCCATTAATTGATGAATGGATAAACAAAATGTTGTATATCTTAAAAGGGGTTGTTCAGCCATAAAAAGGAATGAAACACTGATACATGCCACGATGTGAATGAGCCTTGAAAGCATGCTGAGTGATGGAATCCAGCCACAGAAGAGTCCAGATCGCATATAACTTAACTGCATTGTATGAAATGTCCAGGCAAATCCATATAGACAGAAAGTAGATTAGTGATGGCTAGGGGTTGAGGAGAAAAGCGGTGGAGAGTGAGTTTATGGGTAAGGAGTTTCTTTGGGGCTGATATAAAAGTGTTATGGAATAAGATGGTCCTGATGGTTGTACAACCTTGTAAATATATTAAAAGCCATGTTATGTTAAAAATATAAAAATATAAAAATTATTGCCAAATAGGTAGTTATAAAAGACAGCATTAGCTCCAAGGAATGGAGCTCGTCAGCTCTCTGAAGATGGTGTGGGGTAGAGGGGTCTGCTTCATTCAGTATCTTCCTTGTTGATTTGTAGGAAAGAATTGAGCATGCCACTCAAATTCTATTGTGTGTAGTTCAGTTTCTGACCCAGAGAAAGAAAAGTTGAAGTGACACAATAACATTGGAAAGGCTGTTTTATAAAAATGGTCAGTCAAGATTATTAGAATAGCATATGCTCAGGAGCAGACCCAAATAACACACACACAAGATTTGTTTGGCATAATCTATTAGAAAAGGACCTTGAGGGGCCTAAGTGTTCACATCAGGCTATCTGCTGTTGTAGTAAAAATACCATGGGATGCTTGATAATGTTAACAGCAGAAGATAGGCCTAGTATAGTCATGGTGGGAGGACATTTTTTATCAAGGTTATGGAGAGGGGAGAACTTTCTGAGGTCAATTGTACAGTTGCTTAGAGGGGAGAGCTTTAGGATGAGCAGAAATATGCATGTAACTGAAATGGTTCCCTAGACAGCTGATTTGCAGTTGATAGAGGCTTAGAGCTAACAGATGGGGCATCTCTGATGTAAACGCTAACCTGCTTTTTCTACCTTATCATTCCAATATCTGAAAAATACATTTAGGAATTTAAATCTCTCTAAATCAGATTTCTCATTGCTAATTTGACTTGTTTTCCTATCAAGATAGACTTAGCTTTGAAATAGCTTATCTATGTATTATAAATATGTGTTGTAAAATTTTAGTTCTTTAAATTCAAGCAGAAATCTTAAATTTCAGGAAAGATACAGGTCACATTTTATATCCACCTTCTTAAAGGTTTTAAAGAAATACAAGTCAGACTAATAGAAGAATTGCTAATTTATCCTCTGATGTGCTGAGATATGGGAGAGAGACTGATCACTGGCATATTAAACACATACTATTGTTAAATTAACAACAACAAGAAAAAGGTTAGGACAAACCCACTGTTTTTCCTTACATGTTAAACATAAACTTCCTGCTGAAAAAAGTAGCCATCATGGTGCAGGAAATGCATCACAGCCCCCATTAGGCCAGTTCTTCCAGAAGAAAATATAATCCTGCCTGCCCGGAGACCCCAGGACACCTGAGCCCTGGATCCTGTGATGTGCTGACCTTTCCCAGTCCTTGCAGCAGACCAGTCAGCTCAGCTCTCGTCTAGTCACAGGCAAGCTGGAATCCCTGGCTGTCCGTTTGAACATGAAGCAGCCCACCCAGGTCTCAGTCAGCGAGGGAGGCATGGAGTCATTCTCAGAGCAGCAGCCTTGCAGCCCGAGTCCTGGATTCCCAGTTGTGCCCTGACTGCTGTGAGTAGTTCCAGACCCTTTGGCCCATGAGATCTCCTCTTCACCCTGTTAGGGACAGGGTTGAATGTGCTAGCATGAGCCTGCAGGCTTTGTTCACACTGACATCAGGAAGCATAAAACATGAAAGCATCTCAGGTTTGATGACAGATGATAGTGTCTTCCCTTGAACACAGTAAGTTCGTGTGTCTGGAGTGCACGCTTGCAGACTGGTTCAGCAGAGAGTACCAGTAATACACTGGGTCTTCCTGGTTTCCCTGAGAGAAGACAGTGGTTCTAAAGGCTTAAACGAGACAAGATTGTTGCTTTAGCAAAACAAATCTAAAGCGTAGGAGACAGGCAGTATTTGGCTGGGACAGTTCTGCTAATGTCAGCCGCTCAAGAACGTCGGCAAGAACATTGATTAAAGGCTCTGGATGTCCAGAGCCCATTACGGAGTCATCACAGGACGGTGTCTGGTGTAGTTTAGAGCACCCACCTTGGGGTAGAAGCTGGCTTCTGAGGAGGCAAGACCAAACTCATCCTCTGCCTTTTTGGCTGTTGGCAAAAGAGAAAGAAATCCTGGCATGGCAATTGGATAAAGGCAAATAGAGATATAATAAGTAGAGATGACATGAATTAGAGCCAGATTCTCATGTGCAGGGTGAACTACAAAATGCAGATCTTCAGAGGAGGGGCAGTTTGAAAGTGTGGGTGAGGCAGAATCAGGTCCTGAGAACCACCTAGCCTCATTTGGATACTGAAGCCCAGGAAATGAGTGTGAAGAGAGAAAAGAGCAGTGGGAGAAATCAAGTATGCTGGCAGCTCCAGTTCTTTGCAGTGCCTTTGCTGATTGGTGGCCGCCTACTGGGGCCATGCTTTGCAGATGGACAGAGTGTCCACTTGGAGGGAAGGGTGAGTTCCGTAGGCAACATATTTTGCTGCACTGAAAACCTTCCCTGCAATGGAGACCACCTTTGGCTTATCACGTGCATACAAACGTGTCTCGGGATTCGCTCCAAACCAATTCAGTGGGTACGAAGCAGCAATGCAAGTTGGGCCAGCCAGAAATGATCTTATGAGAAGCTAATGAAGACTGACAAAGATACGATTAGCATTTAAAAGGGATGCTAGGTGGGAAAAAACGATCTACTTTAAAGGAGGAATGACGGTAAACCTCCGTGCTTTTTCCTTTGTGAAATCCAATTCCCGAAGCTGCTTGTTCTCCCACACACAACTGTGTGTGGGAATTGGGTGCCTTGGGCCAGTGTCCCACTCATGGAGTAGTGTGGATGTTAGCCCTAAAAATGGCTAGAAGAAAATTCATCTGCTTTTTGATTATTTCTGGCAAAGTCCTTGTTGGCTTAAAAGGCTAGACAGCAAAGTAACAGCATACTAGGTAGAAACTGCCACTTGAGAAAGCATTGCAGTAAATGTAGGTGAACACCAGGGCTTTGCTAAGCTGATTTCCCCAGGAATCCAGATTCTATTGAAGGGCAGGCATTACCTATTATAAAGAAAATCCCATGTACCATCTTGCCATGGCCACTCTGCCCCAGTTGGGAGGCTGATGGTGGGTGTCACATGTCGTCCAGGACTTGATCCATCTCACCCAGTCCAGGAAGGTATATGAACATGACTGCTCTCTTTGCCTCTCATTTCTCACACATAGTTGGACATAGCTGGGAAATGGTAGACATGGATTGATTATAAACACTTCCAAGAAGCTTATCCAGCAGTATGAAAACAGTGGAAGAAAACCTAGAGTGAAGGATTTTGTAATCTAAATTCCCCCATGGTCAGCTTTCGTGCCAGAGAAAGATGCTTTAATCCCAAGGGCCAAAGATTTCATAATAAATAAACCAATCCAAGATGGTTTTTGGGTGTTGAGACTGAGTTCAAGATATTGAGAAATAAATACTGTATGGCTCCAGAATATTCTGGATCAGACTATGGTATTTGTAGGGAAAAAAAATAACACAAATGAATTTACAAGTTGCCTGGGGGAAACTACAAAGCAACTTTTTGGGAGGGGAAAACCTGCATTTGGAAAAGAAAAGACATGATGTCTGCTTAGCCTTAAGATTTTTTGTCCAGAAACTGAGGACTTGGCTTGATTTTATTTCTGAATAAGAAAATAGTTTCTAGGGAATTAATCATTAGAATTGAATTGATAGTTTTGATTCAAAATAAACAAGATTGTACACAATACTGCTCATGAGATGTTTAAAGGGGAATTAAAGTAGAATGGTTTGTCTTCACAGGGGTTAGTCTCCTTACAGAAACGTTCCCTTAGCTTTGAAAATTACTGCCTTGTAGGGTACCTGTCTATCCCTACTTTTAGGTAAAGACCTCAGAGCCTTTCTTATATTTTAAATGACATTCCTTAAAGCAGAGTTTGTCCTTTTCTGTGATGTTTAGTTCTGTTTGATTTTTCAGTATTTACTAAGTATTAGCCCCTTGTGAAATTGAAATGTGCCTGAACTGAAACCCAGCTGGCCATGTTCTCCTTTGTTCCCTTACAAAGGAAGTAGAAGTTCATACATGGCCAGAGGAGCAGGAAAATCTTTCTTCCTTAAGAGGTAAGTGCAGTATGGTTATATGTGAGTAGTTCTGACAGGCAAACCATGAAACCATGAAATATGTGTGTATGTATGATGTATGTATATATATATATATATACACCTATACATGTGTATTAAATCATGTATATAAGTGTATTATTTGAAACCATTTTTCAGAGCTGTTTACATTATCCGTAGAGCAAGTATCCATTTAAAAAAATTCTTGTAGCCCTAACTGTGCGTCACAAGTTTTCTCTTTCAAGGTTCTAGTTTTTTATCTAAATGAAAACATTTAAACAGGCAGTGGTTGCTCTTGTGAAAACACATCATAGTTATTTAAAAACTCCTGCATCCTAGAAACAGATTTAGGAAGCTTTGGAAGAAAGGAAAGCATCTGTAGAGCAGGTGAGAGTGTGGTGGTCGTGGGCACCTCTGGTTGATGGCCTGGATGGTTGTGTGGGACTGAGCGCTCTCCCCAGTGACATCTGGACCCACAGGCCCTAGGCAGCTGTACAAATGCCTCCTAAGGGCTACAGGTGCCTCTCTTTATTACAGCCGCCTGCCGCAGATCCAACAGCAACCACAGCTCTTCCTCCGACGCCTTCAGTTTACATTCCACAGCGCTGTGGCAGCAGGCCTCTGCTTTACTTTAGAGGGTTACAGAATGATCCTCTCCCAGAGAAAAATCTTTTGATATCTTTTTCCTTTGCTCGTTATTAAAAAATGTTATACTGCCTTCTGTGGTTCAGTTAGGGAGACACTTTCTGGTCCAAAGGTCTTTTTTTTTTGATTTTCTAACTATGGATATTTAATGAACCAAAGGGCTATTTAAGTGTACTTTAGTTTGTTTTTATAGGAAGAGAAGGGGAGAAGGAAATGCATCTTTTGTTAATAGTTCTATGACCTGTTTAATTTTTTTCATAACATTTTGTTCATCCCAGAATAAGTAATAAAGTAGATTTTATTATTTATGCATAGTTCTTTCTTCCCTCCCCCTTCCATGGCTTTCCTGCTGGTAGACTGGACTTTCCCACCACAATGACATTGAGCATGGCCATGTGACTTGCTCTGGATGGGGTGTGGCTGGGGTGACGGTGCGCCAGTCGTGAGCTTTGAAGCACCGTATGGTCCCCTCCTCCCACCGTGAGAAAGGCATGAGTCTGGCCTGCTGACATGCCAATTCCTTTGACATTGACTTTTTTTAGATTATCTTATCAGAGGGCAGAGATTTACTTTTTCAAAACAGTTTGGACAAGTCATTTGTTAGTAGAGCAGATGATACTGTTTACATCAGACTACATACAGGTAAAGAAATGCTATTCTGGGTAAACTTGCCTTCTTGCCACCGTGGACTAGACAACAGGCACTTGACCCAAGAAAAACCAATCCAAGCTGGCCAGCTGCCTATAAAGTGGCCTGGCACAAGAGCATTCCTAAACAGGTATGATACATGAAATTAGATGAATCAGACTCTCTCAAGGAATTGGTAAGTTAGAGTTGAATAGTAAGCAACTAGAACAAAATAGAATACCAAGCAAAAGTAGAAACAGAGTAGATTTCTAGCATATTATTATTTTTTTTATAATTTATTTTGGTATCATTAATCTACAACTACGTGTGAAATTTTATGGTTATTAAACTACCCCCTTCATCAGGTCCCCCCCCAGCAACCCCATTATAGTCACTGTCCATCAGCATAGTGAGATGCTATAGATTCACTATTTGTCTTCTCTGAGTTGTACAGCCCTCCCCATGCCCCCCCAACATTACATCTGCTTATCGTATTGCCCCTTTTTCTCCTTTATCCCTCCCTTCCCACCGTTCTTCCCCAGTCCCTTTCACTTTGGTAACTATTAGTCCATTCTTGGGTTCTGTGAGTCTGCTGCTGTTTTGTTCCTTCAGTTTTTTTCTTTGTTCTTATACTCCATATATGAGTGAGATCATTTGATACTTGTCTTTTTTGGCTTGGCTTATTTCACGGAGCATAATACCCTCTAGCTCCATCCATGTTGTTGCAAATGGTAGGATTTGTTTTCTTCTTATGGCTGTATAATATTCCATTGTGTATATGTACCACTTCTTCTTTATCCATTCATCTACTGATGGACACTTAGGTTGCTTCCATTTCTTGGCTATTGTAAATAGTGCTGCGATAAACGTAGGGGTGCATATGTCTTTCTCAAACTGGGCTGCTGCATTCCTAGCGTAAATTCCTAGGAGTGGAATTCCTGGGTCAAATGGTATTTCTATTTTGAGTTTTTTGAGGAACCTCCATACTGCTTTCCAAAATGGTTGAACTAATTTGCATTCCCACCAGCAGTGTAGGAGGGTTCCCTTTTCTCCGCATCCTCACCAACATTTGTTGTTGTTTGTGTTTTGGATGTTGGCCATCCTCACTGGTGTGAGGTGATATCTCCTTGTGGTTTTAATCTGCATTTCTCTGATGATTAGCGATGTGGAGCATCTTTTCATGTGCCTGTTGGCCATCTGAATTTCTTCTTTAGAGAAGTGTCTATTCATGTCCTCTGCCCATTTCTTAATTGGATTATTTGCTTTTTGTTTTTTGATGTGCGTGAGTTCTTTATACATTTTGGATGTCAACCCCTTATCGCATACATCATTTATGAATATATTCTCCCATACTGTAGGATGTCTTTTTGTTCTACTGATGGTGTCCTTTGCTGTACAGAAGCTTTTAGCTTGATATAGTCCCACTTGCTTATTTTTGCTTTTGTTTCCCTTGCCGTGGAGATATGTTCATGAAGAAGTCGCTCATGTTTATGTCTAAGAGATTTTTATGTTTTTTTCTTAGATTTTTATGGTTTCATGACTTATATTCAGGTCTTTGATCCACCTTGAGTTTACCTTTGTGTATGGGGTTAGACAGTAGTCCAGTTTCATTCTCTTACATGTAGCTGTCCAGTTTTTCCAACACCAGCTGCTGAAGAGGCTGTCATCTCCCATTGTATATCCAAGGCTCCTTTATCAAATATTAATTGACTGTATATGTTTGGGTTAATGTTTGGATTTTCTATTCTGTTCCACTGGTCTGTGGGTCTGTTTTTGTGCCAATACCAAATTGTCTTGATTACTGTGGCTTTGTAGTAGAGCTTGAAGTCAGGGAGCGTAATTCCCCCTGTTTTATTCCTCCTTCTCAGGATTTCTTTGGCTATTTGGGGTCTTTTGCGGTTCCATATGAATTTTAGAATTATTTGGTCCAGTTCATTGAAGAAAGCTGTTGGTTGTTTGATAGGGATTGCGTTGAATCTGTAGATTGCTTTAGGTAGTACAGCCATTTTGACAATATTTATTCTTCCTAGCCAAGAGCATGGGATACATTTCCATTTGTTAGTGTCCTCTTTAATTTCTCTCAGGAGTGTCTTGTAGTTTTCAGACTACAGGTCTTTCACTTCCTTGTTAGGTTTATTCCTAGGTATTTTATTCTTTTTGATGCAATTGTGAATGGAATTGTTTTTCTGATTTCGCTTTCTGTTCAGCGTTAGTGTATAGGAAAGCAACAGATTTCTGTGTGTTAATTTTGTATCCTGCAACGTTGCTGAATTCAGATATTAGTTCTAGTAGTTTTGGAGTGGATTCTTTAGGCTTTTTTATGTACAGTATCATGTCATCTGCAAATAGTGACAATTTGAATTCTTCTTTACCAATCTGGATACCTTGTATGTCTTTGTTTTGTCTGATTGCTGTGGCTAGGACCTCCAGTACTATGTTGAATAACAGTGGAGAGAGTGGGCATCCTTGTCTTGTTCCTGATCTTAGATGAAAAGCTTTCAGCTTCTCGCTGGTAAGTATGATGTTAGCTGTGGATTTGTCATATATGGCCTTTATGATGTTGAGGTACTTGCCGTCTATACCCATTTTGTTGAGAGTTTTAATTATGAATGGATGCTGAATTTTGGCAAATGCTTTTTCAGCATCTGTGGAGATGATCATGTGGTTTTGTTCTTCTTTTTGTTGATGAGATGGATAATGTTGATAGATTTTCGAATGTTGTACCATCCTTGCATCCCTGGGATGAATCCCACTTGATCATGGTGTATGATCCTCTTGATGTATTTTTGAATTCGGTTTGCTAATATTTTGTTGAGTATTTTTGCATGTACGTTCATCAGGGATATTGGTCTGTAATTTTCTTTTTTGGTGAGGTCTTTGTTCAGTTTTGGTATTAGAGTGATGCTGGCTTCATAGAATGAGTTTGGAAGTATTCCCTCCTCTTCTGTTTTTTGAAAAACTTTAAGGAAAATGGGTGTTATTTCTTCTCTATATGTCTGGTAGAATTCAGAGGTGAATCCATCTGGCCCGGGGGTTTTGTTCTTGGGTAGTTTTTTGATTACCGATTCAATTTCATTGCTGGTGATCGGTCTGTTTAGTTTTTCTGTTTCTTGCTTGGTCAGTCTTGGAAGGTTGTATTTTTCTAAGAAGTCCATTTCTTCTAGGTTTTCCAGCTTGTTAGCATATAGATTCTCATAATATTCTCTTATAATTCTCTGTCATTCTGTGGGGTCCGTTGTTATTTTTCTTTCTCATTTCTGATTCTGTTTATGTGTGTAGATTCTCTTTTTCTCTTAATGAGTCTGGCTAGGGGTTTATCTATTTTGTTTATTTTTTCAAAGAACCAGCTCTTGGGTTTATTGATTTTTTTCTATTGTTTTATTCTTCTCAATTTTATTTATTTCTTCTCTGATCTTTATTATGTCCCTCCTTCTGGTGGCGTTGGCCTCATTTGTTCTTTTTCCAATTTCAGTAATTGTGTCTTTAGACTATTCATTTGGGAATGTTCTTCCTTCTTTAAATAGGCCTGGATTGCAGTATACTTTCCTCTTAGAACTGCCTTTGCTGCTTTCCACAGAAGTTGTGGCTTTCTGCTGTTGTCATTAGTCTCCATATATTCTTTGATTTTTGTTTTGATTTGATCGTTAACCCATTGATTAATTAGGAGAATGTTGTTAAGTCTCCTTGTATTTGTGAACTTTTTTGATTTCTTTCAAAAATTTATTTCTAGTTTTATACCTTTGTGATCTGAGAAGTTGGTTTTTAGGATTTCAATATTTTTGAATTTACTGAGGTTCTTTTTGTGGCCTAGTATGTGTTCTATTCTAGAAAATGTTCCATGTGCAATTGAGAAGAATGTGTATCCTGCTGCTTTTGGGTGTAGAGTTCTGTAGATGTCTGTTAGGTCCATCTGTTTCAGTGTGTTGTTCAGTGCCTCTGTGTCTTTAGTTATTCTCTGTCTGGTTGATCTGTCCTTTGGAGAGAGTGGTGTGTTGAAGTCTCCTAAAATTGCTGTCTGTTTACTCCTTTAATTCTGTTAGTATTTGTTTCACATATGGTTGCGTTCCTGTGCTGGGTGCATATATATTTATAATGGTTATATCTTCTTGCTGGACTGACCCCTTTATCATTATGTAATGTCCTTCTTTATCTGTTGCTACTTTCTTTGTTTTGAAGTCTATTTTGTCTGATACAAGTACTGCAACACCTGCTTTTTTGTCTTTGTTGTTTGCATGAAATATCTTTTTCCATCCCTTCACTTTTAGTCTGTGTATGTCTTTGGGTTTGAGGTGAGTCTCTTGTAAGCAGCGTATAGATGGGTCTTGCTCTTTTATTCATTCTGTTTCTCTGTGTCTTTTGATTGGTGCATTCAGTCCATTTACATTTAGGGTGATTATCGATAGATATGTACTTATTGCCATTGCTGGCTTTAGATTCGTGGTTACCAAGGGTTCAAGGGTTGCTTCTTTACTATCTAACAATCTAACTTAACATTCTTGTTAAGTTATTGTAAACACAGTCTGATGTTTCTTTATTTCTCTTCCTTCTGATTCTTCCTCCTCCATTCTTTATATACTAGGTGTTTTATTCTTTGCCTTTAGTTAGTATTTGGATGGTCTGCTTTCTTTCCTATGATTTTATTTTCCCTGGTGACATCTTTTTTGCCTTAGGGGTGCTTCCCTCAGAGCAGTCCGTTTAAGATATCCTGTAGTGGTGGTTTATGAGTGGCAAACTCTCAACTTTCGCTTGTCTGGAAATTGTTTAATCCCTCCATCATATTTAAATGATAATCGTGCTGGATACAATATTCTTGTTTCGAGGCCCTTCTGTTTCATTACGTTAAATATATCATGCCACTCTCTTCTGGCCTGTAAGGTTTCTGTTGAGAAGTCTGATGATAATCTGATGGGTTTTCCTTTGTAGGTGATCTTTTGTCTCTCTCTAGCTGCCTTTAATACTCTGTCCTTATCTTTGATCTTTGCCGTTTTAATTATTATGTGTCTTGGTGTTGTCTTCCTTGGGTCCCTTGTGTTGGGAGAACTGTGGGCTTCCGTGGACTACGAGACTATTTCCTTCCCCAGCGTGGGAAAGTTTTCAGCAATTATTTCTTCAAAGACACTTTCTATCCCTTTTTCTCTCTCTTCTTCTCTGGTACTCCTATAATGTGAATATTGTTCCGTTTGTATCGGTCACACAGTTCTCTTAATATTCTTTCATTCCTAGAGATCCTTTTATCTCTCTCTGCCTCAGGTTCTCTGTATTCTTGTTTTCTGATTTCTATTCCATTAACAGTCTCTTGCATCTCATCAAGTCTGCCGTTACGCCCGTCGATCGCTTGTCTGATTTCTGCACTGTCTTTCCTCACTTCCCTCACTTCCTTTCTCAGCTCTTGTACATTTCTCTGTAGATCCATCAGTATGGTTATGACTTTTATTCTGAATTCTTTTTCAGGAAGATTGTGCATTTCCATCCCTTCATGCTCCCACTCTGTGATTGTTTGGTTGATCTTAGTCTGGACCATATTCCGCTGTCTTTTCATGGCTATAGAAGTGGTCCCTCGTAGTTGCCACGTATGTCAGCTGGGCTCTTTAAGACTGCTTTACGGGGTGCTGCGTCCTCTCAGGCATAGCTGCAGGCTATGTGCTGTCCTGTATCTTCTGGTCTCTTTTTTAGGAATAGTTGTCTTTGTTGTATTTTCATAAATACATTTGGTTTTGGGAGGAGATTTCCGCCGCCCTGCTCACGTCGCCATCTTCCCAGAAGTCTCCCGATTTGTAGCATATTAATGTTGAATACACATTATGAAGTTCAGCACTTCTAAAAAGGGCTGGGGTTGGGCAGCATATACTGGATTGCTAAAAGTACTGTGGATTCTTAGTGTCTTCCCATTTACTGAAATATGTCCTCGTCTGTGTGAGTTCTGGCTTATTTGGCTGGGTGTTCCTGGGTTTTCATGAGAGTTTTACCTACCTTATTGCTGCACAGAGCCTTACTATACCATCCCATCGCTTGAGAGACTGTGCACCACCCCCACCTTGGGGTGTAGACAGAGACCTAGTTAACACATGTTCTGTTTGTACCCTTTCTCTAGCAGCTGCATGTCTTAATATCTCAGAGCACTGAAGAAGGGTAAACTGCCATTTAAAGAGGGAAAACCCTGCTGCTTTACTTTTTTCTTCACTCCTTATTTTAGCTCTTATTCCTGTCCACACTCCCTTACTTCTAAGAAAGCTCGGGGTGGGTTGCCAGATGGACAGAAGAGTGGGTAGGCCAGTTCCATCAGGAGCCCAAGACCTCTGAAACACTTAGAGAATTGTTCCACGTGGCCTAGGGTTCAGTACAGCCAGATGTGTCACCCTATTTATGTCTTAGCACCCATTTGGATTTTTAACACAAGCAGTCCCAGGTCTAAGGGATTTTGGCTTACATGGAATAGAGAATGTCTTGTTTCAGTGCTTAATGATTGTGTATGGGAAACTTTTCAAGAAGACTCTCGGAATCCCATCATGCCTCCTATTCATCCATCCTTTTTTGGGTATCAATGGGGTATGTGTGTAAATACATATCAGGCGTGCTCTGCCATGTCCTGAACAGGGGAATATAACAAAATTAGATGCCTCTTCTTTAAAGGAGTTTTTAAAAGACTCTTACTGGAGAAAGTGATTCATGATGTTTCATGTCAATGATTCCAGTTTCCAAACCACACCTTCATTTACCTCAAGAACATATAATATATATTTTTAAGAACCTTCTAAAGGTATTGTAACTTACCTTCTTGTCTCTGAACATCAGGTAATTAGGAAATTTGGACATAGGCTCATTCATCCCAACAAAAAACACTATGTCGATTCCATCCTCCTCTTCCTCCTCATATATTTAGTACTTACTGTGTGCCAACCATTGCCCTGAATGTTTGATATGCATTAATTCAATATGTTGCATTATAATATTAGCACAATGTTTTGACTATTTAAAAATGGGCCTTACATGTTGTTCATATAAGTTTGTTAGATATCGAATATAATGAGTCAAAAATTGCCAAAACAAATCTTATTCATTGAAGAGAGTGCTTTGTAGCTTGCTGTGTAAGTTACTTTCAGGTAAGAACAAAGTAAAAATTTGACTATATTTAAAACATTTGTCAACTTTATGATTATAGGTGGGACTTTTATGAAAATAATATTTAAAAAGTTATCTAAATTCAGAGCTTCTGGCAAAATTGTTAACAAAGATTATTCATATGCAAAATAAGCCTTTCTAATCAGTGGGTTCCTATCACTGGCTGAGTCCATTTTGATACCTTTCAAATCAGGTCTTCTCTGGAAATTACCTATGAACCAAAGTCAACAGTAGAATATTACTTTATTCTAGAGACTTTAGTAATCATAATGTTCATAAAGCAAATACGCCAAGATGAAATTTTTCCAAATTTAAGAGCTCTTGTGGGGTTGGCTCTGTAATGTATCTTAGGATGAATGTCACTACTTGTTTGAATTTTTCCTGATGGTTGCTGCACTAAAAGATGACCACATGTAATGATATACTCTTGTATTTGCATCATTTTTTATTGCTTGTGAATTATATCTACAAAAATTATTCCTCATGGCCCTGCCCCAATCTTGTGAGGTTGATAGGTTGGGTGCCATTACTCTTTGTGTCTTTTTCCACTCTAGATTGCAGGATACTGGAGGGTAGAGCCTGTGGGTGGTTTTACTGTATGTTATCCTGTTCAACCTCTGAATATAAGTTACTCTGTCGAATAAAAACTTAACACTTGTTCTATGGGCTGTTATAAGAATGAAATGAGGACTTCTTGGAAGATGGCGGCATGAGCAGGGTGGCGGAAATCTTCTCCCAAAACCATATATATTTGTGGAAATACAACAAATAAAATTATTCCTAAAAGAGAGACCAGAAGATACAGTACAACAGCCAGGCTACAGCTACATCTGAGAGAACTCAGCACCTCATGAAGTGGGTAAGATACAAAGCCGCGACCCGGCAGGATGCAAGCACTCCCCCACCCCAGAGCACCAGCGGGAGGAAAACATTCAGAGCAGGGAGGGAGTGGAAGCACAGGCCCGCTAAATAACCAGCCCTGGTGATCTGCACTGGGAGCACAGACACACATCGGATGGTGTATCGGAGATTAGGGAAACAGAAGGGCAGGATCCGAGATGGAGACTGCAAGTGGGTCCCCTCAGCCGGCTCCCCTGGGACAAAACAAAAGCAGGCGCTTTTTTAAAAGTCTTAAAGAGAGAAGGGCCCAACGGTGGAACGAAACCATCCCAGCGCTCTCAGCCCAGCAGGCTGGGAATCTTGAGGAATTTCAGACCGCCTAACCGGCTGCTGGGTAAAGCAGCCCCGCCAAAGCCTCCCACAGAGATAAGCAGGCTGCATTCATTCCCCCCCAGCTGCCGCTGCAAAGGGTCTGGTGGATCAGCCACAGCTGCGGAACAGTGGGAGAGCGGCCCCACCCACAGCAACCACACAGAATCTCCTCCCGGCTGGTGCGCAGCTAAACGGGAAGACCGCAGAACCCAGAACAAGGTCTGGAAGGCACCAAGGGGAGCAGAACGCACCCAGTGAGACTGCAAACACCTGCAGTGCTATAGGCTAGGCTGAGGGTGACCCCGGACACAGGCAGCTCCGGGGATTATCCCAGAGACTGCCTCGTGGTGTGCAGGTAACCAGCTCAGGCTCCGGAGAAGGGCAAGGAGAACAACAAGCAGGAAGGGACTTTGTTCTGCCAGCTGACACACGCAGCACCTACCAGCGACCACTTCTATCACCATGAAAACACAGAGGAATATGGTCCAGACAAGGATCACACAGAGAGAGGGCCAGATGGGATAGATTTGAACAATCTTCCTGAAAAATAAATCAGAATAAAAGTTGTAACTATACTGATGGATCCACAGAGAAATATGAAAGAGCTAAGGGAGGAAGTCAGGAGAGACAATACAGAAATGAGACAAGTGATCAACGGGCTTAAGAACAGAATGGACGAGGTGCAATAGACTGTTAATGGAATATAAATGAGAGAACAGGAATACAGAGCAGCTGAGGCAGAGAGAGATAAAAGGATTTCCAGGAATGAAAGAATATTGAGAGAACTGTGTGACGAATCCAAACAGAACAATATTCGCATTATAGGAGTACCAGAAGAAGAAGAAGAGAGAAAAAGGGATAGAAAGTGTCTTTGAACACATAATTGAGGAAAACTTCCCGGAGCTGGAGAAGGAAATAGTTTCTCAGTCCATGGAAGCCCACAGATCTCCCAACACAGGGGAACCAAGGAAGACAACACCCAGACACATAATAATTAAAATGGCAAAGATCAAAGATAAGGACAGAGTATTAAAGGCAGCTAGAGAGAGAAAAAAGATCACCTACAAAGGAAAACCCATCAGACTATCATCAGATTTCTCAAAAGAAACCTTACAGGCCAGAAGAGAACGGCATAATATATTTAACGTAATGAAACAGAAGGGCTTTAAATCAGGAATACTGTATCCAGCACAATTATCATTTAAATTTGTGGGAGGGATTAAACAATTCCCAGACAAGCGAAAGTTGAGGGAATTTGCCTCCCACAGACCACCTCTATAGGATATCTTAAAGGGACTGCTCTAGATGGATGCAGTCCTAAGACTAAAAAGATGTCACCAGAGAAAATAAAATCATAGCAAAGAGAGCAGACCAACAAATACTAACTAAAGGCAAAAAGTAAAATCAACCATCCACAAAAACAGTCAAAAGAAACATAAAGAAGTACAGAATAAAACACCTAATATATAAAGAATGGAGGAGGAAGAATAAGAAGGGAGAGAAATAAAGAATCATCAGACTGTGTTTATAATAGCTTAACAAGAGAGTTAAGTTAGACTGTTAGATGGTAAAGAAGCTACCCTTGAACCTTTGGTAACCACGAATCTAAAGCCGGCAATGGCAATAAGTACATATCCATCAATAATCAACCTAAATGTAAATGGACTGAATGCACCAATCAAAAGACACACAGTAATAGAATGGATAAAAAGCAAGACCCATCTATATGCTGCTTACAAGAGACTCACCTCAAACCCAAAGATATATACACAGACTAAAGGTGAAGGGATGGAAAAAGATATTTCATGCAAACAACAAAGAGAAAACAGGTGTTGCAGTAGTTGTATCAGACAAAATAGACTTCAAAGCGAAGAAAGTAGCAAGAGATAAAGAAGGACATTACATAATGACAAAGGGGTCAGTTCAACAAGAAGATATAACCATTATAAATATATATGCACCCAACACAGGAGCGCTGACATATGTGAAACAAATAAAAACAGAATTAAAGGAGGAAATAGAAAGCAATGCATTCATTTTAGGAGACTTCAACACACCACTCACTCCAAAGGACAGATCAACCAGACAGAGAATAAGTAAAGACACAGAGGCACTGAACAACACACTAGAACAGATGGACCTAACAGACATCTGCAGAACTCTGCACCCAAAAGCAACAGGATACACATTCTTCTCAAGTGCACATGGAACATTTTCCAGAATAGACCACACACTAGGCCACAAAAGAACCTCAGTATATTCAGAAATACTGTAATTCTACCAACGAACTTCTCAGATCACAAAGGTATAAAACTAGAAATAAATAGTACAAAGAAAACAAAAAGGCTCACAAATACATGGAAGCTCAGCAGCATGCTCCTAAATAATCAATGGATCAACAACCAAATTAACACAGAGATCAAACAATACATGGAGACAAATGACAACAACAACAGAAAGCCACAACTTCTGTGGGACGCAGCAAAGGCAGTTCTAAGAGTAAAGTATATTGCAATCCAGGCTTATTTAAAGAAGGAAGAAAAACCCCAAATGAATAGACTAAAGACACAATTACTGAAATTGGAAAAAGAAGAACAAATGAGGCCCTATGTCACCAGAAGGAGGGACATAATAAAGATTAGAGAAGATATAAATAAAATTGAGAAGAATAAAACAATGGAAAAAATCAATGAAACCAAGAGCTGGTTCTTTGAAAAAATAAACAAAATAGATAAACCCCTAGCCAGACTTATTAAGAGAAAAAGAGAATCTACACACATAAACAGAATCAGAAATGAGAAAGGAAAACTCATGACAGACCCCACAGAAATACAAAGAATTGTAAGAGAATACTATGAAAATCTATATGCTAACAAGCTGGAAAACCTAGAAGCAATGGACCACTTTTTTGAAAACTACAACCTCCCAAGACTGACCAAGGAAAAAACAGAAAACCTAAACAGACCAATCACCAGCAATGAAACTGAATCGGTCATCAGAAAACTATCCAAGAACAAAACCCCCAGGCCAGATGGATTCACCTCTGAATTCTACCAGACATATAGAGAAGAAATAATACCCATTCTCCTTAAAGTTTTCCAAAAAAAGAAGAGGAGGGAATACTTCCAAACTCATTCTATGAAGCCAGCGTCACTGTAATACCAAAACCAGGGAAAGAGACCACAAAAAAAGAAAATTACAGACCAATATCCCTGATGAACATAGCTGCAAAAATACTCAAGGAAATATTAGCAAACTGAATTCAAAAATACATCAAGAGGATCATACACCACGATCAAGTGGGATTCATCTCAGGGATGCAAGGATGGTACAACATTTGGACATCCATCAACATCATCCACCACATCAACAAAAAGAAGAGCAAAAACCACATGATCATCTCCATAGATGCTGAAAAATCATTTGACAAATTTCAACACCCATTCATGATAAAAACTCTCAACAAAATGGGTATAGAGGGCAAGTACCTCAACATCATAAAGGCCATATATGACAAACCCACAGCTAACATCATACTTAACAGTGAGAAGCTGAAAGCTTTTCATCTAAGATCGGGAACAAGACAGGGATGCCCACTCTCTCCACTATTATTCAACATAGTACTGGAGGTCGTAGCTACGGCAATCAGACAAAACAAAGAAATACAAGGCATCCAGATTGGTAAAGAAGAAGTCAAATTGTCACTATTTGCAGATGACGTGATATTGTACATAAAAAACCCTGAAGACTCCACTCCAAAACTGCTAGAACTAATATCTGAATTCAGCAAAGTTGCAGGATACAAAATTAATACCCAGAAATCTGTTGCTTTCCTATACACTAACGATGAGCTAACAGAAAGCGAAATCAGAAAAACAATTCCATTCACAATTGCATCAAAAAGAATAAAATACCTAGGAATAAATCTAATGAAGGAAGTGAAAGACGTATACCCTGAAAACTACAAGACACTCCCAAGAGAAATTAAAGAGGACACTAACAAAGGAAATTCATCCCATGCTCTTGGCTAGGAAGAATTAATATTGTCAAAATGGCTATACTACCTAAAGCAATCTACAGATTCAGTGCAATCCCTATCAAAATATCAACAACATTCTTCAACCAAGTGGAACAAATAGTTCTAAAATTCATATGGAACCACAAAAGACCCCGAATAGCCAAAGCAATCCTGAAAAGGAAGAATAAAACAGGAGGAATTATACTCCCAGACTTCAAGCTCTACTACAACGCTACAGTAATCAAGTCAATTTGGTATTGGCACAAGAACAGACCCACAGACCAGTGGAACAGAACAGAAAATCCAGACATTAACCCAAACATATATGGTCAATTAATATATGATAAAGGAGCCATGGATATACAATGGGGAAATGATAGCCTCTTCAACAGCTTGTGTTGGCAAAACTGGAAAGCTACATGTAAGAGAATGAAACTGGATTACTGTCTAACCCCATACACAAAAGTAAACTCAAAATGGATCAAAGACCTGAATGTAAGTCATGAAACCGTAAAACTCTTAGAGAAAAATATAGGCAAAAATCTCTTGGATATAAACATGAGCAACTTCTTCATGAACATATCTCCCCAAGCAAGGGAAACAAAAGCAAAAATGAACAAGTGGGACTATATCAAGCTGAAAAGTTTCTTTACAGCAAAGGACACCATCAGTAGAACAAAAAGACATCCTACAGTATGGGAGAATATATTCATAAATGACATATCTGATAAGGGGTTGACATCCAAAATATGTAAAGAACTCATGCACTCAACAAACAAAAAGCAAATAATCCAATTAAAAAATGGTCAGAGGATCTGAATAGACAGTTTTCCAAAGAAATTCAGATGGCTAACAGGCACATGAAAAGATGCTCCACATTGCTAATCATCAGAGAAATGCTAATTAAAACCACAGGAGATATCACCTTACAGCAGTAAGGATGGCCAACATCCAAAACAGAAACAACAACAAATGTTGGTGAGGATGTGGAGAAAAGGGAACCCTCCTACACTGCTGGTGGGACTGCAAATTAGTTCAACCATTGTGGAAAGCAGTATGGAGATTCTTCAAAATAGAAGTACCATTTGACCCAGGAATCCCACTCCTAGGAATTTACCCTAAGAATGCAGGAGTCCAGTTTCAAAAAGACAGATGCACCCCTATGTTTATTGCAGCACTATTTACAATAGCCACGAAATGGAAACAACCTAAGTATCCGTCAGTAGATGAATAGATAAAGAAGATGTGGTACATATATACAATGGAATATTATTCAGCCATAAGAAGAAAACAAATCCTACCGTTTGCAACAACATGGACGGAGCTAGTGGGTATTATGCTCAGTGAAATAAGCCAAGCCGAAAAATACCAGTATCAAATGATTTCACTCATATGTGGATATAAGAGGAAAGAAAAAAACTGAAAGAACAAAACAGCAGGAGCCTCACAGAACCCAAGAATATACTAACAGTTACCAAAGGGAAGGTGACTGGGGAGGATGGGTGGGAAGGGAGGGTCAAGGGGGAAAATGGGGCATTATGATTAGCAGATATAATGTTGGGGGGAGCACGGGGAGGGCTGTACAACTCAGAGAAGACAAGTAGTGATTCTATAGCATCTGATTACGCTGATGGACAGTGAGTGTAATGGGGTAGGTCAGGGGGACCTGATAAAGTGGGGAGTTTAGTAACCATAATGTTGCACATGTAATTTTAGATTAATGATACCAAAAAAAAGGAGTGAAATGAGATGAAGGATAGCATGATGTAATGCCACACATAGAGCATGCAGTCCGTCTTTTCCTCCATCATCTAGTCTTCCCAAGTGCTTAGTGTCATATGATTGTCATTGAAATGCTCATTGAAAGTATTGGGGTATTGAGGAAAGAACCAAACTTGCACTGAAATCCCAGCTCTCCCATATCCTACACAGTGGCGTTGGTTGAGGTTCACATCTGTGAAATGAGTATGAGTGTAACTTACATGACCATGGTGTGTGTTGTGCTCTGTAGCTTAGTAGGCATTTGAGACATGTTTCATGAGTCCATCAGTCATGCACAAAGTGTTGTCTACATTTTGAAAGGTCCAGACATTGTGTTTCTCTCTTTTCAGAATCTGGGCGAAAAGTAAAGTGGACAGAGGAGTTTGTGTGTGTGTTCATAGATCACTTACCTATTGCTGTGTCACAAAAAACTCCAAAGCTCAGGTTCTTTCCTGAAGTTGCAGTCAGGCTATCATCAGAGGCTGCAGTCATCTGAAGACTTGACTGGGGCTGGAAGGAGCTGCTTTCAAGATGGCATACTCACATTAGCAGCAGACTTAGGTGTTTTGCCACATGGGCCTCTCCATAGGCTCTTCAAATTATTCGCACAGCCTGGGAGCTGTCTTTTCCCAGAGTGAGTGATCTAAGAGAGAAGGACTAAGACAGGAACCACAGTGCCTTTTGTGATCTAGCCCCAGAAGTCACACACCATCGCTTCTGCTTTTATTCTGTTCTTTAGACATGAGTTACTAAGATGAGCCCATGCTCAAGGGAAGGGGAGTTAGACCACTTCTTGAAGAAAGAAGTGTCTCTGGAAATTATGTATGAATATACATAGACTTGCAAATAGATTTTAAAACCTTCACAGTGTTGAATGGGAGATGCACTATTTTGATGAGAGTCAGAGCAAAAGAGGAAGTTGAAAGCAAGTAACCTAAAGGAATTAACCGGCAGCTGGAAAACTTACAGCATGCAATTACACATCAGTAATTCATTTTTTATTGGCAACTAATCATTTTTTAATTTTATTTATCACATGATACTGGAGCATAGCTAGATATAATATGACTTTGAAAAATGGGTATTTAGGCTGAAATCTTTTCTAATGATGAGATATATTGAATTTGGCAGTAATCCCTTGGGGAGAGTGGTTGGGGCCATTTGATGGAATCATTTGAAAAATGAGCCAGAGAGAAGTTTGTGCTGGGGAAAAGGAAGTAAATGACAGAATCTTAAAATTCTGCAAGTCTGAATACTCCTGATGCTATAGTTCTAAATTTAGAGATTTAAAAATGCCTGTTTTCTTCCATACAGCTAATTGCTTCAACTGATTTTTCTTTCAGCTGAATCCATCAACTTCAGAGTTGTTTGCCAGTTGCAAACATGTTCATATCTTCAACTTTCTCAGTGCTTCTTAAAACGCAGTGCATTCACATTATAACATTGTGTTTGCTCTAGATTTTTATTGCCTATGTGAAAGAACTAGAGTCCCTCAGAAGCACATTAAGATGTCTGCTTCTAGCCTGACAGTTCCAGGGACTCAGAATGTCTGTGAACAGGGTACAAGGAGGCTTTGGTTTCCTCCTCTGCTCTGTCTTTTGAACTTTTTATTCTTTCAGGCAGAGTTTGAATTTTGTAAAGTGTAATAGGTCATGTTTTTCCTTGTGTCTGCCTTCAGTGTAAGAGGGAAATGTCCAAGCCATCGTATGAAGGTAATGAAACCCTGATGGCATTCAACTCCTCCACAGGTTTGGGACTACCAGTGATTTGTTGTATGATGAACAGTTGCTGCTCTGCCCTTTCCATTTGGCAGTGGAATTCCCATGTATTCCTAGCCTGAGTTCCTACTGCCTTTGATCCACTCATCTTCATTTCTTACCCCTGCATTCTTTCGCATGCCACTCCCTTCCCTCTACATATTCTTTCCCGTTCCCAAGGAGGGAGAATCACCAGGTGGAAAGTTTGTTCTAAATAGAACAGGAGGATGAGAATACAAACATTTTCTTCAGCTTGACAAGGCCAAAGGAAGATTGGAAAAGTAGAGAAACATCCACAAATAGAAGTATGTGCAAAGAGCCAGAAGAGAATGGAGGGTTGTAATGTTTGGTCATGCCTAGAATGCCGAAACTCATGAAGGGGAGGAGGTAGTTGAGTTCGGCTGAAAGGCTCAAAGGTGGAGAGAAAGGAGGAAAGGTTTTCCAGGGAGAGGAAACAGCATGTGAAGGAAAGAGGCATGTGATAAGGACCCCTCGGGTGGCACTGTCTGAAGCTCTGGCTCTGCATAGAGGCACTGCAGACGAGGCTACATTGGGTCTAGGTGAGAAAGGGTCTGAACTTCATTTCAAGGAGTTTGATTTTGTTGTAAATATTTGGCATAACAAGTATATAAATTATGTAATCCTGATTCTCCTAGTATATTGTAGAGATGATCTGGGACGTTCATGAGAAATGGCCCCTACTTAATCAAGCTTGTGAATAAATCATGAAATGTGTTCTTTAGTAAACAAATAGCCCAGTAGTTATCTGTCCTTTTAGTCAGACTTTCTTCTCCGCATACAAATAAACAGATGTTATTTATGGAAATGATGAGTGATAGCCGATACCAAATGCCTCCATTTACTTCTCTTTGGAAAAACAACACATGTGGGGATAAATAAAACCTAATTCTGTTCCATAATTAAAGGACAGAAAATTTGGATCATGTGAAGCATATCTTAATCCACTCTTTCTGTAGAGAGTCCATGCAGAGCAGCCAGATGGTACGGACTGTCAGAGATGGAAGGCAGGTGAGCGCTCACCATTCTGCAGCATGCTGTCTTGATTCAGGGATAAGAGGGAGGCCCTCCTCCTGTGGACTGTACATCAGCCTCTACTCCGAGGCCATAGTGTGGACTCTAAAGCTGGGCTGCGGCACAATGGTGTACATTCTTCAAGGGAGGTAGAGGTTTTTCACATTAAAAAAAAATGGTATTTGTCCCTTGTGAAACAGACTTTTAGAGGAATATCTTGAATGTTTGTGTAAAAAAAACCAAAACAAAAAATTGGGCAAACTCATTTAAGCTACCCAAATATGGTTCCCATGATTGTCAGGATTCTAGATCCAGATAGTGGGTTACGTTCTCAATTCAGAATTGAGAAAATGGTATGGTGAAGTTGCTCTCTGTCCCTCTCTTCCTTCTTTGCTTCTTAAGTTATGAACTGATTTAAGTCTTGTCATCTTGGCGATGTGTTTCTTTGGCTCTTCATCCCAGCATTTCAAGCACCACTATTCATTCCGGATGGGCTGACAGCCTGGTACTGAGGACCAGGAGCCAAGGAGAGACCATATATGTTCTAGACAGATGAGTCTTTAAAGTCATGTTACAGGAAACACTGTGGGACAGCCTGATGTAGCTGCAGGTCACCAGGTCTGAGGATTGTGCCTGGAGACTGCCTCTAATTAGCTGTGGTGCCTTTGGCAAAGTGCTGTCACCTCTTTCCATGGACCACAGTCCAGAGCCTGTCCTCAGCTTCCCTGGGTGTTCCTCATCAGTTAACTGAAGTACGCCTGGGCCGTTGAATGCCCCCAGGGCCTATGACGTTAAAGAAAAATATTTTGCAAAATAAGGTCAGAAAATGAACATGTCAAAAAGACATTTGTTTGTTTTGATAGTTATCCACTTTTATTACCAACTGTATTTTCTTTACCCAAACACTGGGTCAGATCCTGCTGGTTGAGCAAACTACTTGTTGGGTAAAGTTAGTCTTTGGACCATAAAATATATTGTGTCTTTGAATATATTTGATTTTGTTCCAGGGATAAAAATAGGACCGTTTAAAAAATATTTTCAGAGAAGAGAACTTATGGTTGGTATTTAAAGAGGGAAAACTCCAAGGAGAAAAAGGAGAGATGAAAACAATCCCATTGTCTCAGGATGTGCTGCTTGAAGCCCAATAGGGGGCAGTACAGTCAGGCTGGGAGGGCAGGGGTGAAGGCTGAGAAAATGTGATTCTCGGCGAAAATCTTAGTCCTTAAATCTTGAGTCAAGGTAAAACAAAGATTCAATGAGTAAAACAGAAAATTAGACCTGACTCTGAAATAATGGAAATTTGGGATGAAATCTACCATCTTTATTGCTGGATCTCTGGTTAATCCCTCAGCCAGTTTCCTTGAGATGGGAACCAAAATGTATTTCTCTTTTTAGGTGGATTTTATGGCCTACTGGCAATCCACATCAGTCTCTCAGAATCTGTGTAGTTCTTTGCCTAACAAAGGGAATGGATACTTAGTAGACAAAAATATGTTTAAAAACTCAACTCCTTATGCATCATTAAATCTTGTTTATAAAATTAGGTAATTTCCATCATGTGTCAATTTTTTTTTTTTTGCATAATACGTTGTGAAATTTTGGAAGGAAATTATTATGTTTTTCTTTTGAAAAGGAAATTTCTATTTCCTGTTTATTGAGTTATTTTTCTCATTGGTAGGCTTAATTAAAATTTTTGCTATTTTATATCATTTGCCATTTTTGGGTAAAGTTTTAATCATTTTGGAAAACAATGTGTTTTGTAATAATTGCAGGATATCCTGAATAACAGCTTGTGCTTTTCCTTGATCTGAAACTTTTATGGCTAAAAAAATTTTTCTCTGACCAGCATAACATCAGTCGAGTACGTTTGGAGGTAAAGGTTTATAGGCATGTTTTTTATGTATTTTTTAACACTGCTGGTAATTAGCCCATAGATAAATGCTATTTGTTACTTAGTTCCCTGTCAGTGAAGTTGATTCATTCCTTCAGTTATTAATTCTTGAGCCCTTACTATGAGACACATGTTGGGTATATGGGCAGTGGCCAGACCTATTACTGCTCTCGTGGAGTTTGTGTTATGCTGGCAATCGAACACTAAATATATAAAGTGTATTTATAATAAACAGGAAATGTAGAGCAGGGTATTAGGGACAGGTGATGTGTGGGGGTGTTGCGGTTTTATGTCAGGTCGCTAGCAAAGGCCTCCTGATACCTGTCATTCTGGAGAAGTCTTGAAGGAAGTGAGGGAAGAAGCTGTGTATATCTGGGGAAGAGTAGTCTAGGCAGAAGAAACAGCAAGTACAGAGGCCTGGGACAGACACTATTTGAAGAATGGCAAGGGAGCCAGAGTGGGTGGGCTTGGGAGAGCTCAAGGAGGTCACAATAGGACATTGTGGGGTCTTTGGCTTGTATTCTGATTGAGGTGGGAAGCCACTGAAGGGAGCAGGGCCATGATTTGACTCACATACTTAAACAAAGATGCACTGAGAGCGGCGTGGACAGTAAACTGTAGGAGGGCAAAGTGGAAGCAGGGTGTCCAGGTAGAAGACTTGAAGTAATCCAGACAAAAGGAGATGTCATGGTGGTGTGTTTGCCATGGAGGTGGTGAGACGTTGTCACTCTCTGGAAATAGAGCTAATAGGATTTGCTGGTGTACTGAGTCCCACATGACCTCTCTCCCACCCCCCCGCCCCCAAATAAGAATAGACTTGCCATTTTCTGAGATGGGGAAGTCTTGAAGAAGAGCAGATTTGGATGTGAGTATAGGAGGAATCAAAGCTTACTTTTGAAGACATTTTGCTTAAGATGTCCAATAGATACTAGGTATCTGCCTAGCAAAGCCTCATAAACACTTGGCTAGTTGGATTCTTGAATACACACCCACTTACACACACACACACACAAATACACATCTGGTACTTGTATGTATACACATACATATACAAGGTAAAGGTGGTGCCGGCCAGGCATCTTCTGTAGAGAAGTTTGTGGATGGCATTTAAATTCATGAGACAGAACAGGATGATCTCATCCAGGAAGTCAGTATAGAACAGAGAAGACTACAGAGAGTGAGCTCTGGGGATAGATTCACGAGGAGCAGGGGCCAGCAAGTTGGGAGGAACCCATGAGAAAGTTGAGTAATCTGGAAGCCAGGTGAGGAAAATGTATGAAGCAGAGTATTCCACTGCAGCAGATAAGCTGTAAGTCTGAGTAAGGAAGACCCAGAGAATTTGCCATTAGGTCTGGCCGCATGGAGGCCACAGGGCAGCTTTGGTGGCGTCTTGACAGCAGTAGGTTTAAAAGAAAATGGGAGGGGTTGCAGTGGAGACAGCCAGTGGAGCAGCTGTTTGAAGGAGAGCAGAGAAGTAGAGCTTGTCTGCAACAGAATGGAATGGGGACATCGAAAGGAGAGGTGTTCTTGAAAGATGGTAAGTAGTACAGCATGCTGATGGGGAAGGAAAGAAAGGATGTCTTTGAGTAAGTTGAGAGAGGAAGGGATCCATTACTTCACTGGAGAGGTTGGCCTTAGAGAGGACCACATCCTTCATCAGGAGGAAGGCAGGACACTGTAGATCGAGGTGAGTTGGTAGTCCTGAGTCTTTAACACTTAAGCCTTTAACAATAAGGTCATACTTGAGAGTGTGTGACTAGGTGGTTGCTGCATTTCTTCCCATATAGGAATTTTTGGAACTATAACTACATTTTCAAACATGGTATGCATTTGATACCTACATTGTGATGAGCAATAAGCAATTCTTTTAAGAAACTCAGTATATCCAGAAATTCATTCTTGTATGAAATGATTTATTATACTTTCCTTCTGTGCCTTTCTATAGTTCTGTCTCCTTACATGTATAAAAATGGAAGGAAATCATACATATGTGTGTGTGTGTGTGTGTATATATATATATATATATATATATATATATATACACATATGAGAGAAAGATGAGTAACTGACATACAGTTGCCTTTATTAATGGAGAAATGAAAGGGAGAGGAAGCTCAGATGTTCTTTACCATACATTACCTGTGTAGGAACTCTTTGTCTCTCTGCTTCTTCATGTAGTTACATCTACCTGGAAAAAATGAAAGGAGAGAGTGCTGAAATGTAACTCTAGATTCTTATCTGAGGAGGTGCCCACATCAGAACTAGAAATCTCATCTGAGTTTCCCTCGTGGACAGTGTTCCAGGACTGGAGCAACCAGATGAAGTAATAGATTTTATATTAATTTCTATTTACATTAGCACCTTTCTTGAGGAACAGAGTATTCTATGGGCATTATTTTAATAGTCCAGGAGGAGTTCAGCAAGCCTGGAGAGTAGAACAATGAAGTCCTGTTTTCCTAAGCATTATTTCATACTTTAATGATTTGTTCTTCAAAGAATTCTTGGCCTTCGGGCGAGCAGTGGACTGCAAGTGGGAGAATGAACTGTTAGCTCAGTTTCTCTCTCACGTGACCTATGATAGAGAACTGAATCAGCTCTGAGGTCTCTGTAAACAGGCCTCGGTGATTGGTTGGATGACTGTGTTTGACCACAGAGAGGTGGCTTCTTCTTCCCAGAGGATATGGCTGCGCTAGCCAGTTGGGTGAAAGCTGATGTGCCGGCATTCTGGGTGAATGCAGGGGAGACTGCTCATAACATCCGATGTGCATCTTGAACTTCTTATATTTATCTCTTTGGCTGCCTTTGCGTTTGGTCACATCCTAGTCTAATGACTGAAAGATGGCAGCTGCACACTTTGCTAGACTGAAGTCCATTTGTCAAAAACAATTTTCACATTTTTGAGTTTCTCTCTGTCATCAATGATTGGGAAGCAGAAATGAAAGCTTTTAATATTGGGAGGCTATAAGCTTCACTTCCATCCCTTTCGCTGTACGCTCTATCTGTGGTTTGTTTTAAACAGTATGCCAGTACCTGGGGTTTGGACTCACCCAGGGTCTGGCAGAAGCTGCAGACAGGCTGTTGACCCTTACAGTGCCTTGACTGATGGGCAGACTAGGAGGCCTGGTAGAGGTGTTCCATGGCTTCAGGCAATCTGTTTCTTGCCAAGTCTCTAAAACCAAGGTTTGAAAGTTGCTTGCTTAAGATTTCTGGGGCTGATACACATACGGGGATCTAAAAATTAAATTTTTTGTCAGAGGGACCAAAGCATGAAACTGTATGAACAGTTTTCCTATTAACTCCTGCCTGGCCTGACCTCTGCTTCTCAGATTTGTAATTTTTCATCAGCCAGAGGTGCTACTGGGGATGGTCTTCTGCCTCTAGTTTGACTGTGGGCTTCAGTGTCCTTGCCGGTAAAGGAAGGCCCATGCCCAGAGTGACTTGCCCCATTCTGCAAGTCCCTGATCTCTGGGGGGTGGTTTACAGTCACCCCTTGGGTGCCTTTATTTCTTCCACATTCATTGGGTACCCACTCTGTGCAAGGTATGTGGGAATTTTGAGTATTACTTTATTCAAAGAACTTGGGGAAGATGCTTCTTACAGACCAAATGGTCTCTGGAGAGAAGTTCAGAGCCACTGTTCCCAAATTCCCACTAACTCTTGGCGGTTGAGTGGTATTGTCTTTCGTTGGTCATGTGAGGGATTTGAAACTCAGGGCACTGTACTTTAGTTTTGTGTACTTTAAAAGTTAAACTCTTTATATGATACCCTAGACATGTACAAATGATTTTAAAAGAATGGGGATAGGAGATTGTATTTTCTAATCTATTTATTATTTATGGAGATTGTATTAAAGCTATGAATGACCATCTGGCATCAAAAGCAATGGTAAGGTTTGCAGTACTGATTTTGAGATTGACACGGAAAACTAAAGCTAATTATAAGGAAGAAATACATGCTTTGCAAAGACAAGAGGACTCACTGAGAATGCAAGTGTCTGTTTTAGAAGTAGCTTACTTTATATCAGAATGCTTGTAAAACACAGGGGAAATATGAAATAAAATGTATCTTCTTCCAAGAAGATGTGAACATTGTAAAAATTCAGAATTAAGTCATATGAAACTGTCTCTGCCTTTTGAAAATTCAGATGGTTTCTGGCCAGAAATTTTTTTTTTGGCCAAGAAATAGACGTTTTTAAAAACAATAGGCCCAGAGAATCTCAAGTGCTTATAAAGTGACTACTGTAGCGGGGAGGTGAAATGGGAATAATGATTATGTAGTTGCTTTCTTTGGATGTGTCCGATTGCTTAAGTGAGCATGATTTAGGTGACGGTTTGAGCATCGGCATGGCAGCCAGTACTGCTACGAGTTAATGCCAGAGAAGATGAAATAGTTGGCACACCCTGTCTAATTTCATTATTGTTCCAAAAGCCAGGAAAAATACAAGTTTATATATATATTCTTTCGAAGTGGAACTATGTTGTCTCTTCTTCTTTTCCTTGGGCTTCATACACTTGACACTAAGTATTCTCAAGATATTTGTAAGCATGGTCTGGCAACTAAAAGTGTAACTGATTATTTATTTATTTATTTATTGGTGCTACTGTTAAAAAGAAACTAAGTGAATTTTGTCTGATTGTGGAATCAGCATTCTATTGTAGTTTTTAGATTTCTGAGGTACACTCAGAAAAAATTTAAATGTCATGTAAGCATTTAACGCTATATTTGGTGGACTATTTCTTTTTTTTTTTTTTCAGGTGCTTTACTGTTTGGTGGACTATTTCTTTAAATTTTTCTTTATGTACATACTGTTTTTGACAGGCTGCTTTTCCTGCTACCATAACGGAGTGGAATGGTTGCAACAGAGTCTATCAGGCCTACAACCCTAAAATATTTACTATTTGGCACTTTATAGGGAAAGTTTCTAGATGCCGTTTTGCAAGGTGCTGGAAGACTGGCAGTCACTAGACTTCTTCCCCACCTTGGACTGTGTGTCCTGATGTCTTGTGTTAAAACCACTGGAGAGTGAAAAATGGTCTTGGAGAAACCTTTGAAAAGAACTGAGGGTGTTTCTCCCTCTTCTTCTGTTAAGTGAGAGGGCCAACCAAGCTGATTGTTTCATGTAACCTTCTGACTTCTTTCTTTGCTCATGTGGTGGTTATCTTTGAGTAGTTGAAGGGCTAGCCTGTGGAAGAGGCATTAGGTAGAGCACCGGGAGCTGAATTAGGGTTAGTGGGTGCACTGGCTATGAGGACAGACTTCAGCTCAGGAAGGAAGAGCACTTGCTAGGAACTGCCCAGCACTAGAATGTGCATAACGAGCTCCCTGTCACTAGACATGTTCAAATAGAGGTTGTGGTCAGAGGACCTTTGAGGCCCCTTGCAGCCCTGAGAGTCTAATGGCTTATTTGTTTAAGGTTCTTTCTTTCCAAGCTCAGATTTTGACCACAATTTATTTTGTTGCGGGCCGATCAAGGCCTTTTGGATGATTTTCTGAAAATATAATCCTGGTCAGACCACAGCAGTTTAAAGTGGGAGAATCGCTTATGGCAGGCACGGGACAGCAAAGGAAAGGCTGGCCAGAGCCAGTCTCCCCTGTGGCCACTGTAACACAGTGGCCCCTGGAAGGGTGCTGTTTCCCAGCAGCCTTAGTGCCTGGCATCTGAATCACCTGTCTTCAGCTGCCTCTACCATCTCTGCTTTCTGCCTAGGCTCTTGGAAAGTCCAGGGACCTGGTGGGGGCCATGGCACCAATGTAGGGGTCAAAATAGGGTTTGTGTATTGTACTTTGCCAGACTTTCAATTGGGACTTGGCTTTGAGTGACAGCTCTGGGTGAGGTCGTGCATTCTCTGTGCAACTCTGCTGCTCTTGAAACACAAAAGCAGCCATAGACAATATGTAAACCAATTTGTGTGGCTGTGCTCCAATAAAATTTTATTGACGAAAGCAGGCAGGGGGCCTGACTTGATCACAGGGCCATAGTTTGCTGACCCCAATACAGGCATTGAAAGTTAGAACATCAGCTGCAATCCTCTCATGTTTTGAAGAAAAGGTGCAATGGCATGTCCAAAGTCACACCATGGGGGAGCCAGGATTACGACTGAGAATCTTTTAGGTTAGTGCCCATTTTGTATACTATGCCGCCTCTGCTATGGAGTCAGGTTATAGCATTTGGGGTTTGAGAGGACCACGTGAATGAGAGAAATACCTGCTTTAGGTGGCCTGCGAATAGCAGCAGCAAGAGCTCTAGGCTGGTATTTTAAGGGCAGCAACCCTTTAGCCCTGTGACCTGACCTCCCTTCTACTTAGATGGACCTGTTCACAATAAAGTATATGTTCCATTCATATGGAGAAATAATGCCCCGGAGTTGTGAGAAAAAAAAAAGGGCTCCTGCAGCTGCGTCACAGGATTTGATCACTTCAGCTGAGAGTGCCAGGAGATTTGAGACAGATGTTTTCAGACATGCCGCATGCCTAAAACATTTCCAGGGGTCGGGCTGCAAATAGTGACCTAATAAGTGGAGAAACAGGGAAAGTATGCAAGCTGAGGACACAAGAGTTTATTCACCACTAGGTGCACGGCCAGCCTCTTTGCGTTACAGCTGCCTGTCAGGGTTGGCCCTTTCATCTGCCATGCCCTTGCTGCTGCTCTTTGTCTGCCCGAGAATAAAGTGCAGCATTGTGGTTAGTAATCCCACTCCAGTGACTCGACTTCAAATGTGGTTTTGGAGCGCATCCCAGAGTTCTGTTTGCTAAGCTTGCTACTCCTGTTTCAGAGACACCACTGGATACAGAGCAGCAAGCACTGAAGGCTTCCCTCTTCCCTGAAACCTGCCGGGCTGTGGGCTCTCCTTCCCCTCACGCTCCTTTCCTTTCCTTTTCTCCTTATTTTTTTTTTCCCCCAAACCTTCCAAGGCAAGTTCATGGATACTAAGCTGATGTGTTTGTTGTTCTTTTTCTCCCTGCCTCGGCTCCTAGTGAGTAACCACACTGGCCGCATCAAGGTGGTCTTTACTCCGAGCATCTGTAAAGTGACCTGCACCAAGGGCAGCTGTCAGAACAGCTGTGAGAAGGGGAACACCACCACTCTCATCAGTGAGAATGGTCATGCCGCCGACACCCTGACAGCCACGAACTTCCGAGTGGGTGAGTTCCTTCATAGTCCCTAACTGTCCTTCCCGAATAGTTTTATGAGACCGTAGCATTGAGGCATTCCCTCCATTCCCCCTGCTGTCTGCTTGAATGGGTTTCCATCTATGAGATTCAGCGTGCTTCTATCATGAGCTCTTTTAAATTCCTTTGGGATTAATGGTTAACCTGACTTGGTTTCTTAGAGGAATGCAAACCGGAATATTGCCCCTTGTTGCCCATCATTCGTGCAGCTGTGTGGTGAAGGGGAGGGGGTATCAGAAGGACAGAAGGGAATAGGTTTTAGATTCAGACCCTAATGCATAACTTGCATTAATCAGCTTCTAATATTTTCTGCTCAGTATTAAGTAGGATTTACCTTGGATTTGACTCATGTTGTAAAAATTAGATGGTGGGGATTTCATTTAAATTTTACTTCATAAATAGCTATATTCTTTAAAAATTCGAAAACTTGTCAAAGACCTGTGCTTTGGTTGTAGGAAAGGATCCTGACTTGCATCTTTTGCCACGTTTCTGCTCTATATCAGAAAACTGAATTATAAATTGATGTAGACATGGATTTGGGGGAAGATAGCTAGTGGATTACTGTCAGCACTTCAAACCTTTTAGTCTTTCAAAATTAATTTAAATGAGAACTACAGTAATTACTGCAAAAAAAACCCCACCTATTTTTCTGTGACTTTTTTACTTTTTTTTGTAAATGGAGAAAGTATTGTGGTCCAACTGAATGCTGTCACGCTGCCATGTTGTCATGCAATACAGTATTTTTGTCAAGGAAAAATGTCCTGTTTTTTTTCTTATTATTTTTTGACCAATTATGGTTTGCTGTGTGTATACTCAAATAATCACAGACACCCACATTACTTTTTGAGTTACTCACAAGAATAACCCAAATGTCAGACAGATAATAACACTGGCTAGATCAGGTCTTTTTATGGAATATTGCTGTTTAGTTTTGGGAGTGTGTGTCTGGGGAGGTAGGAGAGAAGTGCCGCTTTCCAACTGATTCCCATCAAGGCAACATACAAGGGGACAACTTGACGTCCTTACTAGCTCTTCGATTATTCTGCTTTATTGTGACTCCTAATCCTCAGGAGGTCGAAACAGTATATAGTCTGTACTTGGAAAAATTGTGTGTCCGTAGATATATTTAAAAGGGTATTATGGATTTCCTGACGGTGATAGGAATACTTTGGTCATATTTTTTAAAGAATTTAGCTTGCAGGTGCCAATTGGCACACTATGCTTAGCAGGGCAGAGAGCCGAGTCTAATGGGAAGTGTGTTGAACTGATGATCAAGAAACTAGATCCAGGTCGTGCCACTAACTAGCTGATCCACAGGGTGAGACAGTATTTCTAGACCTCAGTTTTTCTCATCCGTAAAATAAATGGCTTCTATTTAGTGACCTCTAAAATTGAGCCCATCTCTAAAATCTTACAAAAGTTGATGAGTAATAATTCATATTATTTTGTGGCTTTTATAGACAAGAAGGGGAAGGGAAAAAGCAGTTCCCATTAGGCTGTTATGGGCTTTCTGGCTTTTTCCCACTTTTACTTTTCTCAACTACCTTCCTGACTCTCATTGCTTTCCCCCATCCATCACCATCACTGATGTCTGCTACTCCTCCTTGCATTTTTCATAAATCTTTACAGTAGGAATGATAGAGTAATTGGATGGGTGGTAGTTTTTTTGGCTTACAGTGTATTCACTTTGAAACTAAATATTTGAAGGCTTTGAGAAACAGAGGAAGTCTACTTGTTAAAACATGCTACACACTTTCCTGTCTGGCATTTAAGCAATGTTTAGGAACAGAATACATGTAGCCTTTTCAAAATATAAAGTGGAGCGATATTATTTACAAAAACATTTCAAACCAGAGTTCAACTCTGCACAAAAGGATGGGCAGAGTAGTTTAATTTTAAAAAGAGAGAGGGGGGTGGGCATAAAAATAGTTTCACATTGGAAATCATGGGAAATATTTCATTTACCTCCTGAGCTATTTCTCTCACCTTTTTACATTTTAATTCAATTATTGGATACTTCAAGAGACAAGTTTTGCATTTTTGTATTGAAAAATGGTAATTCTGTGGAACTTACAGACTATTTCCTCAGAAATACAGAAAACCTTAGAAATTCATCTTTTAGGCATGTTATCTTTGTGGACACTGCTGGTTTAATACAACTATTACTTAATAAGAAGTGTTTTTCTAACTTACTGGTTTTCTCTATTTATTTATTGACAATATATTAAATCTTTTGACCAATAAGGTATGTACATAAAAAACAGTTCAATTTGAAGAAAATTCAAAATTGATTATAACTTGTTAGATACTCTCTTTGGCCTCTGATATATAAGGCTATTAAAAGGTGGGGGTTAGCAAACTTTTTCTTTAATGGGCCAGATGGTACATATTTCAGACTTTGTAGGCCACGCAGTTTGTGTTGCAATTACTAACTCCTGTGGTTGTGAAAGCAGCTATAGACAGTATGTAAGAGACTGGGTGTGGCTGTGTTACAGAAACAGTTGGTGGGCCGAATTTGATTTGAGTGAAGGTTTGCTGACCCCTGCTTCAAGGAGTCAAAATAATACAGGGAAAACCATATGGACTTCAGTCAAGGCTCCTTATTTTAATCACTGATTTTGATAATCGCAACAGAAATAATTTTGGACATTTGCATGGTGATTTATAGTTTCTTTGAAGGTAGTAAGCAGATATTATAGTCGCCGTTTTTTCATAAGTAAACATAGACCCAGTGGCTTGTGTGAGTTTGTCTTAGTTATGTAACAAGTCAGTTAGCTAGGACTGTAACTTAGATTTCCTATGTCGCCGGATCGCTTAGCTCCCTGGGGTCTGACCATGAAGTGTAGGAGGGACAAGGGGAAGGACCTCCTAGTGTTGGTTTTTGTGGGAGGCCTGGTGGTGTAATAGACAACGAGCAGCCGAAAGGCCAACGGCCCTGCGTTCGAATCCTGCCTTCATCCTGGCCATCGGTCATGCTCCGGTTCTATGCCCCTTTGGGCCTTGGTCACTCACCCACACGGTGCAGGTAATAGTAGGTATGCAGAGAGTGATGTCTGTTCGTCCTTCCTCCATGCTGCTTCCGTGGTAGCCTTTCTGGTCTAAGATGATGGTGAGTCTGGACTGTTCGGATGTGAGAGGCAGGGGCATTTTTCATGAGTATTAGGCATGTAGTCTCTGTTCTTGAGTATCCACTTAGAGATAACTTCTACTTAGTGTGACTCTAAAAGTGAGGCCTGAAGGAGGAGGATATCTAAGGGAAGCACTCTGGGATTCTAAAATAAAATCCTTTTTTTCGAATATGACATTGGTATGATGTTGCAGAATATTTACATTGCGTGGCATTTCCTTTAAAGCTGATTTCTAACTATAATGACTTTTTTTTTTTTTGGTGGCATTCTGATCTTTGCTTCCTTGCTCTCCCTGCCTTTGCATTTTTAAGAAATGGAAACATACCCCATATAGGTGGGCCAGCAGATGAACTGCTGTTGATTTAATGGATTTTTTCCATTTTGTAGGGATCTAATGAAGATGGCTTTCTAGTATTTTTAAGTTGTTTATGGAGTCACAAGTTCCTCTAATAAGAAGAACATAGGAATTTATGTTGTCACAACTAGAATATTTCAGATAAAATAATAGTCCTTGGCATAACTTGTTTGTAGAGATATTGAGATGCATTCATGATTGCTAAAATAATACATTTGGTTTTTATGATGCTGCTTTCTCTGAGGAGTAAAACGGACACATTCCATTAGCACCAACTGAATAATTATAAAAAAGTATTGATAATTTAAAAAGTGTGTTCCCATATATTATTTCATTTGATGCTTGCTTCCTCTCAGAGAGGTAAATTACAGAATCCATATATTGAGAATGAGAGTACCAAGACTTTAGGGGTTGACTAAAGGTGACTCCAAGTCGGGTTTTCTTATCTCAGGCAGTCTAAATAACTCTTTCTTACCCATTTTGTCTCTTATGACCATGTATTGATTATGTATGAAGCACTGTATTAGGTCTTCCAAGATCAGCAAATCATAAAGCTGCCATTTAAAAGCCTATGCTTTGAGGATATGTAAATAAACCTAAATCAAGGTAGCAAGCTCTAAGCAGGAGCCCAGAGGAGAAAATATCACCTCTGGCTGAGGAGGGATGTCAAAAAAGGAAAGGGCTGGCATGCAACTTTTCTCTTCAGTTCACCAGGCTGTCCCCAGGTGAGGAACAAGTTGGCTCATAATCGAAGCTGGATAGATGCTCGGTGTCTGATTGTAGACTGGTGGGGGCAGTAGGGCTGGAAACATTGGTAAGTTCCAAAATAAACATGGATGTGCAGGGAGACGTAAAGTTGGTATGGGAAGGAAGAATTTACCCATTAAAGTAAGGCATGGAGACATGCAGGCACAAGTGGTTTGGGGGAACTGGGAGTAGTTTCACTTAATGCAGAAGCATGAAAGGTGATAATAGTAGATGTCAAGTCTGGGAGACTAGGTTGGGGCATTGCTGTGGAGCACCTTGAGTTTCAAGCTTAGGAATTTGGACTTTTTCAGAACTTACTAAAATTCTCTGAAAAGGAGACCTTGATACTTATTTTGAGAAAGAGAAAAGGAAGTTCTCTTGGTGTTTTAGGTAGGAAGTTTTAATAGTCTGAAGTTTGTGATAAGTCCCTAGTCATGATGACAGCCTCTAGCTGTGGTTGCTCTGCTCATTTCACAGAACGGTGTTCTGATGAGGAATGGAAGCAGTCCGTGTTACTACACATATTACATAGGCTCTTCTCACTAGAATGGAAGAAAATTCCCTCTCAGTGAGGCATTAAATAAGCCAATAACTGCTCAAGGAAGGGGAAAAATTGAGGGTTTTTTTTCTGGCAACTTAGTTCAGATATTGAGTCTTTCGTCCTCTGCCAGTTGTCATTGTTTGGTTCCCTTGATGTTTATCCAGCACAAAAATCAGTGAGCTGCCAACATGTCACTCGTTGATTAACTGGTGCATACATTTTCCCCTTAATGCATTGCATAGGTTTTATTTTTAAAAAAAGATCCAATATAATACTGAAAGATCCAATATAATAACTTTCACTGGGACAATTTAGGAGACTTAAAAACTTGTCAAAGAAATTACTACCAAATATATTTAAACTTTTCAAATTCTTTTATTTTCTAATACTCAATACATATCATAATGTAAAATATTTCCTTGTTTATTTAAGATGTGGAGCACCCTTAAAAGTATTGGTATTGGGAACATTAATTCATTTAACATGTACTTATTGCACACACCTGCCATGTGCCCATGATTGGTTTAGGCATTAGGAATAGAGCATTGAACAATATAGACTAACTCCTTACCCATGCAACTTTAAAAAGTACAATGTGGCTATGCAACCTGGATGAACCTTGGTGTTATTACACTAAGTGAAATGAGGCAGTCACAAAATAACAAAGACTATAATTGCACTTGTATGATATACCTAGGGTAGTCAGATTCATAGAGGGAAAAAGAATGTTGGTTGCCAGGAGTTGGTAGAAGGGGGAAATAGGAAATTGTTTAAAGGGTATGGAGTTGTTTGGGGATGAAAAGTTCTGGGGATTGAATGCACAACAGTATGAATGTACTTAACACTGCACAACAGTACACTTAGAAATGGTTAAGGTAGTAAATTTTCTGTTACATGTACTTTACCACAATTAAAGAAAAAAAAAAACCTAGGGGTCGGTTGGTGCTCTGTGGAGATGCCAACATGGCGTTTAGCCAGCATATCATCATCAAGATGGTGTTCCTAAGCACCTGACCAGCCGCGCTGACCATGTAGCCATCCTGCGTGTGAGACCATACTCCCTTTCAGAAGGATGGAAGAGAATTCCAGGAGTTGCTCTGATACTCACAGAATCTGGCTCACCATGGAGGCTCAGTAATTCCTCTCACCATCTCTGGAACACCGAGCAGCCTGGCTCTGTTTTGAAGCTGGAGACTCTGACTACAGTTAAAGAAGGTTGCAAGTGGGGGCCAGGAAATAACATCCTCTGTCATCTTCTCAAGAGCCCAAAGATTGAACTCATCAGACTCCTTTCCAGTGCATCGGGATGTTTCCTGGGGTATCCGGATCTGAAATTGGCATTTCACATGGAGAATGCACATAAGGGTTTCACAGAAAAAAAAAATCCTGTTAAAATCAGAATTATATGGGTATGAATGTATAATATGTTACATGTTTTGAATATAAAGCCCTGCAAACCGAAGTGCCAAATGAAATAATTGCCGGGTGTGTGTGTATGCAATGTATGCATGTACACATAAAGTAATTGAAATATCTTACTGCCAATAAAACAGATATGGAAATACTTTCCCTGAAATAATAAATAAATAAAAAATAAAAAAATCTAAAATATAGTATGTGTATACACTACTCTCAAATAGGTACTACCAAAAGTATACTGTAAGAAACTTTATATGAGGTATAATGTCAGATAGTGATAAATGCTATGAAGAAATGTGAAGTTGGGGAGGACATAGAGTATGGGAATGGGTGGGAGGTACGGATTGCTCTTCTAGACAGGTCAGGAAGGGCTCTCTGGTTAGATGACATTTGAGCAGAGACCTGAATGGAGTGAGGAGTGTATCAGGGAATCTTATTAATAATATCTGTGGATAAAGAGCCTCACACACAGAGGATAGAGGCAAGCAAGCTTCTGGGTGAGAAAATGGTCCAGGATTTATTGATAAAAGGAATCTTGGCTTTTATAAGATTTATAAATTTATAGAAGGACTCCTGGCTATTTATAATAAAAAGTATTGGGTCTTAGATATAGAAATGATTAATAAAAAAACTGTCACCTCTTTCTCCAACGCTCGATCACATGATTTTGGAAAGGAGCTTGCTTTTAAGAAAGGGAAATAAAATTGCTTTCTACTTGTGAGTGAGTGAGTGAATCAATGTGTTTGTGTGTGTGTGTGTGTGTGTGTGTGTGCATACGTGTGTGTATGTGTAGGGGGAGAGTACTGAGTGGAGAAAGACTGCCTGGAAGGGTGGTTCCAGGGGTTAGTTGAACCAAGGAAGGGCAATAGGTTGACGCTAAAAGTCAAAATCAGAAGAAAAGGAGGTCCTGTTTGGTTGAAGATGAAGATTGCTGAGGCTGAAAAGGTGAGGGGTATCAGAGTTGGTATGTAGAAGTTTGTCTGTAGCCAGGAGAGAGTAAAAAAAAAACCTTAGGGAAAGAGGGTTCAGCAGTTTGCTAGCTCTAGGGGAAAGGCATGTGTGATCGATTGTTTCTTTTAAGCCATGTCTGGCCTGTGTCACAAGGGTGGATGGGGCTCCTTACAGAGGTTGTGCTGGGCTACCCTAGAATAAATGGCCTTTCAAAATGCCTTGGAGTCAGTAACACAATGGCACAGAGTGTGTATTTTTCCTAGTGTCAGCTTGAGCATATGGAAGATCTTTGGGAAAGTCTAAATTGCTGAGTATAAGCACGCTGGGCCCTCCAGAAGCAGGTGCCGCTCGGATCCCTGGCCTTAACTTCATTTGCGCCCCTTCTCTCTGCCTCTGCCAGCCTGAGTCTGCAGGGACACGAAAGCTGTCAAGCCCCCGTGCCTCTGCCTGGCAGGTGCACGTCCCCACCCAGTCTGCCCAGGCCAGCACCCACTGCTTTTCCTTGTTTTCTTTCTTCTCGTTGAAGTATGGTTGACATATAATACTAAGTTTCAGGTACACAACGTAGTGATTTGACAACTGTGTATGTCACCCAATGCTCACCACAGTAGGTATAGTGACCATGTGTCACCATACATAATGACTGCAATATTAGTGACTACCTTTCCTTTGCTGTCCTTTTCATCCCTGGTGATTTATTTATTATTTAATATAATAACACAAAGGAAGGGTTATACCTCTTTATCCCGTTCACTTATTTCACCCATCTCTCCACCTTCCCGCTCTGTGGCAACCACTAGTTTGTTATCTGTATGTCTAAGTTTACTTCTGCTTTATTTTTTTTAGTTCCACATAAAAGTAAAATCACATGATATTTGTCTTTCTCTGGCTTATTTCACTTAGCCTGATGCCCTCTAGGTCCATCTGCGTTGTTGCAAATGGAGAAAGTTCTTTCTTTTTTATGACTAATACTCTGCTGTGTAGATGTACCACATCTTCTTTACCCACTGCTTTTTCAGAGTCGGCTAAGTGCCCATCATTCTACAAAGCCTTCTCTCCCTTGTCTGTTGCCATTCACCCTTCCAGATACATTCACACGGATCTGCTTGGGGACAGGGACCCGTTCGCTTCATGGTGGTGTCCCTGGTGCCCATGCAGGGGCTTACTTCGGAGACGCTGAATGTGCTTTTGTTGGCAGGGCAAATTGGCTCTGCAGGTGCAGTGTAATGGTGACGCCTGATAGAGCTTCATAGCAAATGCTCAGGCAGCTGAAATCACAGAAGTAAGGGAATTAGCTGAGGCTTCCGTAGAGTTTGGGGACACAGGGAAGGAGCGCACACCCAGTGCCTGCAAGATGCGTGAAAAGGGCACCTGAGTAGCCCTCATTTTCAGTGCACATTCAAGTGCACTAAGGACATTTAGGTGTACTTTCAACTCTTGGCAAAGTGCAGTAGGGTGTTCATGCTACATGGAATTCCCACTCCTGCATCTGTCAAAATACAATCTCTAAGGGACAACTTCAAGGTCCACTTCAAACGCTTCTGCCTATACTGTTTTTTTTCTTTCCTTTTGTGCCTATAGTCATTACCTTGCCAGATGACACTGTTCTCAGGTGTGCTGTTGACTGGCCCCAGGACCCTGGGCTGGTGATTTCACCTCTCTGACTCCATACTAGTAAAATGAATCTAGTAATGCTCTGACCTTCCTGCAGAGCTGTCTGAGGCTCCTGAGAAGGAGCAGGCTGAAGGTGTAGGTGGGTTACTTGAAATGACTTGGGAAAGACCTTTTTCTTTTTCCAAAATAGAAAATTCTTCTCGTACTTCACAACCCCTGTGTCCTGTGGTATGCGGGAGTGTGCTTACATCTCCTGGAGCTTGTGTACCACTAGGTAGTGGTTCCTGCATTTACCGATGCTGATGGTACAACTGCTTCAAGAAAGACTTAGGAAGATGTTTCCATTACTCCTTCATTTTGGTACTCCACTCCTAGTATACAGAAGGCTCTATACTTGCCGAAATTTAGGCTTGTTCTGGGCAGGTTAGACCGTGCACAAGGCAATGTCAGGGCTATTATATGGCAGACAGCGGCACCGTGGCCCCTCCGCTTTGGCCGCTCCTCTTCCTGGAGGGGTTTAATTGCTTATCCAGGAAGCTGTTGAATGGTGTCAAGCCTGCTGGCAAAGGTGAGAGCATTTACACAGTGTAGCACATTTTGGAACCAAGAGCTGTGGTCAGAAGGGAAAATAATCATCTTGAAAAGATGGGGGCATCTCCAGTGATATATGATTATCATGATGTTTGATCCTGCTTTGTGCTAGTTGCTTCACTGTCATTGCATAATTTACCTCTGGCCTCCTAGGTTAAATTTAGGGAAGCTGGACTTAAAATAGACACAGAAATCCTATTTGTGATGCGGTATGTATATGCAGCATTTGTTGGTGTACAAGTTGGCTCAGTTTTGCTTCTATGGTATAAAAGTTGAACATTGTGTCAGCTCCTAACATCAAGTGGCAAGGGAATAATGCATTTGTGTATTGTTGGAAAAACCTCCTGGATCTAACATCACAGATGATGTGAAAATGTTTTTGAGGGCAGCCACCCAGTCATCTTCAGGCTATGCAGTCCAGGAAAATAAAATAACTACCAAATGGGGACGGATGAAGTTAGTGAGGAAGTTGGAGATTCATTCCCCAAAGTCATGTCACAAATAGGAGGAGGAGACCAAGATGCCCTTCCTTTGCCAATTTAATGTAATGCTGTCATTGATACACTTATAAAAACCTGATTTGCTATTCCGTTGAAGAGTATGGGTTTAAGGAATGTTTCCTGCTCAACTTCATTATCTTGAATGTAGACTCACACAGTAATTACTGAAAAGCTGGCATGGCTGCAGTGTTGGCTTTTTGTAAGATTTGGTGGAAAAAAAGAAGCTTTAGGCAGTAATGAGAGATTTCTTCACTCTGAGACCAAACTTGAGATGCCCATCAGATTCAATAAAGATTTGTTCTGGAATATGGGGAGTGTCTAAGCTTTCCTAGAGCAAAAAACTCAGCCTAATTTTCATCAAATTTTCCCTAGAAGAGGTAAAAGGGAAACTTGACATTAAAATCTTTTGCTGTAAGGAAAGCAGACCACTGCCCCTTTCCTGGAAAATTAGGAAGTACACTGGAACATTCTTAAGTAATGTTCTATTTAGCAAGATTAGAATATGTCACTTTTTGCCACTGCATTGTCCTTTTCTGAAGGAAGGGTGATTTATGAGCCCATGGGATCTTCTTGTGGTATTAATAACATCTTGAGCCAGCTGTTTTATTGGGTGTACACAGAGGGTAATTAGGAACATCTGAAAGTCCCATAATGTGCCCAGAAAGCTATGACGTTGTATGGAAAAGAAAAAAAAGTTCATGCCAAAGTTGTGTACTTGGTAAATAGATGAATTAGTATTAAATAAAATTTACTCTGTATTATACCATTTTTAAAAAAAAGCTAAGTTCTTCAGGCTGAAAATATCCTTTTATTGAAATACACTCACTGTAGAAATCATAGCCTTATTTGGTAAAAGACTTCTGACTGTGCTGTTCCTACAGTAATTATCATTTCCCTTCTGTCAAACTTCATCATATTATAGACCGTTTTCTGCCAGATGACGTATTTCTTCTTTTTACCTGGCAGTTGCTTGAAAACTGAAGAATTCTGAGGGATCTCATTTAAGTTAATTTAAGGGAAACTAACTCTTAGAAACATACTGCACCAGGGACTAATAGTGTCCAATTTGCCTAATAGGCTGTCCTAGAAATTGGGTTGGGATTCAAGAGCTTGGGCTCTATTTTAGCTGGTTATTTGAAATTCAATCTGCTCCAATGGTGGCTGAGTCTGAATATTTGGGTATGCAGAAGCAGCAGCGGCTGAGTCAGGGTCTGATTTCAATCAGGTCCTGTTCTCTCTTACCCCAAGACAAAATCTAAACAAGAAAACCTACCAATTTGGTTGTGGCTGGTGAATGGTTCCTTTCATCTTCATTCACAAATAACAAGCCCTTAGGAGAAGTTCATGCTGAGTCAAACCGACACATGCTAAGCAGTGGTGGCGAAGATTCAAGTCGGAGGCCTCTAGTATCTTTCAACCTGTCTTGCTTTGAGTGTCCCGTTGAGTGTGACATTTTTGCCCTTTATGATCATTTTGAAATGGATTCCTCAACAGGGAGACAAAACTGCAACTAATTGTATGTTTTGCCAGATGTGGGACGTGACTCTTAATGATGTTTCTGGAAGAAATGGGTTCACCTGTGTAAAAATGTTTACAGGACCATATTAGGAGCTCTGGCTGAAACCTAACTTTAAATGCCTGCCTTCTCCAACCCCTAAGTCAGTGGCTCTCAGTCCTGGTTATACAACAGAATGTCCTATGGATTACCTAAAAGGTACAGAGGCTCAGCCCACATCCCAGGCCTCCCGAATCATAATTTCTGGGTGTGCTTTGGGTATGTGGATTTTGGAAACAAATGATGCAGGCGTTCGTTCTCTACAGCTCTGTAGGGAGACCTACAGTCTCAGTCAGTGCTCATCCCCCTTTATTGCTCACATGAGTCACTGTGACTCTTGATTAAAATGTACCTTCTGCTTCAGTAGGTCTGGAGTTGGTGGGGCCTGAGAGTCTGCATTTCTAACAAGTTCCCAGGGGATAGGATGCTGCTGGCCCATGACTCACCCTTTGGGTAGCAAAGATCTAAGGTATTATTAATTCATAATAAATAATGGTTCAGAAAGATATCATGAATTGATTTATTTACTGGGTTTTTATATGAGCTTGATACTGTATGAGGAACTGATTTATAAATGCCGGAAGAGACCCGACCCATGGACTCAAAATGTGTTACTTCTTTGAAACTCCCTCCTTAGTCCCCTACCCCTCTTAAAGCTGAGGTTTCCTCACCTTGCTGGTCTCATGGGCAGGGTCCTACCAGGAGAGTGTCTTTGCCACCTCAAATGTTTGTGTGCAAGCTGACTTCTTTCTTTACGCTACCATTTCAGCCCGCTCTAGTGTGCCTCCTGCTTTTTCAGGGGATACTCAGAAAGTCTGTTAATTTTCCATGTCCCCTGAATTCCGAGTGATATATTTCAAGCCCTCCCAAGAACTTTCATCTTCTCTGCTCCAGGGCAGCAAGCTGGTTGGTTTCTGCAGTGCAGCCAGAGGACTGTTACTAACTTCTGTCATCAGCATTGACATGTAGCCCAGAACCCGTAACTGAAGTTCCATTCCATAGTCTTCACTTCGTAGACAAGGATGATACTCTTGGCTTATGCTCATAGCCATAGATTTGAGTTGCTCTGCTAGGAGAAGTGGAATGGGACCTCTCTCTGCACAGATCCATCCTTATTCTACCTAGGTCCTACTTGGAATTCATACTAAACATATTGAAAGCATTTGGGCTACAGTCTTTAAGAGAAGGCACACTTGAATGATGATGGATTGTTCAAACCCATCACACAACAATCATGCTGACTTCCCCCTAACTTAGACTATCTACCCTGAACCTTCCCTACTTGTACTTAGATTTTGACTGATGAACATAAGGCTTGAGAGAAATTTCAGCACACTTGAGAGGTTTAATTAATGGAAAATAAAACTGAACATGAATTCATTAGGTAGGTGGGCAAAGCCGAAACTCTCCCATTTTGCTGCCGAAAGCCCACCACTGTGTTTCATTGCCCTCTCTCTGGCCTCTCCTTCACCTGCCCTGCCTCAGGCTCTTACTTAGTTGGTGCTCGCTCAGTTCTCTCTCATACTCGGTTCACCCATGATGCTGATGGGAAGGGGAAAAACTGAGGTTGTCCAGTGGTTCTCAACAAGGGGAAGTTTTACTCCCCAGCAGAGAGTTTTGGCAGTGTCAGAAGACATTTTTAGTTGCCCAGACTGAGGGGTATTCCCGTGTATAGTGGGTAGAGGCCAGCGATGCCACTAAATTTCCTGTGGTACACAGGACAACCCCACCACAAAGCATTATTTGGCCCAAAATATCAGCAGTGCCAAGGGATACCCTGCTGTAAGCATTGCCTGTTGGACAATATCTTGGACCCTCTCTCTGATATTTTGTTCAAGTCCCTGGAGAACCATCCTTCTTAAGAAAATCTCAAGACTGTTTTCTAGGTAAAACATCCAGCATTTTGTTACAAATATACTCCTTTGGTGATGGGCCTGGGGCTCAGACTGACAGCTCCTTCAGCCCTCCTTGTACATGTGTTATTTCATAAACTGGACCCAAGCTTCTGGAAGCTTAATTTGCATTTGGCAATTTATCTGAGGTGAGCTTGTTGGGTTTCTGGGGATGCAAGGGTTTTGAGATAGTTGAGGATGTCTCAGGGTGACTCACATGGGCTTGATTCGTCTTTATGATGGGGATTCTTTGGAAACTGAAGAAATAACAAATGGAAAAATGGTTAGCACAGGAGGTGTTTTTTTGCACAGCTCAGAAGTGACTGTAAAATAAAAACCACTTTTCAACACTAAACATTGCTACTGTGGACACTCATTTTTCCAAAGTGTCTGTGCTGTGGCTGTTGGAAAAGTAAAGAAAGCCGAGTGTGTTTATTTGAACAATAGCATCATCACATGTTCAAATAAACATAGCACCTTGGGAGGGTGCAGGTTTGTTATTTCTAACTCAAATGTCTTTACACATGCCTTTGGAAGGGTCATTTTTGCCAAGTTGAAAGAAAAAAACTGCAAGCATTTCGAGTCTGACATACTATTTAACTTGTTAAAAAAATAAAATCCTCTTTATGGCCAAAACACTCTAGGTTAGCTGGACAATGAGATATATCATGTTTTTAAATCATTCACTTTCAGACTGAGAAACAGCCCTAGAGAGTGAGGGAGACATTGCCCTCACCTGAGTATAACCTCTTACAGTGGCTCTCCCGTATGTTTTGGTCGTCTTGCCCAAGAAACCTGGAATTTTCACAGTTGTCCTGCACTTTTCTTTTACTCGAATGAAATGCTGTTCATGATTCCATCAGTTATAGGCAAGAATATATTTTATGGCTTGTCTTCAGGAGACCCCCAAGCCCATAATCCTGTACTTCATTTTTTTCAGTAGTATCTTGCTTTAGTTGTAGTGAAATATACCTAAAATTTACCATTTTAATCATTTTCACGCATGGACTTCAGTGGTGTTGAGTATATTCACAATGATGTGCAGTCATCACCACTGTCTTTTCCCAGAACTTTTCGTCATTCCAAAGAAACTCTGCCCAGTTCCCCTTTCCTCCTGGCAACCTCCATTCTACTGTCCATTCTGCTCCATTCTTTCTATCTCCAGGAAGTTGCCTATTCTAGATATTTCACTTAAGTGGGATCATACAGTGTCTGTCCTTTGGTGTCTGGTTTGTTTCACTTAGCCCAGTGTCATCAGGGTTCATCCAAGTTGTAGCATGTGTCAGAATTTTCTTTTTAAGGCTGAGTAATGTTCCACGGTATGTATATACTGCCTTTTGTTTATCCACTCATCTGTTGATGGACAGGTCATTTCCATCTCCCGTGACATGCTGCCATGAACATTGGTGTACAGGTGTTTGTTGGGGACCCTGCTTCCTTTTCTTTTGGGTATATACTGTAAGTAGAATCACTGGATCATATGGTAATTCTCTTTAATTTTTGAGGCATTGTCAGAATGTTTTCCACAGCGTGGCTCTTACATTCCCACCAACAGTACATTCTGATTTCTCCACATCCTAATACTTACTACCTTACTTTTTCTTTTTATATACTAGCCATCCTAATGAGTGTGAAGTGGTGTTTATTGTGGTTTTGATTTGCCTTGCCCTGATTACAAATGATGCTGATTCTTTGTTCCATGGGCTTATTGCCCATTTGTATGCCTTCTTTGGAAAACGATGTATTCAAGTCCTTTGCTGGATTTTGAATTGGTTTGTTGTGGATGACTTTTTAAAAACTGGGATTCCCACTTACTTAAGGTTAAATATTTACTTAACCTTTAGTTATCTATAGCCAGTATTGATTGTGAATCTTCTGGGAGACCCACCTTCTAGTCCTGGTTCTGCCACTGGACGAGACTCAATTTTTTTAAATTAAGATATCATTGATATACACTCTTATGAAGGTTTCACAAGAAAAACAATGTGGTTACTATATGCACCCTTATTATCGAGCCCCACCCCCCTAAACCCCATTGCAGTCACTGTCCATCAGCGTAGTAAGATGCCACAGAGTCCCTACTTGTCTTCTCTGTGCTACACTGGGACAAAACTCATTTTTAAGTCTTAATTTTTTCCACTGTAAAAGGAGTTCAGGGAGTAAATGTTCAAAATGCTGTTATCCTGTCTAAATAAAGCCTGTTTTAGGGAAAGAAGATAGAGTGTAAATGGGATTGAGCTATCATTAGTATTATGTTTTATTCTGAAATTATTCACTGTGAGTTCCAAGTGTGTACACAGTGTTCTCTTTGTCCTTCATTTTGACTCTACCTTCTGCTTTTCAATCAAAGGATGATTTTATGCAAGTCCAGTGATATATTGTGTGGTGACATGTCATTGGCCTGACAAGTTTGATCAGAACTAGAGGCCTGAATCATGTGATGAGTTTACACATGGCTCTGTATTTTTTCTTGCTTACTTTAAAAAATTAAAGTGCTCAGAGGAGTTTGGCTAGAAACAGAACAAATCCATGGTGGCACGGCTTGTATGGAACAGATGGAAGGAGGGAGGTCGGTTGGGCCAGTCAGATTGTAGAGGGCTAACTGTTTTGTTCTGGTTTTGTTTTTTTGAAAACTGAATTGAAGGCCTGCATGCCTTAGAATGTTCTGGGGCCCTTCTACAAACCATAACAAATGTATGGTTTAGGATGAAAAATCGAAACTGTGAGAATTTAAATCATGGGGGGGTAAAGTCAAAAACGAATTTTTAACTTAAGGAGCATAGTTTTTATAGTAACAGAAGAGGTAGTTTTTCCATCTGATGCATCTTTGAGTCCATTTATTTCTTGCCAATTCCCTGGGTTATCTTAATTTACTTGGATTAACAGCTCCTTGAGTTTTTTTTCTTGGTGGTGTGGAATTAAAGAAAAGGCCAGATGTATGAGAATTCTTCAATAGTCAAAACAGGGAGTTTTTAATAGTGCTTTTGCTGGAATCCATCCTGTGCTATGTCCCTCCTTTTCCATTAGGAGATTGGAGGGTGGAGAGGGAGAGAGGTTGAGATATTTATTCCCAGCTCCTGCCTGCAAAGCTTCTGGTGGGTCTTTGCGTTTTTCTGCCTGACGCCATAGCCTTTGCTAGTTCCTTGCTTCGGCAGGCCCAGGGTACTCTGCTGTGGTTTTCCTGGAACTTAGCAGAGTTCCTATGCAACTGTGGCAAGAGTCTCTATTACACTGTCTTCAATTCTGCCCCATTTTAATGTGCCTCTTTTTCCTGACTGTCCCTTGACTCATACTAAAATGACAGTTAAAAAACTTGGAGGCAGATTTTTTTAAACAGTTGATTTGTATGGCATCTTCTTTAAAAAATGTAACTAGCTTTTTTGGTTATGTAACACATGGTACAAAATTGAAAAGACACCAGAGGGCCTACTCCAGAGTGAAAAGTCAGTCAGTCATCGTCCCCTCTCTGTCTTCTAAACAATCAGTTCTTTTCTGTATGGGCAAATCCTCTTCCTCATTTCTTGAGTATTCTTTTCTAATTTGAACTTTGGGGTATATATATCCTTGAGACTGCTAGAATATTCTATTTACTGTAGTTCACTGTATTTGTTTTGTTCACTTAATCTATATCAGTGCTAACAAATCTGCCATTTTCTTTTTAAAGGCCACATAATATTCCATCTTGGAATACACTGTAATGTACTTAACCAGACTATATTGTTCAAGGTTTGCCGTTTCAACTTTTGCTATTAGCATCCAAGCTGTAGTGAATAATGAATTCTTAGTATATTTATGTAAATGTCTCGGGATAAATTCTTAGAAACAAAATTGTATCAAAGTGTATGTTCTGGTTCAATTTTAACATATTTATCAGGTTCTCTGCTGTAAAAACTGAACTCATGTATATTACCATTACAGAGAATTTAAATTAGGATTTAGAATCCTAATTTGCATTGTTCAATGCAGAGATTGTTTCACCATACTCTTTCCAATACAGATTTTTAAGCATTTTGAACTCTGCAACTCTAATATATTGGAGTTAAATTGAATTTTCACTTGTGCATGAAATTGAGTCTTTTCATGTGTCTACGATAGGGTTCCTCAATCTCAGCATTATTTATATTTGGGCTGGATAATTCTTTGTTTCAAGGGGCTGGCTTATGTATTATAGCATGTTCAGCGTTGTCCTTGGTCTGTACCACTGGATTCAAGTAGCATTTCCACGTGCTTTCTCCCCGTCCCCATGTTGTGACAGCTGAATACGTCTGCAGTCACTGCCAAATGCCCCTGGGGGCAGATCACTCCTGGTTGGGAACCCACTGGTCTCAAAGTTTTTTTTCTTGTCTATTTTTCTTTTCCACTGGATTGTTGGTGTTTTAACTCCACTCATGGTAATTTGTTTTTGTTTTCTTTTTAGGCAATGCAGAAACTGGCTTTTTTATATAGTCAGATTTACCAGTCTGCTGCTTCTTGCTTACATATAATTGACAGCGAAATTAGTTTCTGATAAAATTTTGTTAATCAAATAAAGGTACCAAATTCTTCCTTTGATCAGTTGTCAATGCCTCTTCCATCCTAGACAATAAACTGAAGGGGATACCAGAATAAGCCCTCACTTTTGTTTATGGGTGGCACATAACTATGTGGGGGTGGATCAGAAATCTCAAACTACCTCGTCTTGAGTACCTTCGGTGTGCCCAGTGATATGTGAGACACCTTGCAGGTATTATATCTTAACCTTACAACAGCCCTGAACGATCGGGTTATTACTGTCACTTTACAGATGGAGGTTAAGTAACTTTCTCAAGGCCACAGAACAAGTGAGTAGCAGAGCGAGGCTTCCCTCAGAAGTCCAGGGCCATGTTTTACCCTGGTGGTGTCTCATGTTCACCTCTCTATGCCAGGGAAGCCTCAAGGAAATTATCAGGGGCACATTTGACATGTCTGGGAGATCCATCTTCTTTCTGCTGGGCTTGGATAGACCACATAGTACTTTCATCTACTGCATCTAACTCATGCCATTCACTGACTCTTGAGTCTTGGTCTGAGCTCTGTCACATCCATGTATGAACTCTTTTTCCCATTTATACAATGGAAAGGATAATATACACCTTGTAAAGTTGTGAAAGCAACGAAGCATGGTTTGGGAGAATACTTTATGATCAGAGCAGCGTCCAGATGTTAGGTGTTGCTCTTGGTGGTTATTGATTCCTTGGCGACTACACATTGTACATTTGATTACATCAAAATGCAGTTCATTAACTACACACTGAACGTGTTTAAGCCTATTGTAAGATTTAAGAGATGGGCATCAAAAAATGTGACCAATGTGTATTTAATTTCTTGGACATTAAATGAAAAACACCAGAAATTGATAACATTGCCTAGGACTTCAATATTTTTATGTCATTTAGCTGCAGTTATAAGTCTGATAAAAAGAAACTATCTTCTGTACATTGCTTTAATAAGTTTTAGAATCCAAAGAATTTGATTCAGTTTAATTTACTATTTGGGGTTTTCATAAAGAATATAAACATTTCACAGGTCTATAAATGACAGATTTTACACAGTTGATAGTCACTCTGTTGGTGACTAAAGAGCAGATGTTTTTTTTTGGACTCCAGGTGTGCATGGAAAGCACATGTAATTCCCCCCACCCTGCCACCTTCTCCTGAAGTACTTGGTCTTTGAAATTTAATATATAATTTAACCTTAAAATTATAGATGGTGAAAAATTAGTAAGTCCAACAGCAATGGTGTCTGGATTCCAGAGACTTGCTATTGTCTGGGATTAAGACGTTGTTGCAAATAGAATTAAGTTGTGGTGAATCCATGTGTAGGAATGAAGAGCTGTGAGGACAGTAAGCAATGAAGGAGGGACCATGGCATTTCAGAGGTGGTTTATTTACTGTCACTGATGTGCTTCTAAAAGTCAGAAGCCAGCGATCCTATGATCGTATCAACTAATCCTGTGCACAAGAAGGGCCATCGTGTCATGGCCATTTGTGGAGAACTGTTTTGTGAAGTGAAAGGAAGACCCTTAGACCTGAGAGCATCTTGTTCACCCTTTTCGTTTTATGCATTTGAGGCCCCAGGAGGAAAGGTGACTACCTCAAGGTCACACACAGCTCGTGGCAAAACTCAGTTGCGATCCAGGCCTGTGACTCCTGTTGCACGGCCAAATAAGATTTTTAGGTTTAAGGTTTCCTATCTGCAGATCTCTTAGCACGTCCTTCTGTTGGTAGATGTCACTGCCTGGTGGTTTCAGATGCAGTTTGCACATGTCAGAGAGGAGTCTCAGAGGCGTTCTGCACCATGGCCACCCAGATCAGGTGATGGTGAGAGTCACTGGGTAAGTGGGAGGAAGCTAGGGTGACCATACTCAAACAAGCATATATAGTTATCTAAACAGCATATTCCCCCATCATTATGAAAGCTTTGCTCAACAAAAGAATGAGTAGAGATAATGCTGTGTAAACTTCAGGTAGAGACTGATGTACCCAGGGATTAAGAATTAAAAATGTAAGTAATCATACAGGAGAAATACCCCAGGACACTGGCAGATAGGCCCTCTCCTCTCAGCCACAGAAAGCTACTTGCTGCCCACATACCTTCTGCAAGGCATGATAAAAACTGGATGCCACAGTTCCATGCTGTTTTCTGGAATAAACCCAGAGGAGAAATTGAGAGAGGGTGTCTAACATGAGCTCAAGTCCGGGAGACTCACTTTTCCCTGGTGACTTCCTGGAGGGGGGGGTCCTGAGTAACTTTTTCTTAGCTCATTGAGAGGAAGTCAAGTAAGAATAAAGTGCCTGTGATTCATTGACTTTGTGGTTATCAAAAGAGTTAACCTTCTAGCCAGAAAATGGAAGATTTCTTTCCAGTGATTCACACATATTACCCCAAACACTTTGACTTCCTGGAATTTAACATGCAAACATAAGTCCCTTGGTCATAACTTTTAAACACCATAAATCAGTGAATCTTCCCTCCTGTCTCCTTCTCTCCTCTCTCTCCCCCTGAGCCCCTGATCCTTCAGATGGATTGTAGTATACCTAAATGCTGGGTGGCTGTGAAGACAAAAATCTACTGGTCTTCAAAATGGTAGAAATACAGAGTGTAACTTTTATTTTTCTCTACAAAACTGATGACACATTCTTAGTCTAGCACATCATATAATGAGGCAGGAAACACATTTCTTTGGAGAGCTCAGTTAAGGTGAGATGAAAACATCTATTGTGCTTCTTTGTCTCATGGCCAGACAGGATGCAATGAGATGGGAATGTAGGGGGCTTAGGGTCTGCTTGATCCCAGCCCTGTGCATGCCTCTGTGAGTGAGGGAACAAAGCTACAGCCTGGGGAGCTGTGGCTCTAGTAGCAACAGCTGCACTTAGCTTGGCTCCCTCCCCTTGGCCTTGACTGAGCTCTCCTAGTCTTCACAGAGAGGAGCAGCCGGCTGTGGCTGTGGCCCTGAAATGCAAGGTCTTCCTATCACAAATGATGAAAAATATGGGTCACATCAGGCTGTAGCTAAGTTAATGGTAATAGTTCCTCCAAATCCCAAGTGCTTGCTGTAAAGTCAAGGCTCAACCAATTCAGCAGCCACTTAACTAACCTGTTGAGTTTGTATTATCAAAAAAGAACCACCACCAGCATTTCCTAGCCAGCACCTTTCACGGGCTGCATTGTTTAGAGAAAGAATTTCTGTTTCTCAACTTTTCTATTTCTTAATCTTTGTGCCCGATCATTCAACTCTTTAAATAATACCTTTAAATAATAGACAGGAACTCCAGAGGTTGTACATCTGTTTGGAGGCCCCTACAGAAGTTACTTACTGACTCTGCCTCTTGGGTCTCTGGGTGGGTCAAGCTTGAATTTCTTGAGCTTTTTGTGTGATCGTTCAGTGGATCATTAGAGAAGAAATATTCTCAGAAAAAAAAAAAGCCTGGGGGAAAGATCTGGTCTGGAGCTGGAGGAAAAGGAAAAGTAATGTTTATTGAGTACCTTCTATACACCTGGCATAGTGTTAGTCATTTTCATATACTACTTCTCTTCATCCTGAGAACAGTAAGTGAATGATTTCCATTTGCTGATTAGAAAACTGAGGCCTAGCAAGTTGAAGTACTCAATCTAGAGAACTGAAATATTCAATCCAACTGTGAAAATACTATTGTGAACCATTTCTGTTCCTGTAACCACGTAGAAAAAATTTATTAGGGTCTTGAAGAGACCCGCCTCTCTTAATTGTTGGTAGATTTGAACTTAAGGGAGTCCAAGCGCCTTGAATTACGTTGAGCAGGTCATTCATGTGGTCAGGCAATGCTGCTTCCCAAGGAATATTTTGATTGATTGTGTCAGCGTCCTTGGGTGGCCCTCCCCAGAGCTTGAATGCCTGCGTAAATTTGGTTTCCTCTAGCTAGATTCTGAGCTTTTACAGATGAGGCACCACATCTTTATTTTGTTCCTCTAATAATGGTTAGTATAATATGTTGAAAAGTATGGGAATTCAGTACAGTGGATTGACCTATTATAGGAACAAGCTTTTTTCAGCTCTGTTGGGAATAACTACATATTCTAGGCAAAAGTACTGGTAAACTAGCTGTTGGGCCCTTGTAGGTTAGTAGCAATTACTATTTCTGCCTCATTATTATTGATCATTGCAGTACTTAGAGATGAAAAGTAGATTTTCTCTACCAACTCTGCCTGTGGCTGACCTGTATGTAGTGTGTTGAGAAGGATTCAGAGTCTACCTGTAGGCCCGGTAAGAGCCATGATAGATTAGTAATTTTGTTAAACATAGAGGAGGAAAAGAGTGTAGTACCCGCTTCCATAGGTGTTTGCAGAAGCCCGCAAGTCACAGCATTGATGACTAGGCCTTCCCATCTCCTCCAGACCTCTCCAAAATCTACTGGGACAGTGTTGCACACTTTGCAGATTGCGTAGCAGATTTGAATATTGACTCTTTATTAATGAAGTGTTTTTGGAAAAAATACCAAATGTCTGAGAATTTCAGTTATCTATTCTGTAATTTGGTGTAAAACTACATCATCCAAAGGGTTGCTGTAAGGGGTAAATGAGTTGATGAAAATAGTACCCTATAAAAAAGTCAAAGCCCAACAGTTGTGAGTACCTTTCTCTTATAATAGAGACCAAATAACCATTTCCACATTGAACCTTTATCATTTTTGTTTTTGGCAAACAAATAGGAACATCTTCTTATGGGTAGTTAGATAATGTCAGTATTGGCATTAAAGCATTTTAAGATAAATATGTTGTCATGTTCATCACTTTTATGTACTGAATATATTAGCTGAAAAGATATTTTAATTTATTAGCAAAGTAGGTCGAAACCTTTCAACAGATTTATGTTGGGCATATTAAAGACCTTGCATCTTAGACTAAACATTCATAGGACAGCTTTTACTGATCAGTCTTAGAAATTTTGAATCATCTGATTATTAGGTAATCTTTGCTGTGCTTCTAGACAGTTCTCATTCAACTCTGTTTTTTTGTTTTCTGTCCCCCCGTGGCTTTTGAATTGTTCCTTTCACTTGCGAATGGGGTGACTTGGTAAAAGTGAGCATGCTTACTAGCATTCCTTGATAGCCTCACAGAAGCCTTAGAAACACATGTTGAGGAATTTATCAGGTACTCTTGAATTGAGTGACAAATATAGATAAGTAATTTCTGTGTTTTGTCAGACTCAGAAGAACAAATTTAGAGGGAGACAGTGGTATCATTTGTATATATCCTTTTGTGGCTGAAATGTTGAATTTTAGGTACTGGAGTAAAAAGTGAAGTTTATCAATCCTGAATATTTATTTAATAGATTTTTATTTGTTCATATGTGTGTCAGTAGCTTCATACAAAATAAATGAACATTTAAAGTTAGTGGCCAAACAACATCATAAAAATCAGAATGAGTTCTTAATTATTTTTCTTGTTTGCAGTAGTAATTCTGACTGTGTTATGATTCTATATCCAATAATTTATTGGAAAAATCTATAAATTTCCAGTTTTCCCTTTTTCCATGAGGTATTGGACTTTGAAAACCAGAATTTTCCATTTTAACTGTAAGAACTTTGTACAGTTTTATGCTAATGGTGAAAGCAGAAATTTTGTGTTTGTCCTCAAACCAAGTTTTAAGTTTTCCTAATCTAAACCATATTGATTATACATATATTTGACAAATAAGTTTCACTGTCTTTCCTCTGCTTGGCTGTTGACCAGCTTGCTAGCAGTTAGAAGATCTAAGAAGAGTTGAGAGACCTACCAGACATAGACAAAGCCTGTTGTCGTTAGACACATGACTAGCAGAAGTGGCACAAATTTGTTGGAAGCAAAGCAGAGGGCTTTGGTAGAGAGAGTGAGACAGTGCTCCTTTTAGACCTAAGAAAGAGGAAGCTTTAAGAGACTTTAAGTCATCACTTAACATTGGAAATATTCTACATTAAAAATGATGGAAAGAATACAAATTATGGCTTAAGAACTATTCTGGATATAATATTAAAAGTTTTAAGACAACTTGAGGCTTGTGTGTAAGGTAGCAGAGCTGTAAATCTTTCCAGGATTGCTATTATCAGTATTGTGGGAAAAGCTTTGGAAGCAGTTGAAATAGGGAATGCTAGCTGAAAGCTGTCATTTATTTTAAGCATGATTAGTCTACTTCTTTTGGGGTAATTTGGAATAAAAAGAAACCCAAACAAGTTGTACTGGGAATAATCTTAATTGGTCCAGGTATAAACCCAAAATGAGTTTAACTTTGGGTCTTCTGGCCTTCTGTCAGAGGGCTGGAGAGTCGGCTGCACTGAGGTTTGTTGAAACCGTTGACATTTACTGGGCACCTACTTTGGGCATTGTAGGTGCAGAGAAGCTGGAGCACCTAGGTCCACAGGGAGGAATCAGAGGAGGCTTCACTGAAGGAGAGGACATGGCGTGGTGGGGAACCACCAACTGAAGGAGGAAGAGTGGGTTTCCTTCAGAATCTAGCCATGCGCATTGGCACAGGTCAGAGAGAGGCAGAGATGTTCTAGGGATAATAAGTAGACAAGTTTTGTGGTCTAAAATACCCCAAACAGGATATGGTGGGGATGAGACTCACAGCTCTTTTTGTATTTAGTGCACTATTACTGTGAGTGGAGCCCTTAATTTTTACCACAGACCTCAGGAGATGGTTATTCCAATAACCCCATGGTGTTATTACCTGAATTCCACTGAGAAAAGAGGATTCTTTTTTCTTTAGGTTATAGCAAACCATAGAAAAATCATGTAGGGAAACGAGCTAATTGATTATACAGGCCAGAAAGTACATTTTGGGCAGGGTATGGAGAGAATATATTGGAGAGAGGTCAGAAAGGAGGTAGGGAGACTGTTGAGAAGGCTTTGCTGTCATCTCTGCAGGATATAATGTCCTGAACTTGGACAAAGGCATCGGAGAGTGGAAGGAAGAAATAAACAGGGAGATACTGAAGACAACTGGTAGAACTCGGTCACAATAATGTGAGGGCTATGGAATTGAGAAAAAACTAGGCTCCGTATTTATGGCTCATAGGCAGCATTCTTAAAACTTAATAGATTACAGGACCACTAAAGTTTAGCACTAAGAGGGAAGTTTATATGTCAGTTAGGAGATCTGTTTTACCATGTAAAAAAGCAAGCTCCGGAGAGCTGAACTGAATTGCTGACGGTCCTTTAGCTGGGATGCACACCAAGGACTGGGACTCAGGTTTCCTGGCTCCTAGCTCAGAGGTCTGCTGACACACTACGCTTTAAACCTGGACAGTAAAAATGTCAGTAGTAAAGGTGACTTTGCTACATTCAGAGAGTGGTTATTGTTATTGGCTGGATCTCTTTTCCTGATAAAAGTAATGGACTAGAAAATGTGAACTATGTGGTCACATGCTTAAACCATGTCGTAAAGTTGCTTAAATACATCAATTCAGTGAAGAGAATTAATAGAAGTGAACTAATGAAAATGCGTTGCTCCAAAAGGCTTATGAAAATGTGTATGTGAAAGCTGCTAGTTCAAGCTGTGATGATATTGAACCTATTAGTAGACATAAAAGGTGCAAAATATTTTCTTCTCTCTCCATTAGCCTTTTCAAGTTACCAGTTCAGTTGTGGAAATTACCTTTTCCAGAACAGTATAACTCTCCAAGAGTAATATATGGATTTTTTTTCCTATTTGGATCAGATCTCTTAAAAACTTTATAACTTCATGTCGAAATCAGTGTGGTACATTTTTAGTTTGTAAGAATTACAGAGAAATGATTGTAGTTTGTGAAAATGTTTCACTTTTATCAGTAAGAATCATGGTGTGGTACATTCTAATTTGGAATTAAAACACCCTTATATAGTTTCCTTAACTCCAGTGTCTTACTTGCCATAAAAGGAAAGGAGAAACAGGAGGAATACTAGGGAAAAGTTTCTGAAATTCTTCTTCGTATACCCAAGGAGCTTCTCTGATGGTATTTGGTTTATTTAGGAAAGTTGCCAGAAGGATTTGGAAATTTTTCTAGTCTTGATTAATGACGGTAGTTTTAATTTACTTTTCTTCCATGTCTCTGCTTCTTATCCTGTACAAAATCTAGACCTCCAATTGTTTTATTGTGGTAACTGAGTATTAGAGTATACACTAGGATGTTTCAAAAATCTGCTTAGTCTAAGTCTGAACTGCATCTCAAGTGACTTAATTAGAAACATACCCATGGGCCAGTATCGGGGATTAGAAGGAATTATCTTCAGGAAGTCAGTTTTGATACATAATGTCTTGGTTTAATGGAATGTTCCAGGTTCAGGAAGTACATATGGAGCCCTGTGGAATGAATGGGCATATTTTAATAACCTGAAGTTGACATATCAAGTTATTTAAGTTAAATGGAAGGAGACATATTGGCTCATCTCATCCATCAGTAATGAATCACGTGGCTTTGAGCAGCTTTAGTATTTGTCTCTGCAAAGATCTGCTGTGTAATTTTAAGCAGTTGCAGTAGAAGCTTTCTAAAACTACCTCCATGCAATTGACTTTCCAAATCAGCCAACTCTCTCCACTCCTTTAAAAAAATACACTGACGGATGCCCATGGCATGCTGCATATTCTAGCAGAGTCCATCCCACACATATACCTCCCAGGTCTGAGTTGAATGGCTCTGAAGGGTCAGTTCTTTTATTTCTGATGACAAATTACATCACTTAAGTAAATATTATGTAAACTGATCCGAAGTGAGTGCAAAAAAGAGTTGTCTTTGAGAAAGTTAAATTGAATGATTTAGAAAAATAATAAGCAAATGACTAATACAATTTTGACTGTCAATTTGGGATCAGGTAAGACAATGTTAAAGAAATTGGAAAGCAAACTATTAAAAGATCTAGAATTGAGCTTTCAGCTGGCTTCACGATAAAAAAAAATATGTTTTATAAAAAGTTCTATTTGTTCATTTACTCATTTAAAAAACTTTAGGTATCCACCATGTGACTAACATTTTGCTTAGCTCTAGGGATGGGCTGCTGTAGGAGGCAAGGTCCCAAAGACAAGGTTTCTTCCTTCCAGTAGCTTATGCACTGTTGGAGAAGTTGCGACGTGCACCCAGATGGTAATAGTTCAACACCGTCTGTGCTGAGCTGGTTGGGCTGGTTGGACATGTGCTTACCTTGCTCAGGTATGTGGCAGGGAGTGGGAGCTGCTGGCTTTTCTCTGTTGGCATCAGCAAGGGCCTCAGGGATGAGGAAAAGCTTAAGCAGAGCTTGGGTTGAGGTGGTAGGGTTGGGGCAGTGAAATCGGAAGAAGAGAGGAAAGAGCCTGTATGTGAGTGAGTGAGCACAGAGTGCTCAGAACAGACCAATGGTTGGAACACCTGGAACTGGAGTTCCAAGAAATAGTGGGAAACCATGCTGGGCAGGTAGCAAGAAAGGTCAAGTAGAGCCCTTCTGCCCTGACTGGGTTTCAATGTACTGGTGATGCACAGAGTCTCTGAAATAGATAAGCAGGAAATCGATGTGTTCAGGTTTTAGTCAAGTGAGCCTGTATCTCAGGAGGAAACTGCTTGGGAACCTGTTTACTACCATCTGAGTTAATGGTAATAGTCGCAAATCACCTTCTAGTTCCTGTTAGACATTCTCATCCTCTGTGCATATATACAAGATGTTAAATCTGGGTTAAATTATTTTTTCATTCTAACAGTTTGTAAAATTGAAACTTGTGATGCAGTCTTACAAATTTTTAACATTTAGTATTTGTAAAAAGCCATTATCTTACCTCTACCTTCACTGCCTTTAACTAAGGCCTGTAAATCTAAAAGGCAAGGAAATGAAAGATCAGTTCTTACTGAATGAAATAGAAACTGATACTTAATCATGACAACAATTATCAGGTGGTCGTTCAGCCTATTTGATTGTGAATGAGTCTAGACACTCTCTGTCTGTACCTGTGTCTAGATCCTACGACCTATGTGTAAAATTTTGACAGCTTACCCACCGGTCTAGAGAGGCCTCTAAATGGGTTTTCTTGGGCATTTTTGTGTTACGTGGAGGTTTTAAGGTCACATCTGCCTGGACTCTTCAGTATGTAAAGAAGGCATGGGATCCTGTTGTCCTGCCATGGGTTGTCCATTCAGGTATCTAGAAAGTTCCGTGGCTGAGCTTCTCAAGGGTCTGTCTCTTCGGCAGCTACTCAGGACACTCCGTGTTCTCTGGAATGGGGGCTTTCCTTATGGTGATTTTGCCTCCTTGTACTGCATCCCAGGGTCACCTACCCTAATGCTTATCAGGGATGACTTGTTACTCAGGAACAAGACCACCAGAAGAAGTCCCTGCCCTTTAGAAGAGATACAAGGCCAGGGTAGCGAAATAAGCCTGCCTGTGGTGGTGGACCGCAGTGGGAGCCACGGGAAGTGGTGATCCGTCTAGGGAGGGGATAAAAGGAAGCTGCAGGTGGGCCCTGCAGACTTTTGTTCATGGTAGTGTTTCCCAAACATTGTCTACTCAGAATTTATCCCTTTTGGCATCTGGGTGACTTTTACAGACACCATTTCATTTTATTACCCAGGTTTCTTCTTTCATGTCTCCCAGGGGATGTTTCTCTGCCTTTGTAGGAGTCCCGGGACTCTACTCTTGTTTATCCTGCTTGTTTTCCCTTCTCTCCCATCCCGCCACCCTCAGCTGCCAGATTTTTTCTTTTTTTCCACCACATTAGGCCTTCCTGCTTTTGAAGCCTTCTATTCAAAATAACTGCTTATCTTAAAACAAATGGGAAAGGAAGTTTTATTTAATAACTAATATATTTAGATTGCAACTTGAAGCAAAATTAGTTATAATCCACATTTAAACACTGGGTAAAAACCCCAGATGGAATGAGTTGAATAATAAAAGAAAAATGAAAATAATCCAAAAAGCTAGCATAAAATAGGTTTATCAGATACTTGAAGAGATAGTAGCTTGTAAAGGAATGATACTGGAGAACATATTATAGAGAAAGAAATTATAAACTTAATCATATGGAAACAACAAAATGTGTGTATCCAATACAAATTAAATGAAAAGGAACAGGAAATACATTCTCAAGGATATTTTCATCAATATGACAAATAAATCTTAAAATCTATTAACCATAAAAAATATCATGAAAGTAAGAAATCATTAAAACTCTAAGGGATAGGTAAAACATAGGAATAAAAAGGTAGTTCAAACAAGAGGAAATAAAAACACTAAACTAATAGGGGAAATGTTAAAACTCTTTATTAAATGAAGATATGCAAAATCAGCATTGTGATGATATCTGATTGCAGGTAGAATGTACAGCTTAGATGTTACCATTTTGAAACTATTAAACTAGTGGAAATATTTTAAAATAAAAACCAGTTTTGACAAGATAGATGTGAATTTAATGTGTTAATATTCTGCTATTGATGTTAATAATTGATATACTCTAGAGGATTCATCTAATGATAATATATATTGTATATATATATATAATAACTGATATACTCAGCAATTCAACATCTCCTTGCTAGGTTCTGGGAACAGAGTAGTGAAAGAAAGAGTGTTTAGTATAGTGCATGACCTCACTAGTTAGTTATAAGGATATGCACATCCCTTCCTTACCAATACACTGGTTGGTTTCCCCTTGTAGACATTCCCATTAAGTCCCTGCTAATGGCTAACAGTGGCTGAGTACTTACTATGTGCTGAGTTTTCCATGCTTTAAATATATGCCTTCCTTCAAGCCGCACAGTGACCATGTAAGCTGAGTAGTTTCTATCCTCAGTTCACAGGTGAAGAAATAGGGACAGAGAAGTAACTTGCCTAAGGCCATACCACTAAGAAATGATGAAACTGGGCTTCACACCCCCTGGAGGTCTGGTTCTAGGCCCTTGCTTTTAATGCCTATGCTTTTCTGCCCCTCCCATGATGAGACAGTTACATTGGTGTACTTGGCTCATAAATATTTTTCTTACTCACTGTATCACCTGTCACACTACTTCATGCATACTAAGCAATCAGTGAACATTAGTTGAGTGCATGAGAAAATAATTACTAAGAAGGATAAAATGATACGCTTGAGGATGTTCCTTGTAGCTTTATCTGTAATAATTAAAAAGAAATGCACTCTAAATAAACAATAGAGGAGTGGCTATGTAATTTACCATCTGCAGTCTTAATGGAATATTTTGTAGCTACTAAAAATGTTAATTTTTAAGGTTCTGTAGCAATACAGAAGGTGGAAGGTGGAATGGTATGATGGCTATATAGTAACAAGAGAATGCAAACTGTAGTGATCATATAACTAACTTGGGGGCCCTCAAGGCTTTACCAGCTTGTGCTTATAGATCAGATGGTGATAATAATAAACCCAAATTATGCTAGCCTCAAACTCTTGCCTGCTTTCAAGGAACCTTCATCCCCTCCACCACAACCCCGGAAGTGTGTCTGAGTAGCCCATGGGTGCTCGCCTCCCCTCCTAGCACTGGTGGGCTGCAGGGAGCACAGAGCACCTGCCCAGGTCTTCCTGTCCAGGCCCTCCAGGGTCTGCTGTGATGGGGAGAGCCCTGCCTCTGCCCTGCCTGCAGAAGGCCTGTGCCCTGTCTCTCCTGCTCCCTGGAGGAGCCAGAGAGGTGCTTGGTAGCCTACACACCTGGGAGAGCAGCTTTCCCCAACCCTGTCCTGCACTTTGACTCCAGGACCCCAAAGCAGTCCTGCTTGTGCCCAGATTCACAAAGGCCATTGATGACAGAAGGTAAGTGCCAGGAGGGCACAGATTTTTTTGTCTGTTTTGTTTGCTCCTGTTTGCCAAGCGCCTAGAACTTATGTCTGCCATGTATTTTATAATACATCTTCATTGACAAACTGCTTTTTGAGCTTCTAGCCTTCACTTCTCACCTCCCTGTAGTTCAAGGGGACAGGTGATAGGCCAGCAGTGTGCAAGAGAACTTTCTGCAGTGAGAGAAATGGTCTATATGTAGGCTGTCCAACAAGTGCCCTTCATTTCCATTTTAATTCCATTGTTCTTGACTCTGTCCTTATTCTTCCTCTGAAGTCTGTGCCTCAGAAACCTCCTGTGTCCTATTAAAAAACAAAAAGCCCTGATGATTTCAGCTTGTTTTTAGATCCTGGAAAAGTTCATGAGTACCTGGTCTGCCACTAGCCAACCTCTCCATCTCAGTTACACCTCCATTATCTCACCCTGTGACCAGTAGTGAAAAACATGTGCCTCTGGAAGAAGGAAACGAAGGAACAAGACTGTGCAGTGATGTATGAGGGACACCTGCTGGTCCTCCCATCGTAAGAGCCGTCTGTGTGGGGAAAAACACAGGACTGGGACTTAGGAACCCTGGGTTCCCATCCCATTTCTGTCCCTGTCTGACAGTGATGTCCTAAGCACACACAATCTCCGTAGACATTCTTTACCATAGAATAAGATGGCTGAATTAGGTTATTTGGTAAATCCTCTTTATATCTCTGTGCAAACCTTAGCAATTAATGGAACATAATTTGGAAACCAATATATGCTAAAGTTACACCATGTCACAAAAAAAGGGAAGAGTACCAAAAGAGGTGCAGGCACATGCTGCATGGTTTGTCCATCTGGAATTTTGAGGGAATTGAATGTCAACAATTGCTTTGTTGAGTTCTTACCTATAAAACACTATGCTGTGAAATTTGAGAGACACAAAGGTGAAAATACCGCAGCCCCTTTGTTCCCATATTCAAATGCCAGAAGGATAATGAACAAAAAATAGTTACAACACAACGCAGATATCACATAAATTGTTAGATGCCCCCAATTTGTGACCGGCTCTAGGATTTTCTTATTCAGCACCCCCTTTCTGTGGAGGAACATTTCTCTTTAGGGAGCCGTCTTTGGGTCAGACGTCACAGGGCTGCCAGGATTTGGACTGGCTGTGACGTCACATTTCAACATCATTTTGTGTTCTCAAGGCAGATTCAGATGTCAAGGTTTTGACTTTACTAAATACTTTACAATTCTGAATGTACATTTGTTTTAGCCCCTTTCCTGAGGCTCAGGAATAAACAACATACCAAGTAAGTATTAATGAGCTTGGTGTAGGGATGGACTGGGGCTCTAGAGATACCACAGCAGACACTTTGCAAATTATAGTGGTAAAAATAATAATACAAAATGGGTTTTCAGCTAATTTTTAATATTATTGTATGTAGCTTAAATGGAATTATGTGGTACTAGGCTTCAGTGGTATCAATTTTTGAGAAAGCATTTTGCAGTGATATTAAATAAAAAGCCTGGGTACAATAACTAAAAAGACATCGTGTCCATGCAGGTTGTTGCAGTGAGATCACTGTAAAAGGTAGGGTCTCTAAGGATGAATCATGTCACTGTTCTTATGAAACCTGTTCCACCGTCCATTACTGTGCACCATTATTGTTTCCCCAATTTGGTATTTTCATATAATTCCCTCCACAGATCTCAGCTTTCCATAAGCCCATTAGCATTTTATTAACTGCTTTGTCAGGAAGTATGAAATTTACATTTGAATCAGTTTCTGATTATGCATTAAAAATCACAATTAAGCACACCACTTAATACATTGACCCCAGTCTTTCTACACAAACTACAAGTGGCTGGATATACATTTTTTCCCTATTTTGAAATTTCGATCATGCCAATCATATCAGATAGGATGAGGAAACCTGAATTTGATTATATTTACTAACTTGGTGTGACTTTATGAACATGAATTTGGGGGATGGAAAAGAACCTTTCGATTCCATCATTGGGCCAACCCTTTTGCAGATGGGGACACCGTAATCCACAAAGTACAATGACCAGTCCTAGTTTTCCAAGATTGTTACCAGAGGTTGCGCCCAATCCACAGGTGTCTGGGATTCTCATATTTATTCTGCAGCCTACAAATGTTCCTTTGTTTTTCCTAAGGGTGAAAGAGTCCTGGGGATTTGGGAATTTCCAAGAGATAGCATACCAACATCTTCTGTGGATAAAAGGGTATGCAGTGGAATTGTGTGATATGCTGGATGTGTGGAGTTCTTTAAGTCATGTAAAGTATAAAACTAGATCAGAGTAGATGGCCCACAGCTATGGTGAGGTTAACGATAACGGGACAGAAAGCTGTAAACAAAGCTGAGATGATGAATGGCCTCATTCCAGATTGAAGCTCTTAGTGGGGGTGGGGGGCACGTGTGTGTGTGCGGTATGGCTTTGTATCTCCAGGATTATAAACAGAACGTGGTAGGGAAGCATTTGCTAATGCACACCAGCATTAAAAACTGGGGATGTGGTTGGACTTTTTGCTGGTATTAAGGTTGATATTTTCCTTTTGTTGAAATCTGCCTTCCCTTTACCAGTAGCCCAAAATGCTTTGACAGGTGGGGATGGCGTGAAAATGGTCTTCATAATTTCCAAAGCAGGTGAAACAAAGATTCTGACAGGGACAGTGTGGTGGGTGCATTTTTAACTCTTACTACAGCATTTTCCCTTTGTTCCAAGATTTCTTTGGACTCTATTTTTCCTTTCTGCATGTATTATTGAGAACACCCTTTTCTTTCCTCTCAGCTATTAAAAACAAAATCCTCTGATCAATAAAATGATCGTATATTTAATGAGGCTTAATTAAACCTCTGGGATTTAACTTGTATCTGGCTACATAGCTAACTCAAAAATGTAAAATTATGTCCAGGAGCTCAAAGCAAATTTACAGTGCACATTTCGTGTATATGTCATAGGGGACCCTACTTATCCTTGATCGTTCTTTTTTCCTGGTTCTGACTCCTGAGATTTACATCTGTCCTGGTCCTCACTTCTAAATTTTTATTTACATTTATTCTTTATCTACTTTTATAGGCTGCCCTATATTCTTGTAGAAAGAAATGGACTCTGGTCTTGTCTGTCTCACCAACCCAGCTTTTCTCACTTTCTCCTTGTTTTCTTCCCTCCCACCACACCAGCTTCCTTTCAGTTTCCAGGCCTTTCTGAACCATGTCTCATCTCAAGATCTCAGCTTTGTTAACCTTCTCTTCTGCAAACCTTCTGCCACCTTTCACATCACTGAATTCTTCTTCTTTTAGCTTTAGCGTCAGTGTCACCTCCTTGGACAGGTCGTTGTGGACCACTGTATCTCAGATGTTTTCTTAGAGGAATCTGTGAGTCAGTTTAAGTCAGCAGGCAGATGATTAAGAATTGGCTGTAGGCGGTTTTAGAGCACAACAGTTATAAATGTCTACATTCCTTAAAAAAAAAACCCAAACCTAGATTTTAGTCAGTGTCTGCTAACCTTGTGCTTACTCCCTTGGCTCATGGTGGGCCTGGCCTTTTTAGTCCCTCTGTTCTGGCTTCAGGAGAACATGACTCCATCTTGACTTTCAGCTCCAGGCTTCTGCTGCTGTGTTTTGGTGACACATTCAGAATTAATAGGCAAGCATGTAGGTTTTTAAAAAAAGAGTAAGGACAGACTCTTAAAGTGAGCAGTAGTTTGCAGAATTATCTGAAAGCTTTAAACCCAATCTGAAAGTATTAGCTCACTTTCTGGCTTAATAGGTTTTAAGGGTACCCTTTAAAAGAAGGCAGTGTAGCTATGTTTAGGGGAAGAAATAAAGGGATAATTGTAATTTCTAAAAATACTACTGCTTTTTTTTTCACACTCCAATGGATTTCAACAAAAATGCTGAAAGCCTTTGTGGAACATTATTCTTCTAATCAGGGACAAGTGGGAAATTTTAAGTAGCTGTTCAAATCGAAATCATGCCTGTGTCTGTCCTATGAAGTGACAGATACAGGTTTCCCTTCAGACGGAGGTTTGTTTTTCCCATTCCTCCTTGGCCAGGATAACTTGAAACGGTCTGTCTGCCAGCATGAAAATCAAGGGGGTGGATGGAGGGGCCAGGATGTTGCTGTAGGAAAATGAAGTACATTCTTAGAGTGCTTTTGGGGAGAAACAGCGGAAATATTTTTATAGTCAGCTAAGATAACAGGAAAGAGAGAGTATAGCTTTTTATGGTAGAAATCTTGAGAAACTTCACCATGCCCATATTTATGTATGAGTCATTGATATCTATTCACTTAAACTTTCAAGTCGTAGCAGAACATGTGAATATTATTATTGTAGCAGCCCACCTTTTTGAGTACTGCAAGTTTTAGAGGCCAAAGTGAATAGTGGATGCACTGAAACGCTTGACATATTTAAAACTTCCAACTTGTTCTTCCAGCATGTATCCTTTTGCTCATTTTGATTTTTTTTTTTAAGTAGTACCTTGAGATACTTGGAGTGGTTGTCACAAAATTACACTTTCTGGAATAACAGGCTAGAGGCCCCATATACCTCTTGTTATTTGCTGTAGGTCCTGGGGGACCATATGATGCAATATCAAGAATTGGGGTGATGGCCAGCAAAATGTCAGGCTGACAAGGTTATGGGGTTTCTTGGCCAGCTTTGTACATTACACCTTCTAGTTCTGTGTTCTAAATTATACGTGCCGGTATTTAGAAGATGGCGGCGTGAGCAGGGCGGCGGAAATCTCCTCCCAAAACCATGTATATTTATACAAATACAACTATTCCAAAAAGAGAGACCAGAAGATACAGGACAACACTCAGCCTGCAGCTACACCTGAGAGGACTCGGCACCTCGTGAAGCGGGTAAGATACGGAGTCGCGACCCCGTGGGACCTGAGCACTCCCCCACCCCTGCACACCGGCAGGAAGAGAGGAATCAGAGTGGGGAGGGAGTGGAAGCACAGGACCGCCAAATAACCAGCCCTGGTGATCTGCGCCGGGAGCACTGACACACATCGCGTGGAGTATCAGAGATTGGAGGGACAGAGGTGCAGGATCTGAGACGGAGAACGCAAGTGGGCTCTCTCAGCCACTCCCCGGGACAAAAGAAAAGCGCACGCTTTTTTTCTTAGGGGTCTTAAAGAGACAGGGGCCCAACGGAGGAGAAGGATTGTCCACTGCACTCAGCCAGGCAGGCTGGGAGTCCTGGGGAATTTCTGACCCCTTGGCCGGCGGCTGGGAAAAAGCAGCTGCCCCCATTCATTCCCGCCCTGGCCAGAGTCTCAAAGGGCCCAGTGGAGTGGCCGTGGCTGTGGAATAGTGGAGCAGCAGCGCCACCTACAGCATCCTCACAGAATCTACACCCAGCGGGTGGTTTTTTTGTTTGTTTCTTTTTGTTTTCTTTCTTTTTTTCTTTTTCTGACCACTTCTATTGGCATGAAAAGACAGAGGAATATGGTAAAAACAAAACTTACCCAGACACACCAGAGAGGGAGCCTGATGGGATGGACATGCACAGTCTTCCTGAAAAAGAATTCAGAACAAAAGTCATAACCATACTGATGGATCTACAGAGAAATATGGAAGAGCTAAGGGAGGAAGTGAGGGAAGTGAGGAAAGACAATGCAGAAATGAGACAAGTGATCGATGGGCTTAGCAGCAGACTGGACGAGATGCAAGAGACTGTTAATGGAATAGAAATGAGAGAACAGGAATACAGAGAAGCTGAGGCAGAGAGAGATAAAAGGATCTCTAAATATTAAGAGAACTGTGTGACCAATCCAAATGGAACAATATTCGCATTATAGGAGTACCAGAGGAAGATGAGAGAAAAAAAGGGATAGAAAGTTTCTTTGAAGAAATAATTGCTGAAAACTTCCCCAAGTTGGGGAAGGAAACAGTCTCTCAGAACATGGAAGCCTACAGATCTCCCAACACAAGGGACCCAAGGAAGACAACACCAAGACACATAATAATTAAAATGGGAAAGATCAAAGATAAGGACAGAGTATTAAAGGCAGCTAGAGAGAGAAAAAAGATCACCTACAAAGGAAAACCCATCAGACTGTCATCACACTTCTCAACAGAAACCTTACAGGCCAGAAGAGAATGGCATGATATATTTAACATATGAAACAGAAGGGCCTCAAACCAAGAATATTGTATCCAGCATGATTATCATTTAAATTGGAGAGAGGGATTAAACAATTTCCAGACAAGTGAAAGCTGAGGGAATTTGCCTTCCATAAACCACCTCTACAGGATATCTTAAATGGACTGCTCTAGATGGAAGCACTCCTAAGGCTAAAAAGCTGTCACCAGAGAAAATAAAATCATAGCAAAGAAAGCAGACCATCCAAATACTAACTAAAGGCAAAGAATAAAACACCTAGTATAGAAAGAATGGAGGAGGAAGAATAAGAAGGGACAGAAATAAAGAAACATCAGACTGTGTTTACAATAACTTAACAAGAAAGTTAAGTTACATTGTTAGATAGTAAAGAAGCAACCCTGAATCTTTGGTAACCACGAATCTAAAGCCAGCAATGGCAATAAGTACATATCTATCGATAATCACCCTAAATTTAAAAAGGACTGAATGCACCAATCAAAAGACACAGAGTAACAGAATGGATAAAAAAGCAAGACTCATCTATATGCTGCTTACAAGAGACTCACCTCAAACCCAAAGATATATACAGACTAAAAGTGAAGGGATGGAAGAAGATATTTCATGCAAACAAAAAGGAGAAAAAAGCAGGTGTTGCAGTACTTGTATCAGACAAAATAGACTTCAAAATGAAGAAAGTAGCAAGAGATAAAGAAGGACATTACATAATGATAAAGGGGTCAGTCCAACAAGAGGATATAACCATTTTAATTATATATGCACCCAACACAGGAGCGCCGGCATATGTGGAAAAATACTAAGAGAATTGAAGGAGGAAATAGAAAACAATGCATTTATTTTAGGAAACTTCAACACACCACTCACTCCAAAGGACAGATCAACCACACAGAAAATAAGTAAAGACACAGAGGCACTGAACAACACACTAAAACAGATGGACCTAACAGACATCTACAGAGCACTACACCCAAAGCCAACAGGATACACATTCTTCTCAAGTGCACATGGAACATTTTCCAGAATAGACCACATACTAGGCCACAAAAAGAACCTCAGTAAATTCAAAAATGTTGAAATTCTACCAACCAACCTGTCAGATCACAAAGGTATAAAACTAGAAATAAATTTTAGAAAGAAAACAAAAAGCCTCACAAATACATGGAGACTTAACAACATTCTCCTAAATAATCAATGGATCAATGACCAAATTAAAACAGAGATCAAAGAATATATGGAGACCAATGACAACAGCAACACAAAGCCACAACTTCTGTGGGACACAACGAAGGCAGTTCTAAGAGGAAAGTATATTGCAATCCAGGCCTATTTAAAGAACAAAGAACAATCCCAAATGAATAGTCTAAAGTCACAATTACTGAAATTGGAAAAAGAAGAACAAATGAGGCCCAAAGTCACCAGAAGGAGGAACATAATAAAGATTAGAGAAGAAATAAATAAATTTGAGAAGAATAAAACAATAGAAAAAATCAATGAAACCAAGAGCTGGGTCCTTGAAAAAATAAACAAGATAGACAACCCCCTAGCCAGAATTATTAAGAGAAAAAGAGAATCTACACACATAAACAGAATCAGAAATGAGAAAGGAAAAATCACTACGTACCCCACAGAAATGCAAAGAATTATAAGAGTATACTATGAGAATCTATATGCTAACAAGCTGTAAAACCTAGAAAAAATGGACAACTTCTTAGAAAAATACAACCTTCCAAGACTGACCAAGCAAGAAACAGAAAAACTAAACAGACCAATCACCAGCAACGAAATTGAAGCGGTAATCAAAAAACTACCCAAGAACAAAACCCCTGGACCTGATGGATTCACCTCTGAATTCTACCAGACATATAGAGAAGAAATAATACCCATTCTCCTGAAAGTTTTTCAAAAAAATAGAAGAGGAGGGAATACTTCCAAATTCATTCTATGAAGCCAGCATCACTCTAATACCAAAACGGGGCAAAGACCTCACCGAAAAAGAAAATTACAGACCAATATCCCTGATGAACGTAGATGCAAAAATACTCAACAAAATATTAGCAAACTGAATTCAAAAATACACCAAGAGGATCATACACCATTATCAAGTGAGATTCATCCCAGGGATGCAAGGATGATACAACATTCGAAAATCCATGAACATTATCCACCACATCAACAAAAAGAAGAACAAACACCACATGATCATCTCCATAGATGCTGAAAAAGCATTTGACAAAATTCAACACCAATTCATGATAAAACTCTCAACAAAATGGGTATAGAGGGCAAGTACCTCAAAATCATAAAGGCCATATATGATAAACCCACAGCTAACATCATACTTAACAGTGAGAAGTTGAAAGCTTTTCATCTAAGATCGGGAACAAGACAGGGATGCCCACTCTCTCCACTGTTATTTAACATAGTACTGGAGCTCCTAACCACGGCAATCAGACAATACAAAGACATACAAGGCATCCAGATTGGTAAAGAAGAAGTCAAATTGTCTCTATTTGCAGATGACATGATATTGTACATAAAAAACCCAAAGACTCCACTCCAAAACTACTAGAACTAATATCTGAGTTCAGCAAAGTTGCAGGATACAAAATTAATACCCAGAAATCTGTTGCTTTCCTGTACACTAACGATGAGCTAACAGAAAGAGAAATCAGAAAAACAATTCCATTCACAATTGCATCAAAAAGAATAAAATACCTATGAATAAATCTAACGAAGGAAGTGAAAGACCTATGCCCTGAAAACTACAAGACACTCCTAAGAGAAATTAAAGAGGACACTAACAAATGGAAATGCATCCCATGCTCTTGGCTACGAAGAATAAATATTGTCAAAATGACTATACTACCTAAAACAATTTACCGATTCAATGCAATCCCTCTCAAAATACCAACAGCTTTCTTCAGTGAACTGGAACAAATAATTGTAAAATTCATATGGAACCGCAAAAGACCACGAATAGCGAAAGCAATCCTGAGAAGGAGGAATAAAACAGAAGCAATTACATTCCCTGACTTCAAGCTCTACTACAAAGCCACAGTAATCAAGACAATTTGGTATTCGCACAAAAACAGACCCACAGACCAGTGGAACAGAACAGAAAATCCAAACATTAACCCAAACATATACAGTCAATTAATATTTGATAAAGGAGCCTTGGATATACAACGGGGAGATGACAGCCTCCTCAGCAGCTGGTGTTAGCAAAACTGGAGAGCTACATGTAAGAAAATGAAACTGGACTTCTGTCTAACCCCATTCACAAAAGTCAACTCAAAATGGATCAAAGACCTGAATGTAAGTCATGAAACCATAAAACTGTTTGGAAAAAACATAGGCAAAAATCTCTTGGACATAAACATGGGCAAAAATCTCTTGGACATAAACATGAACGACTTCTTTATGAACATATCTCCCTGGCAAGGGAAACAAAAGCAAAAATGAGCAAGTGGGACTATATCAAGTTGAAAAGCTTCTGTACAGCAAAGGACACCATCAGTAGAACAAAAAGACATCCTACAGTATGGGAGAATATATTCATGAATGACATATCCGATAGGGGGTTGACATCTAAAATATATAAAGAACTCATGCACCTCAACAAACAAAAAGCAAATAATCCAGTTAAGAAATGGGCAGAGGACATGAATAGACACTTCTCCAAAGAAGAAATTCAGATGGCCAACAGGCACATGAAAAGATGCTCCATATCACTAATTATCAAATAATGCAAATTAAAACCACAATGAGATATCACCTCACACCAGTGAGGATGGCCAACATCCAAAACACAAACAACAACAAATGTTGGCGAGGATGTGGAAAAAAGGGAACCGTCCTACACTGATGGTGGGAATGCAAATTTGTTCTACCATTGTGGAAAACAGTATGGAGGTTCCTCAAAAAACTCAAAATAGAAATACCATTTGATCCAGGAATCCCACTCCTAGGAATTTGCCCTAAGTCTTCAGCAGCCCAGTTTGAAAAAGACAGATGCACCCCTATGTTTATCGCAGCACTATTTACAATAGCCAAGAAAGGGAAGCAACCTAAGTGTCCATCAGTAGATGAATGGATAAAGAAGATGTGGAACATATACACAATGGAATATTATTCAGCCATAAGAAGAAAACAAACCCTACCATTTGCAACAACATGGATGGAGCTACACGGTATTATGCTCAGTGACATAAGCCCAGCGGAAAAAGACAAGTATCAAATGATTTCACTCATATGTGGAGTATAAGAACAAAGAAAAAAATTGAAGGAACAAAACAGCAGGAGACTCACAGAACCCAAGAACGGACTAATAGTTACCAAAGGGAAAGGGACTGAGGAGGATCGGTGAGAGAGGAGGGACAAGGGGGAAAAAGCGGCATTACGATTAGCAGACATAATGTAGGGGCGAGTACGGGGAGGGCTGTACAACATAGAGAAGACAAGTAGTGATTCTATAGCACCTCACTATGATGATGGACAGTGATTGTAATGGGGTTGTTGGGCAGGACCTGATGAAGGGGGTAGTTTAATAACCATAGTATTGCACATGTAATTGTAGACTTATGATACCAAAATAAAGTATAAAAAACAAAAACAAGAACAACAAAAAAATAAATTATACGTGCCGTAGCTAGACTTACTACTAGCATACCACACACAGCTTCTCAAGTCAGCCTTCAAGATAACTTACTCTTTTTCCTCTTCATGTGTTGAGGTTTTATAGACTATCTATCACTAGGTGTTGTTTTGAGAGTGTCATGAACTTTTGAAACAGAAAGGAACCTTTCATATTTAAATCTTTAAGTTTGTAGGTTGATTTGAAATTTGTTGTCTTTGAAATAAAAGACTAACTATAAAAAGATCCCCTGCCTCAAAAGACTCACTACGTAGTTGCTGAGCTGAGGCAAAGTACTTTGTGTTGTGATTCAGATTTTTTAAAAGGGCCTAAAGAGGAGAATAGGTACGTCTCATTCATAAGTAACGGCCTTTTATTGATTGGGAAGAGTCAAGAAGAAATTGTGTCCTTTATGACCAGAGATAGATACCAGGCTGTCAGAGTCCTGTTCCAGGGTTATTACCATACCCCCTTAGACTAGTGTAGCCCTATAAACATTTGTATGGAAGTTATCTCATGGGTTTTAAGGTAGTTAAGCTAATTAAATTTGTGTTAGAGTTCAAAATCTGCTATCGATAACATACACATCCTGTAAAAGTCCTTTGGTTAATGTTTATAAAAAGGACAGTTAGGTATCTGAAGTTAACTTCAGCATAGATTATAGGTAGTCTTCTTTGGGTGGTAGTTCAGTAAAGCATTGTAATTTAAGGTGTTAAAAATACTGAGAAAGTGTTTTTTTTTCTTTCTGTCTAACTTACCAATAACAGTTTGTTTTTTTATTAAGGTATTATTGATATACACTCTTATGAAGGTTTCACATAAAAATACAATGTGGTTACTACATTTACCCATATTATCAAGTCCCAACCCATACCCCAGTGCAGTCACTGTCCATCAGTGTAGTAACATGCCACAGATTCACTATTTGCATTCTCTGTGCTATACTGTTTTCCTCGTGATCCCCCACACCATGTGTACTAAACATAATACCCCTCAATCCCCTTCTTCCTCCCTCCCCACCTGCCCACCCACACCCCTCCCCTTTGGTAACCACTAGTTCCTTCTTGGAGTCTCTGAGTCTGCTGCTATTTTGTTCCTTCAGTTTTGCTTTGTTATTACATTCCACAAATGAGGGAAATCATTTGGCACTTGTCTTTCTCTGCCTGGCTTATTTCACTGAGCATAATATCCTCCAGCTCCATCCATGTTGTTGCAAATAGTAGGATTTGTTTCTTTCTTATGGCTAAATAGTATTCTATTGTGTATATGTACCACATCTTCTTTATCCATTCATCTACTGATGAACACTTAGATTGCTTCCATATCTTGGCTATTGTAAATAGTGCTGTGATAAACATAGGGGTGCATATGTCTTTCTGAATCTGAGAAGTTGTATTCTTTGGGTAAATTCCAAGGAGTGGGATTCCTGGGTCAAATGGTATCTCTATTTTTAGTTTTTTGAGGAACCTCCATATTGCTTTCCACAGTGGTTGGATTGAACTAGCTTACATTCCCACCAGCAGTGTAGGAGGGTTCCCCTTTCTCCGCATCCTTGCCAGCATTTGTTCTTAGTCTTTTGGATGCTGGCCATCCTCACTGGTATGAGGTGGTATCTCATCATGGTTTTAATTTTCATTTCCCTGATTTTTAGTGATATGGAGCATCTTTTCATGTGTCTGTTGGCCATCTGAATTTCTTCTTTGGAGAACTGTCTCTTCATATCCTCTGACCATTTTTTAATCAGGTTATTTGCTTTTTGGGTGTAGAGGTATGTAAGTTCTTTATATATTTTGGATGTTAACCCCTTGTCGGATATGTCATTTACAAATATATTCTCCCATACTGTAGGATGCCTTTTTGTTCTGTTGATGGTGTCCTTTGCTGTACAGAAACTTTTTAGTTTGATGTAGTCCCATGAGTTCATTTTTGTTTTTGTTTCCCTTGCTCGAGGAGATGCGTTCAGGAAGAGGTTGCTCATGCTTATATTCAGGAGATTTTTGCCTATGTTGTCTTCTAATAAGAGTTTTATGGTTTCATGACTTACATTCAGGTCCGTGATCCATTTCAAGTTTACTTTTGTGTATGTGGTTAAACAATAATCCAGTTTCATTCTCTTACGTGTAGCTGTCCAGTTTTGCCAACACCAGGTGTTGAAGAGGCTTTCATTTCCCCATTGTATGTCCATGGCTCCTTTATCATTTATTAATTGACTGTAAATGGTTGGGTTTATATCAGCGCTCTCTAGTCTGTTCCATTGGTCTATGGGTCTGTTCTTGTGCCTGTACCAAATTGTCTTGGTTATTGTGGCTTTGTAGTAGAGCTTGAAGTTGGGGAGCATAATCCCCCCAGCTTTATTCTTCCTTCTAAGGATTGCTTAGGCTATTCAGGGTCTTTTGTGGTTTCATATGAATTTTTGAATGATTTTCTCTAGATTGTTGAAGAATGCTGTTGGTATTTTGGAATTGAATTGAATCTGTAGATTGCTTTAGGCAGGATGGCCATTTTGACAATATTAATTCTTCCTATCCATGAGCATGGGATGTGTTTCCATTTATTGCTATCTTCTTTAATTTCTCTCATAAGTGTCTTGTAGTTTTCAGAGTACAGGTCTATAACTTACTTCGTTAGGTTTATTCCTACGCATTTTATTCTTTTTGATGCAACTGTGAATGGAATTGCTTTTCTGATTTCTCTTCACTACTAGTTCATTGTTAGTGTATAGGAATGCCACATATTTCTGCATATTAATTTTGTATCCCACAACTTTGCTGATTTCAGATATTAGATCTAGTAGTTTTGGAGTGGGTTCTTTAGGGATTTTTATGTACAATATCATGTCTTCTGCAAACAGGGACAGTTTAACTTCTTCCTTGCCAATCTAGATGCCTTTTATTTCTTTGTGTTGTCTGATTGCCATGGTTAGGACCTCCAGTACTATGTTGAATAGAAGCGGGAAGAGTGGGCATCCTTGTCTTGTTCCCGATCTCAAATAAAAGCTTTCAGCTTCTCGCTGTTAAGTATAATGTTGGCTGTGGGTTTGTCATATATGGCCTTTATTATGTTGAGGTACTTGCCCTCTGTGCCCATTTTGTTGTGAACTTTTATCATGAATGGATGTTGAATTGTGTCAAATGCTTTTTCGGCATCTATGGAGATGATCATGTGGTTTTTGTTCTTCTTTTTGTTGATGTGGTGGATGATGTTGATGGATTTTCGAATGTTGTACCATCCTTGCATCCTACTTGATCGTGGTGGATGATCTTTTTGATGTATTTTTGAATTCGTTTTGCTAATATTTTGTTGAGTATTTTTGCATCTATGTTCATCAGGGATATTGGTCTGTAATTTTCTTTTTTTTGTGGTGTCTTTTTTTGTGCCTGGTTTTGGTATTAGAGTGATGCTGGCCTCATAGAATGTGTTTGGAAGTATTTCCTCTTCTTCTACTCTTTGGAAAACTTTAAGGAGGATGGGAATTAGGTTTTCACTAAATGTTTGATAAAATTCAGCAGTGAAGCCATCTGGTCCAGGGGTTTTGTCTTAGGTAGGTTTTTGATTACCAGTTCAATTTCATTGCTGGTAATTGGTCTGTTCAGATTTTCTGTTTCTTTCTGGGTCAGCCTTGGAAGGTTGTATTTTTCTAGAAAGTTGTCCATTTCTTCTAGGTTATCCAGTTTGTTACCATATAATTTTTCATAGTCATCTCTCATAATTCTTTTTATTTCTGTGGTGTCCATAGTGAATTTTCCTTTCTCATTTCTGATTCTGTTTATGTGAGTAGACTCCCTTTTTTTCTTGATAAGTCTGGCTTGGGGTTTATCTATTTTGTTTATTTTCTCGAAGAACCAGCTTTTACTTTCATTGATTCTATTGTTTTATTTTTCTCGATTTTATTTCTGCTCTCATCTTTATTATGTCTGTCCTTATACTGACTTTGAGCCTCATTTGTTCTTCTTTTTCTAGTTTCATTAATTTTGAGTTTAGACTGTTCATATGGGATTGTTCTTTCCTGAGGTAAGCCTGTATTGCAATATACTTTCCACTTAGCATGGCCTTCACTGCATCCCACAGATTTTGTGGTGTTGAATTATTGTTGTCATTTGTCTCCATATATTGCTTGATCTCTGTTTTTATTTGGTCAGTGATCCATTGATTATTTAGGAGCATGTTGTGAAGAATCTCCACGTGTTTGTGGGATTTTTCATTTTCTTTGCATAATTTATTTCTAGTTTCATACCTTTGTGGTCTGAGAAACTGGTTGGTACAATTTGAATCTTTTTGAATTTACCAAGGCTCTTTTTGTGGCCTAGTATATGATCTATTCTTGAAAATGTTCCATGTGCACTTGAGAAGAACGTGTATTCTGCTGCTTTTGGTTGTAGAGTTCTGTAGATGTCCGTTAGGTCCATCTGTTCTATTGTGTTGTTCAGTGCTTCTGGCTCCTTAGTTATTTTTTCTCTGGTCGATCTGTCCTTTAGAGTCAGTGGAGTGTTGAAGTCTCCTAGAATGAATGCATTGCTTTCTAAATCCCTTTTAATTCTGTTAGTATTTGTTTCACATATAGGTGCTCCTGTGTTGGGTGCAAAGATATTTATAATGGTTATATCTTCTTGTTGGATTTGACTCTTTTATCATTATTTAATCTTCTTCTTTGTCTCTTGTGACTTTCTTTGTTTTGAAGTCTATTTTGTCTGATACAAGTACTGCAACTCCTGCTTTTTTCTCCCTATTAGTTGCATGAAATATCTTTTCCATCCTTTCACTTCTGGTCTGTGTATGTCTTTGGGTGTAAAGTGAGTCTATTGTAGGCAGCATATAGATGGTCCTTGTTTTTTTATCTATTCAGTGACTATGTATTTTGATTGGTGCATTCAATCCATTTACATTTAGGATGATTATCGATAGGCATGTAATTATTGCCATTGCAGGGTTTAGATTCATGGTTACCAAAGGTTCAGGTTAACTTTCTTACTATCTAAGAATGTAACTTATCTCACTTAATATGCTATTACAAACACAATCTAAGGGTTCTTTTTTTTTCTTCCTCCTCCATTCTTTACATCTTAGGTATCATATCCTGTACTCTTTATCTATCCTTTGATTGACTTTGGGGATAGTTCATTTAATTTTGCATTTGCTTATTAATTAGCTGTTCTACTTTCTTTACTGTGGTTTTATTACCTCTCGTGACAGCTATTAAACATTAGGAACACTTCCATCTATAGCAGTCTCTCTAAATTACACTGTAGAGAGAGTTTGTTGGGAGGTAAATTCCCTCAGCTTTTGCTTATTTGGGAATTGTTTAATACCTCCTTCAAATTTAAATGATAACCTTGCCAGATAAAGTATTCTTGGTTCAATGCCCATCTGCTTCATTGCATTAAATACATCATGCCACTCCCTTCTGGCCTGTAAGGTTTCTGCTGAGAAGTCTGATGATAGCCTGATGGCCTTTCCTTCATATGTGATCTTGTTTCTCTCTCTGGCTGCTTTTAATAGTCTGTCCTTATCCTTGATCTTTACCATTTTAATTACTATATGTCTTGGTGTTGTCTTCCTTGGGTCCCTTGTGTTGGGAGTTTGGTGCATCTCTATGGCCCGAGAATCTGTCTCCTTCCCCAGATTGGGGAATTTTTCAGCAATCTCCTCCTCAAAGACGCTTTCTATCCCTTTTTCTGTCTCTTCTTCTTCTGGTACCCCTAGAATGCAAATATTGTTCCGTTTGGATTGGTCACACCATAGTTCTCTCAGTATTCTTTATTTCTTAGAGATTGTTTTTTGTGTCTGTGCCTCAGCTTCTTTGTATTCCTCTTCTCTAGTTTCTATTTCATTTTTCATCTCCTCCACAATATCCAATCGGCTTTTAATACCCTCCATTGTGCTCTTCAATGATTGGATCTCCGACCGGAATTCATTCCTGAGTTCTTGAATATCTTTTCTTTCCTCCATGAGCATGTTAATGATTTTTATTTTTAACTCCCTTTCAGGAATAGTCATGAGGTCGATGTCATTTAAATCTTTCTCAGGAGTTGTATTAATAATTTTACTCTGAACAGGTTCCTTTGGCATTTCATATTTGTATATTACACCCTCTAGTGCCCAGAAGCTCTACTCCCTGGAGCTGCTCAGCCCCTGAAGCAATGTTGGGGGTTGCAGGGGAGTGGTATTGGTCCCTGGGGGAAGGAAAGAGCTGTTTCCTGCTTCCTGGCTGGTATGCCTGTCTCCACTGCCTGAACCAGTGGTCCAAGCACACAGGTATAAGACTCTGTGCTTTGCATTTGTAGTTGCTGTCAACAGATCTTCCCTGGGGCCGGGCTAATGCCAGGGTAGGGTTTGCTGTTTTGTGAATCAGGTAGGCCTGTCTGGGAGAAAGGTGCAGTAGGCTGTGTATCATGGCGGGGGTCCTTGGAGCTGTTTACACAGCCAGGGAGCTGGAGCACTGGAAGGTCATCTAAGGAGGAAGCGTTCCTTTTCCTCCTTAAATATGAGAGTCTGTATGGTAAAACTCCCAACCTGCTGGGCAGAGTGCATCTGGACAATTTTGTCTGCCTGTCCTGTCTCCTGACCAGTAAGCTCTGTGCAATCCTTGCCCCTTTAGCAGCCCTCTTGCTAAGAGCTTCCTTGTTAGGAAGTCTCTCAGACTGCCCACCTTTCTTTTGTCCCAGAGCAGCTGGATATCAATGCATGCTTTCCACAAGCAGCTGGAATCTCAGTCTCTCCAGGAATTCTGCCTGTCTTAGCTTTCCAACCCTGTAATCACAAGAGTATCATGGAAGCACCATGAAATGTAGGTTTGTGCTCCCAGAGCAGATCTTCAGAGTTAGGTATTCAGCAGTCCCAGGCCTCCACTCCCTCCCTGCTCTGTTTCTCTTCCTCCTGCTGGTGAGCTAGGGTGGGGGAAGGGCTTGGGTTCCACTGGGCCACAGCTTTGGTACATTACCCTGTTCTGTAAGGTCTGCTCTTTTCTCCAGGTGTATGCAGTCTGGCGCAGTCCCCTTTCCTTTTGCTCTTTCAGAATTAGTTGTATTAATTATATTTTTGTATTATATGCGGTTTTAGGAGGAAACCTGTGTCTCACCTCTCACGCTGCCATCTTTAGTCCCCCCATAGCAGTTTAAACATGTTCGATTTCTTCTCATTGGATGGATAACTTATGGTATGGATGAGTATCTGTGCCTTAGTGAATTGTCATATTCCTTTCCATGTTTGTATCTAGTAGCTTGTCCTTTGTGCTTTCAAAATGTGCAATATCAGAGTTCTTTAAATGCCATGTCCTCTGGGAAATCTTCATTGTTTTCATCATAACCTCTTTCTAGTTTCACTTCAAGTGTTAATATTTTTCATTCCAAAAGCTGACATACCTACTGGGGTAAAACATACCAAGATGAAGCCCCCGACCTCCCAGACCTCCAAGTGAATGAGACATAGTGAGTAGCCCTACTGCTGTAATGCAGTAAGGTCAGTGAGTGAGAGTCCATGGAACACAGAGGAGGGGTGCCAAACCTAGATGAGGGACAACTGGAGATGCTTCTAGAAGAAGTGAGATTTTAAGCAGGGAGTAGAAGATAAGCAGGAGCTAGGTAGGTAAGGGAGGCCGAAGACAAAGAGTGTTCTAGACCAAAGGCACAGATGGATTGAAGCCTGAGAGGGCCCTGCACACTGAAGAACTGAATAAAGTTCAGTGTAGCTGGATTGTAGAGACTGAGGTCAGTTTGGTAAGTGATGAGGTTTCAATGGGATGGACCCGGTGACAGGAAAGAAGGAGACATGTGTGATGAAAGTTGAGAAGGGAGGACTTCCAGGACCGGATGTTTGGATGGGTAAAGCGAGGGAGGAGCAGTCATGTTTCTGTTAAGGACCACTCAGTGAATGAAGGTCATAGGGGGAAGATGGCGAGTTCAGTTTTGCACATTTTGGGTTTGAATTGCCTGTGGCAAATCTACATGGAGATATACGTATGGACCAGCTCAGCAGGTATCTCTGGTTAGGAAATAGGAATTTGGGTGGCACCAGTATTATGACAGAATAAAATCATGGAGGAAGAGCTTGAAGAGTTAGAGAATTTAAGTGTAAACCTTAAAGCCCATCAGGATTTAAAAGACAAGTAGAGAGAGTGGACTCTTCAGAGAATGTGGAGATGCAGTGGGCAGAGAGGAAGGAGCAAACCAGATGAGATGTTATGGCAGCCAGGGGAAGACTGAAATCCATCCACTGGATTTAGCAACATGGGACACTTAGTGACCTTAGTAAGACTGGTTTCTGTGTAGAAAAGGAGTGTGGAAGGGGAAAGGCAGCCTGGCCCTGGCTAGACTGTTGTGAATGGAGAAGTGAACAGTTTTGGAAAGTTTGGTCATGGAGGAGAGGATTTAAAGAGGGTAGAAACTGAAAGGAAATGGAGTTGAGGGACTTTTATTTTTTAAGCTGGTAGAAATCTGACCCACATTTAAAGGCTGATAGGAAGAAATCATTAAGAGGTTGGTCAGAAGCTGAGTTTAGCCAGAATTTAAAAGTCTTAAAATTCTTTACCCAATGTGTTCTTTTATCTTTCAGTATTCTAAATAAATTGAATTCCAAACTACTAATTACTCTGCTACTTCTGTGGTCTTGTTATCCCAACGAGATTGCAAATTCCTGTAAAGCAGGATTCAAACTAATCTCCTCCCTTATGACGGGTAGCACTTAGTTCAGTGTCTTACACAGAGAAAATTCTCAACAGATGTTATTTTTAGCAGACTCATTTGTTTATTCATTTTTCCTTTGAGTAAACGTTTAATGTCCACTATGTGTCAGACACATAATATTAATATTCTAGGTGCTGAGGGCATAAAGTTCACTAAGCTAATACATACCCCCATTTCTCAAGGACTTTATAATCTAGGGATACAGTTAATAAACTAGTAATTAAGTAGGGAAGCAAAATGATTACAGAATGCAACAAGTCCTTAAAAGGACACTGGGATAGACAATAATCCTGAGCAGCTACTTTATATACACAAATATTTATTTATTTTTATTTTTTTTAATATAATTTATTTTATTATCATTAATTTACAATTACATGTGCAATATTACGATTATTAAACTACCCCTTCATCAGGTCCCCCCCACCAACCCCATTACAGTCACTGTCCATCAGCGTAGTGAGATGCTATAGAATCACTACTTGTCTTCTCTGAGTTGTACTGCCCTCCCCGTGCCCCCCCAACATTATATCTGCTAATCGTAATGCCCCTTTTTCCCTCTTATCCCTCCCTTCCCGCCCATTTTCCCCAGTCCCTTTCCCTTTGGTAACTATTAGTCCGTTCTTGGGTTCTGTGAGTCTGCTGCTGTTTTGTTCCTTCAGTATTTTTTCTTTGTTCTTATACTCCACATATGAGTGAAATCATTTGATACTTGTCTTTTCGGCTTGGCTTATTTCACTGAGCATAATACCCTCTAGCTCCATCCATGTTGTTGCAAATGGTAGGATTTGTTTTCTTCTTATGGCTGAATAATATTCCATTGTGTATATGTACCACTCTTCTTTATCCATTCATCTACTGATGGACACTTAGGTTGCTTCCATTTCTTGGCTATTGTAAATAGTGCTGCAATAAACATAGGGGTGCATCTGTCCTTTTCAAATTGGGCTGCTGCATTCTTAGGGTAAATTCCTAGGAGTGGAATTCCTGGGTCAAATGGTATTTCTATTTTGAGTTTTTTGAGGAACCTCCATACTGCTTTCCACAATGGTTGAACTAATTTGCAGTCCCACCAGCAGTGTAGGAGGGTTCCCTTTTCTCCACATCCTCGCCAACATTTGTTGTTGTTTGTGTTTTGGATGTTGGCCATCCTCACTGGTGTGAGGTGATATCTCATTGTGGTTTTAATCTGCATTTCTCTGATGATTAGCGATGTGGAGCATCTTTTCATGTGCCTGTTGGCCATCTGAATTTCTTCTTTGGAGAAGTGTCTATTCATGTCCTCTGCCCATTTCTTAATTGGATTATTTGCTTTCTGTTTGTTAAGGTGCATGAGTTCTTTATATATTTTGGATGTCAACCCTTTATCAGATACGTTTTTTATGAATATATTCTCCCATACTGTAGGATGTCTTTTTGTTCTACTGATGGTGTCCTTTGCTGTACAGAAGCTTTTCAGCTTGATATAGTCCCACTTGTTCATTTTTGCTTTTGTTTCCCTTGCCCGGGGAGATATGTTCATGAAGAAGTTGCTCATGTTTATGTCCAAGAGATTTTTGCCTATGTTTTTTTCTAAGAGTTTTATGGTTTCATGACTTACATTCAAGTCTTTGATCCACCTTGAGTTTACCTTTGTGTATGGGGCTAGAGAGTAGTCCAGTTTCATTCTCTTACATATAGCTGTCCAGTTTTTCCAACACCAGCTGTTGAGCAGCTACTTTATATATATATATATTTTTTTTTTCCCGTGAATTCTTGCCATTGTTGGGAGAGAACAGCCATGAGCAAATGAGTTAAGATGGGGAGAAAAAGATGGTGAATAACAGAGACTGTTTTTTCCATAGTGTAGTTACTCCTTTGTTTACATATCTAAAGTCAGTAGGGAGATAGGACGGCTGTAATAGGCTGTGTGCATTGGTTGGTTGGTACCTAGGATTTGAGAAAATAACCAACTTCCCACATTTTCTTTTCTCCCTGTCAGTAATTTGCCATCTTCCATGTATGAATGGCGGCCAGTGCAGTTCAAGGGACAAATGCCAGTGCCCTCCAAATTTCACAGGGAAGCTTTGTCAGATCCCAGTCCATGGTGCCAGCATGCCTAAACTTTATCAGCATTCCCAGCAATCAGGCAAGGCATTGGGAACGCATGTCGTCCACTCTACACACACGTTGCCTCTGACCATGACCAGCCAGCAAGGAGTCAAAGGTAAGCTTATTATTTTCATTCTTCCCACTCATCACACCTCTGTTACCTTGCCAAACCCATACAGAAGGAAGTATCTGCTGATGGCCAGGGCTGGTGGTGGAATAGAAAGGAGTAGATGATATGTGGCGTGAAAAATGGCAGTAGGGACAGAATAGGGACCCAGGTTTGTGGCTATTGTATTTTCTAGGCCGTAGGGATTTGACATCTAGGAAATAAGAAGAAGAAGCCCATTGTTCCCTGGGACTCTGAGTACCAAGATCTGTTGGACATCCATGACACTGTTCTGGCAGGAACTGGAAAGTAGAAAGTGAGCAAGGTGGTGTTCTGGCCCTTGCAGTAGTGATAAACTTGTGAATCATACAGTACCTGCTGATGAATACCAACTCTATTTTGCAGTTGGTTTTAGTTACAAACAATCATTTAACGTCACCAAGCTTCAATTTATTATCTGTAGAGGAAGGTAAACTAGGTCACTTGGAGCTTAGAAATTCTATGCCTAATGCATACTTTGAAACTTGGCATCTCTTGTACATACACAGTTTTTCAGAAGGGGTCAGACAAGTGTCATTGGCCCTTATTCTTGAACACCTGATTGTTAGCATCAGAAAATGAAATTTTGTTTGAGAGCTGCAGACAGTAAACACAGATAGAAAAAGTCACACTTTGGTATTACATGGATGTGTGTCCCAAGAAGCACAAAAGTATGTACACACTGTGTTGTCTAAGGGCGAGAGAATTACGCTTTGTGAAATTTATTTCCTCTTTTGATGTAAAAGTAAACCCTACAATTTCTACAGTAGAAACCTTGAGAGAAATTCGAAAGTAATCAAACTTTTGAGTCTTTATAATTATCATTTGATAAAAACATGCCCACCTGTGACCACAAGGAACATGAATTTCATAGTTAACTGACTTTCTTGAAAAAAATATTTTTGAGGCTTAAATTTCTCTTTATAATTGTAGTTTTAGTTTTTAAAATACATAAATTCAGGTTTAATCTTTTTGAGTATACCCTTTTATTCTCAAGAATTTTGATGGCTAGGTAGAAATATATGCCATATATGCATAATTTATGCTGTGTGAAATGCATATGCATATAAGTATATGTGTGTATAAAATTTCTTTGATGCTGACTTGCATGTTAATTATTCATGACTAAGTTTTTCTCCCAATCTGTTTCAGTGAAATTTCCTCCCAACATAGTCAATATCCACGTGAAGCACCCCCCTGAGGCTTCAGTCCAGATACATCAGGTGTCAAGAATCGATGGCCCAACGGGACAGAAGGTAAAAGAAGCTCGACCAGGCCAATCCCCAATCTCTTACCAAGGGCTTCCTGTCCAGAAGACCCAGACAATCCATTCCACACACTCCTCTCACCAGCAAATCATTCCTCATGTCTATCCTGTGGCTGCTAAGACACAGCTTGGCCGGTGCTTCCAGGAAACCATCGGGTCACAGGTAAGCAACATTGCCCCGCCCATTTTAGTAATATCTTCCAGATATAGTCTCATTTTAAAAGGAAAACCAGACTTGCCTATTAATAAAATGATTTACTGTAGTTGGCAAACAGATCCATAGACCTGTTTTTGTAAATAAAGTTTTATTGGAACACAGCCACATACATTCATTTATGGATGGTCTATGCCTGCTTTCAAGCTATTGGCAATAGAATTGCATAGTTTCAATGAGACCATATGATCTGCAAATCCTAAAATATGGTTCAAAAAGTCCTTTACAGAAAAAGTTTGCCAACCTCTGATCTATAAGGTAATTTTAAGTAGTGAACTTTGAGAAATTCTGCTGGAAGTCCATGCTTGTCTGTTCATGTTATTTTCAGTTAAGTTAATCTGTGTATAAAACATGTCAGCATGAGAAATGGTACATGAGATATACTCTGCACAGTGCTTGGAAATATTTATGGCTTCTGCTGCAATGGTTTTAATAGTTTGCAGGTTACTAGCTGTAGTTGAGTTTTGAACCCATCATGCAATAATAATTTATCATCTTTTATTTTCTGCTGATACAAATTCATAACTAGAATGGCAAAGCATGAGTTGTTTAAAGTGCATTTTACATATCACTGGATTTACCTGTTACTTCAGGCCTATGTTTGTATTACAAAATGGGAGAAAGGCTGAGTTTTCTTTAAAACTCATCATTGAATGTACATAGTGCAGGCAACATTAAGATATTGGTTCCTTTCCCTCAACCACTGGGTTGAAGTAAAAGTTAAAGGTTAAGTGATAATGACGTAACTTTGTCCTGTGGTTCTCCTCCTATCATATGATTGGGTTTGAATCCCCCATAAAGAGAGTAAATGAGGTACATTTACTATTATTTTTCCATTTGTACCTGAATATAATAAAAATGAGTGCATGAAATATTTGTAGGTGATAGAATCAATTGCTTTAGAGACCTTGGAAATATTTTTAGGTACTGGGAAAGTCCAGAGACAGAAGGCAAAGTTGGTTTGTAGACCCAAATGGAAAGAACACCCATAAGATCTTTAGAGCCATGGGTCCAGCTCTTAGTAGTAGGGAGCCAGCTTCCTTAAGTGTAAGGTGGAGGCAAGAATATAGGATGTTTTCAAGATTAGACTAGGTAATGTGAACACTGCTTTGCAAAAATTACAGCTTAGATGGTACCTGTCAGAGTCAAACCTTAACAAACAGTGTAGGTGATTGGTTATGTCATATAATTTCAGTAAGACAAGGAACGGTTGATCCCCCAAACACAACCTTTGTCTGACTGTGGATACCTGAAATGTTGACTTAAAGGGGACCTTTTCATTCTTCAGTTGAAGACCAGGTCTAAGCAAGTGCTTTTTGGAAAAGGATCATTGTCAATTTAAAGTTAGCTTCTAACTTTAAAGACTGGATTTTTGTGCTAAGGGTGGATTTTGAACGGGGCTGCAGATAACTTCATACACTTCACAGTTTTGCCCTTGACTAGCCTTGGGGAGGAAGAAGCCATTTGCGGTTGTTCAATCATTCCAGCTTAGGTTGTTCATGAGAAAGGAAAAAACAGGTCCTTTTAAAACCATGTGCTCAGTATCTTCTCTCTAGTTTCCAATTTGGAACACAGATGATAAAAAGCAAGAAAATGAGATTTTAATAAACATATTATTCTTGAATAATAGTGGGCCAATGATTGCTGGCTAGGAAGGATAAAAATAAATTATATACTTTTAAGCCTAAACTGGACTATACAATCAAAAAAAATTAGAGTTACCCAAATAATTCAAACTCAGTGGAATACTTTGGTCTTACCTGGATACTTTCATGTGTATCACTTATAAACAGCTTCAGAGTAAGACCTCTTTTCAGAAAATATTCTCAGAATATGTTTATTTGCCTTCCTATTGGTGAGGAATGTTGCTGGTTGCCTATGATTGCCCAACTAATTTGTGCAATTACAATCAGCCAGTCACCAAAAAAACACATTACTGGCAAATAGACAATAGTACTTAAGATGTTTCCTGCAAAGGTGTCTGAAAATATTTGCACTTTCTTGTTATGTTTGGTTTGCAAACATAGCTTCAGAAGAGGTGTAGCCAGATTTTAAATGAATGGTAGAAACAATTGCATAAATGCTCACTAGTGCTCTGCTCAGTAGGAACACCTGTATTAACTACAGATTTCAACTGCTGAGACTTTTAATGCCATAGAGTTATCAGTAAGTAACACCTATGTTTTTGTGTTGACATGAGACATCACATATAGAACAATCTGGCAGAAACAGTTCTTGTTTCTATGGCACATTCTAATCATTAGGCCTTAAACTTGGGGTTAAAAACCCAAGGTGAACTTTAGTCAGGGTATTTCAATTCAGAGAACTTCATAGAGAAGAACTTTAGGAACTGCTTGGACTATGGAGAAAAGTGGATTATTGGAAAGGGGGAGAATAATTAAAAAAAGGAGAGAGACCATTGCAAGAAATGGATAAGGGAGAAATGCCGTAAGTGGCCTGAGAAGTGAAATAGCTTGGGATTCCCGGCACACACCTGCATCAGTATGAAGCTTCTTAACACCTGAGCCACAGTGCAATATAAATGGTGTCAGTACAAAAATACCGTGAAGCCTTCTGACCATGCAGTCAAACTCAGAATCATTAAGAGCAGGACAGCTGACATGTGCCTCCTGGTGTGGCACAGCATGAAGTTCACACATCATCCTTGAAGTATTCTTGCTAAAATGTTTAACTTGAATCTAATCAAGTCTTTATACCTAACGCCCAGCTTATAGGGAGTAAAAAAACAAACTAAAAACTTCATGCACACACACACACGCAGACACACACACACACATCAGTCAGATTCATAATGTGGAATATTATTGTGTGATTTCTTCAAAAATCATATTTTAAAAAAAGCAGAATGAGTTTTTTAGAAAAGAGACTAAAGAGACACAACAACAAATTAGTGTATAAACCATAATCAAATCCTGGTTTTAAAAAATCCCCAAATCCTACTTTAAAATACATTTGAGGAGCAATTGGGGAAATTTAAAAAGGACTGGATATTAGATGATGTTTTAGAATCATTATTTTTTTAGGTGTGATGATGGTAGTACAGTTGTATAGGACGATGCTCTCTTTCTTGAGAAATGAAAGCCAAAAGTTTTAGGGGTAAATGCTATGATGTCAATGATTGACTTGTAAATGCATTTTTATACACAAATATAGCAATATTGTGACAGTTGACTCAGAGTGGTGTACAAGTGATCATTGTATTACTCTTGAATATCTCAGCATATCTGAAAATTCCTTATGAGATAAAGAAGCACAACAACGTCAAAAATTTCCTAGACTTACAAATAGAATGATATAATTTTTAAGCTGGACTTAAAAGCTGTAACTTTAATATAGTTAATGAATTTTTAGAAAATACTTTAAAAGCTTCAGTGTTTGAATGAATGGAGTGGGTGAGTGGATGCGGGGATGGTAGATATGAGGAAGCCAGGAAACAGAAATTGGCCAACTGTGAATTTTCCAGGGCCCAATCTGAGAAGTAAAGTTGAACATAAAGAGAGGAATGTAAGGGCTTTTGTGAAGGATCAAGTTATCAGGATTTGATTATGGGCTGTAGTGAAGAAAAAGGTAGTGTTGAGTTGGACTGGTGTGAACTTCCTAGCTTTGAGATTGGATAAATACTCCTATAATTGACTGACTCTTGCTGGGACGATTGTGAGGTAACGATGAGCAGCTGTATCTTCATTTTAACCAGCTCCTTCCTTGACTAACCTCAAGAATTGAGTATTCTTCAGTGTCAGTCAGGAAACCCAGTGCTATTTTAGAGAAGGAGCGAGAGGGGACAGATGGAGAAAATTCAGTGGTCAGTGAATAGAGCTCTAGTGGTGATTATTAAATTCGTGAAAACAGAGGACATTTCCTTGACTTGGATGATAAAGGGAAAGGAGTAGGAAGCTGGGACTGGAAATACCTATCATGTTTTTCACCTCGACGGAGAGTGTCAAGATTCAGAGAGGAAATCATTCCTGTTGTTTTACTATTGTAGAAAGTGATGTTTCATCTTTCAGAGTCCTAAAAATTATTTGTTCTTATGATCATATAAAGTACTGATATCCATGTGAAGTGGTCTGGGGGTTGGCATCACTAAAATCACTTTAAAGTGTTAAAATAATAGAAATTAAGGTAACAGAACAGATTGAGTGGCTAAGGGGAATGGGTTTCTCGAATGTGAGTCAGGTTTGAAATGGATAACAGATCATCATTTTGGCAGAGTTAGGTATCTGTGCTACCTGGAGTAAATAGTGGTACTCTATACATATTTGAGAACATTTCAGTTCGCTCACTGTATAGATCAAGATGGAATTACATCTCCAGTGGTTACAATTTCCAGCTTCTTTTAGGATAATCTCATGTTTTCGTGTTCTTTAAAAGTAAACATTTCCATGCTAGTTTTCATCTCTGTGCAGAGGCCAAATCTCAGGAAAATACCCATCAACTTGATTTTTGCATCACAGGGACATTGAGTATGTATACCTTTTCCATGGTACAAGGGTATCCTTTGTTTTAAACTGGTTCTCTTAACAGTGACCTGAATTTGAAACTTATTTGGCTTTTGAGTTTTTGGTTGTTTCGGACACCTTTTATTTATTGCTTAATTGGTATAGAAAAAACATTTACAGTGACCTGATCATGCCAGATGGTATGAAAAGACCTTGTCTGAGGGGTGTTCAGAATCATGATGTAGGGTCAGGGTCCAGCATCCACACTGAGTCTGCCATATCCTGGTTGGGCAATCATGTGCTCTTTGTTAAATGTGGAAACATGCCCCTTAATCAGACACAGGGGTTATGACACAGAAAACTCAAGTGCTTTAAGACCTTCCTACTGCAAATGCTAAGAGAGCAGAAAATTCCACATACAAACACCTGAATTAACTAAGAGGAACAGAAATACTGGAAAACAAGAAGTGGATATAATGAGAAGAAAAGATATTTTTAGTGTAGTGCTCTAGCACAGAAAAGATCAGATAACACAAAAATCCACTTTTCTAGCTTCAACCATAAAATCCCCTTAACAGTAAAAAAGAAAAACCCAAAAGAAACAAACTCTAAATTCTCTAAAATGTATTCTGTAGAAAAAAACAGTTTTTGATGTGAAATCCTGAAACCATTGGTAAAGCCTTTCTTTTCTTTAATTATTAGTCTTCTAAATAATAAGACCTGGGGTAGAATTGAGAGTTAAAGCAACACAAGGACTGTGGGACCCTCTTGAGGTCCCAGAAGTTGTACCAGCAGTTGTCTTTGGGCAGGAAAAATGGAAACAGATTGGGCCACTGGAGAAAGAGATGTTTAATTGGAGATGGGTCTCTTTTGGTGGATAAATTTGGTAACATCCTCAGGCTCTAAACCTTAGTGTGAGAACACACACCCACACAATTCTGAAGGACCAAACACATACACACTTAGCTTTTGTTAATTTTTTTAAAAATAACAAGCATTGGAGAAATTAACAGGAAAATATGAGCTCATCAAAGTGGAAGATATCCTAATTCCATGGCTGAAAGTACTTTTTAAAAAGAGTCTCAGTACTCTGTCCCAGGGCTTTGAAGAAAAGTATTTCTTGGTTTCTACCACACAGAAGCCAATGAGAAAGTAGGGAAACAGATGTCATGCCTGTCAATTCCACATGGCAGAAAACATAGAGAAGGATAGATACAGATGTAGACGTAGAAACAGGCTGCAGACTGAAAATCTCTTCTCAGTGATGGAAAATGTCCTCAGCTCCAATTCAGGGAGCTGGGACATGAAGTCCTGCTTAGAAACCTGTTTTTCAATTTCTACAAAATCTCCTCTGCTCAGACTATGAGTGTTACTGGCATGAGGTCTCAAGTTGTGCGGAGATACTGGTTGGGTTCTAGAAGGGATAATGCCAGACTCATTGTAACACTCTTCACATTGCTTATGCCCCTAAACTGAGTCTGTAAGCTACAAAAATAGATGAGAAGTCTAAAGAAAGAACAGCTATAAAACATGCTCCCAAAGCTTTGTGGTATTATTCCTTACGTGGGAAGGGGAACTGAGGCAGCCAGGCTGGGTCAGCAGTGGGCACAGGTGTATATATGGCCCTCTTCCATTACCCATTTCCCCAGGCCACATGCTTGTATGGCCAGGACTCTCCCTGGGGAGGTGGGCCTTCATCTCCTTGCAGGGGAGCTGCTGGGCGGTAGCTGGAGGAGGTGTGTCCGGGGCTACCAGACATCGGCCTGCTCCATGAGCTGGGAGTGCCATTGGGGTGTGCTGATTGCATTTACTGACGTTTGGCCTCCTTCAGGTGGAAAAAGTCATTAACACCAGGCACTTCCTAAGACATCCGGATTTTTCTTCAGTGTCCCACTCAAATACTCCTTTGGCATGATGTAAGAAATATTTAATTGAGTGTTAGTGAGACTGGTTGTCTCCAGAGGCTCTAAAGTGGCCGTCCCTGCCCAACTTTACCTGTGTCAACAGCAGAGGTAACACTGAAGGCGTTGCACACACCAGCGATAGGTGTTTGAGGCTCTGGTCTTGCTCCAGCACCAGATTGCCTCCATGCAGAGCCCTCCTTTGCACCAGTGCCGTCAGGGGTAAGAGCTAAAGGGAAAAGCGCAGCATGTGAAAGAGAACATGTCTGTGTGTCCCTGGGCTTCTGCCAGTGGTGGAGAGAACTGCTCGTTTTCCTTGGATTGGGAATATGGGACTGAGACATTAGGGTAATCAAAATATAGATTCTTAGAACTGAAGTAGAGTACTTCAGAGAACGGGTGCTGACTCAAACAGTGCCCTTCGTACTGCTTACCACCCGTCCTTACCCAGGCCAGTGTCTTCTGGGTACCAAAGAGCCTCAGTTTCATGCTCACTTACCTGACCTGTTTAATACACACAAGTTAATGCTTCTGTGGTCCTCCCTGAGCCCCTTCACTCAGATGTTTTTCATCTTATTGGCAACAAAAATGCCTTTATCGTGACGTGGAAGATCACATTCCATATTTTATACCTCCAGGGCTCACAAAAATAATATACCTTATTAATAATTAGACTCCTGCTTTTTCAGGGGACCAGGCATTGAAAATAATTACAGAGCTGTTCAGAGTGGAAGCATGTCACATCACCTCTGATACTGACAAAGTTAAGCAAGAAACTGTGGTCATTACATTTGAAGACAGCAGTTCTGAGTGCATTGGAAGTATTTTTAAGAGGCTGTAGTTTGAATTGGTGCTTGATGTAAGCTCTACACGTTGTGAACATGTTCAAAGAATCACAGCTGGTATTTCTAGGGCCTGATGTTGTTTCTCGGCTTTATCCATATGAGCCCTTAGAACTGAGTTTTGCTAAAATGAAGAGGAATCATCTGGTTTACTAAAACACAAACTAACAAAAACACCAATAACAGCAAAAAACCCAATCTGGAACCTGACCCATAAAGTTGTAGAGACAAAAAGCAACATTACCCTAGGTTGAGAAACTACAAAAGTAATCCCCCTACTCCAGCCTGTGCCTTCCCCAGGAAATGACGATGGATAGTGGTGTCTTTATTCTCTTGTGTTCTTTTGTGTGTAAAAGAATTTATACAAAATATGGGATATTCTGTTTCAGTGAGATCTCTTTATGAGACTGCACTTTCTCTAGTGATATGGCTGTTGGACAATTTCAAATGTTTATTTTGAAGGAATTGTTTCAGAACCAATTTTGAGCTGTACCAGAAAATTATAGTCTTTTTTGATCTTCTGTAGCTCACTCGTTTGCTATATTCTCAGTAAGTCTGAAAGCTGCCATTGCCCAATTCAGCCTCCAGCAGGGATTTGCCACCATTGAGGACATTTTTTTTTTATGTCTTCTCTGTTTTAATTTAATTTAATTTTTTTCCAGGAAATTTATTTTTTTTTTACAGTTTATTTTGGTATCATTAATCTACAATTACATGTGCAATATTATAGTGATTAATCTACCCCCTTCATTAGGTCTCCCCAACCAACCCCATTACAGTCACTGTCCATCAGCGTAGTGAGATGCTATAGAATCACTACTTGTCTTCTCTGAGTTGTACAGCCCTCCCCATGCCCCCCCAACATTACATCTGCTAATCATAATGCCCCTTTTTCTCCCTTGTCCCTCCCTTCCCACCCATCCATCCGAGCCCCTTTCCCTTTGGTAACTATTAGTCTGTTCTTGGGTTCTGTGAGTCTGCTGCTGTTTTGTTCCTTCAGTTTTTTTCTTTGTTCTTATACTGCACATATGAGTGAAATCATTTGGTACTTGTCTTTTTTGGCTTGGCTTATTTCACTGAGCATAATACCCTCTAGCTCCATCCATGTTGTTGCAAATGGTAGGATTTGTTTTCTTCTTATGGCTGAATAATATTCCATTGTGTATATGTACCACATCTTCTTTATCCATTCATCTAGTGATAGACACTTAGGTTTCTTCCATTTCTTGGCTATTGTAAATAGTGCTGCGATAAACATAGGGGTGAATCTATCTTTTTCAAACTGGGCTGCTGCATTCTTAGGGTAAATTCCTAGGAGTGGAATTCCTGGGTCAAATGGTATTTCTATTTTGAGTTTTTTGAGGAAACTCCATACTGCTTTCCGCAATGGTTGAAGCAATTTGCATTCCCACCAGCAGTGGAGGAGGGTTCCCTTTTCTCCACATCCTCGCCAACATTTGTTGTTGTTTGTGTTTTGGATGTTGGCCATCCTCACTAGTGTGAGGTGATATCTCATTGTGGTTTTAATCTGCATTTCTCTGATGATTAGTGATGTGGAGCATCTTTTCATCTGCCTGTAGGCCATCTGAGTTTCTTCTTAGGAGAAGTGTCTATTCATGCCTCTGCCCATTTCTTTTTTTTTTTCTTTTTTCTTTCATTTTTTTTTAACAGCTCAAGTATTGCTGAGAGAGCACCTCTCACATTTATTGATCAAATGGTTGCTAACAACAATAGAATTCTGCATAGGGAATCAATTATCATTAATGAACTCCAAGCTTAATTCTCAACAGTCTCCAATCTTTTGGAGCATAATGAACAAATTCCAATACAGTGAACAAGGTCCCACAAGGTGAACAATGCAAGGAACATAGCGAACAAGTTCTCACAGGTGAACAATGCAAAGGCAGTCATATCAGATAAACTAATTCAGTTACTATAATCAATCAGGTCAACTATGATTATTCATATAATTTTTATACTTAAATTATAAGTGAATCCCACATTTCCCCCTTTTTTGTTTTAATTGACGCAAATGCATATGCATATATTTGTGGAAGGTACCAGAATAATGATTAGCTGGGCTCGGCCTGTGACATAGCTTGTCACAGGCAATGTCTGTCTCGTCTGGAGGGGTGAGGTTCTATGCCTCACCTCAGTTGGCCCCCGTGTTGCTCACCTAAGGTCCCTTGCGACTGTGCCTGTCTTAGGTTGTTCCTCCCATGAGGAATCTTACCTGTCTCTGGCTAACCAGCCATCCATTGAGGACATATTTAAAATAATGTCCTCAGCCCTGAAGGGCATTCTAAAATCCAAGAAGGGAGGAGTTCCAAATATTTTGAACCCAAACAGCAATGCTTTTAAGATGCCACTCTGAAGAGTTTAGAATGCACACGCTTTACAGAGCTGTTAAGAAAATGCTCTGAACATTTTGTGGCTTTGAGGCACATATCTTTGTAAGACAATTATAAGATTGATAGCTGATAGAGAACATTCACTTTCACAACCTTACTTGAATTTCAAAACAAGGAAAAGTGAGTGTTGTTATCTCCCATTTATTAAGTGAAACTTGAGCCTCTGAGAGGTTGGACTAGCTATGTTGATATTCCCAAGCCCAAAGCTCTTTTCCCATTTTGGCAAACTTACCATATCTCTCGCCCTCAGTTTCTTGATTTTTCAAATACCTGGTTGGCTGAGAAGACCACCAAGGCCTATTTTAGTCCCGCAGTCCTCTGACTGAGACACTTTGGACATCTTTCTTCCTTTCCACAATCGTAGGTGCCCCTGGTAGTAACGTATGCACAGGCTCACAGGGAAAACGGTCCAAACATAAAATATGGTCAATATCTAGAATGAACTCTCCATTCACCCTGACCTGAGAGACTCCTCTCAAGGGGTGGCTCCTCCACAAAGCCTTCTAGAGCCTTCTTCAATCCACTTTGTTCGCTCCTCTCTGAACTCTTCCCCAACATAGAATTTGATAAGGCTATTTGAATTTAATTATCTTAAATGTGTTAATTTTGTGCCTCTTTCCTCTTTCCTAAAAGCCTGTGCTCTTTATGAGGGCAGGGCCACTTAGGAATTGAGCTCAGTGCTAGGCACAGATGAGTAGTTGGTAAATATATTAGTACTAGTCAGGTTAGCTGAGGTTGTGCCGTAGTAATAAATTAACACAACAAAAATGGATACGTGCACATGCTGCATGCCTAGGGGTGAGCAGGGAGCTCTGTGCTGCATGGCTCCCAGGAGACTCAGGCTGATAGTGGCTCTACTATGTTAGTGCCATGCTATCCAGGACAGGTGGCTGCCTCAGTTTCCACAGCAGGAGAAGGGAGGTGCTGCAAGGGACACTCATCCCTTTTCCCACTTGGCCCTGCTTAACTGTTGGTGCTGTGGACTGAACTGTGACCCTTCCAGAATTTGTATGTTGAAATCTTAACCTCCAATGGGACTGTATTTATAGGAGATAATTCAGATTAAATGAGGTCATAAGGGTGGGGCCCTGATGTGATAGGATTAGTGTACCTAAAGAAGTGACACCAAAGAGCTCACTCTCTCCCCCATGTGGGGACATGTCAGGTGGGGACATCCTATAAGCCAGGGAGAGAGATCTCAGCAGAATTGACCATCCTGGTACCCTGCTCTTGGACTTCAAGCCTCCAGAGCTGTGAAAAAATGAACACATAGCCCAATACCCACTCCGTGGTGTTTTGCTATGGCAGTCCCCACCGACTAATACAGCCTGGAAGCTGGGATATATGGGAAAACAGGTGGTTCTTTGATGGGCAGTAAGTGCTCCCACCACAAGTGGCAGAGCGGTGGGCAAGACAGACATGCTTGCAGGCAACTAAAGACACCTATAAATATGATTTGTGGCATTGAGTTTTTCTACACTATTTGCAATCAAACCATAGGTAATTCTTAGTTTTCAGTGCCGTGTGCGTACTTGAATGAGACACAGAAAAACTGAAGGCTTAGTCAAATGAGGCATCTGTTAAAATGTACAGCGCTGTGAGGCCCTTAATGTTTTTTTTTCCTTTCAGTATCTCTACAGAGACAAAAAGAAAACTGACAAGGGTGAACCTTAATATAGAAAATTTCTCTCAATGCAGTTGTAGAAATACGCATTGCAAAAAATAGGCCTTTATGGATATCATTTGGGACTGATCTGGTTGCTATAGTAAGAATAACGATGCCTCTATGCCCATTTTTACTTCTTTCTTTGATGTAAGTTCATCTTTTTAGACACATCCTTGGTAATGGAACTTAGAATAAATTTCATACCTTACCATCTACTAGTAAGATTTATGATGTGACTTGTGTTGTTTTGGAGCAAGGAAAGGCTGATGAGAATTATGATGTCAGAATATAATCATGACAATACTTACTCTTTTTTCAATTTAAGAATGGCAAGAAACCCATATCACAAGCTGGCAAATTTGACTCAAGTCATTGTAGAGGTGGAGAAAATAAACAGCCCAGATTTAATCTTTTCTTTAGAAAAGATGGCAAATAGAATTGGGAGTCTCATGCTTAAGAATATTTCTCCCCTTGTATGTTGCTTTAAAACCATTTTTGCCTGGTGTAACTTCTAAAATACCATTTCATGAACTAGAGTAGTTGTCTGGAATTCCTTGAAGCCCATGGTTTGGCTTCAGCAGGCTTTAAACAAATACACTGTCAGAAATCAATATGGATACATTTCCAGCAGTTAATGCCCTAGTCACAGTAGATACTCTGTAAAATCAATAGCCTGAAATATCAGAGGATTATGGTGGTATCAGATACCCCAAATACCTAACATTGTTTTAATTACTCTAATAAAAGAAAGCTGGTGGACTTTATAAAAAAAGAAAAAACCTTGCCTATGAAGAATGTTCTGCTTAAGCCAAAGCAAATTTTTTACAAGTTCTTTTAGAAAATCTGGAAGTATTTAAGCATTTTCCTCTTCATATGAGACAATGCCTGTTAGCCTGCCAGTACTCCATCATACAATACTCTATGACAACAGGCTTTTTGAACAACTTGATCGAATATGTTGCTCTGTTCGCATTAGTGATAGGGTTCAGATATTTGGATCCTCTTTCTATTGGCACACAGAGATAAACATATTTAATGTTCTAGTGCATGGACATTGAAGAGCTCGCTGAGGTTTTCCAGTTTAATTTGAAACTGTAGTCGGCCCAGATGCTAGAAAACGCCACTTGGAGCTTGGGAGATGGGCAGAAGTCTCTTTGTCAGACTGGAGTTGTGTTTGTATCATAGTGAAAAGATCAATGATAGGAATACAGAAAAGCTATGACAGAATTTTGGATTAATCCAACTCATTACACACAGTGAGAACTGTCCCCATAAGGAACCTCATTATGATTCTTATGGAAAGAAGTCCAAGATTTCCAAAAATGGGATTCACATTCCTAAGCCAGATTCATAGTACTGAAGGTGTAGCTTCTGTTTGCCAGAATGCCTCAAAGTTTTGTTGCCGGATATTATATCTATATCCCATGTAATTACAAATCCTCAACTTCTGGGTTGAGGTAGAGGTGAGCATGGCACCTACACAGGTGTAGTCATTTATGGGACACCTGTGTAGTGTGGATTGCTCTACCACAATGTGACTTTATAATGTGTCACAGCTCAAGGCATGCAAAGCCTGCCTCTCCATTGGCCATCTTGAATAATTTCTGGTGTTTTGCCTATAGATGATAGTATATAATTCATTCTAATTATTTCTTATAATCTAGGAAGTTGCTGTTTAAGAACCATGACTATTTTCAGGAAGATAGAGCCATCTGTTTTGTGAGTACAGGTCAGCAGGAAAGGGGTGGGCACGAAGTAGGGTCAAGAAGAGGAGGAGGTCCATGCTGGTTATCACTGATCAAGTTGGCCCAGGTTAGGGTGTAATATTAGGACTAGGAAATACGTGGCATCATGGAATCTAGTATGTCTACCTGGCAGATGGGGAATGTCTAAGGAACACTGTACTTCATAGGATTTCCTGACCTAGGAAACCATTCTGCTATTGCTCCTCGGTTCCTCTCAGCCCTGCACTGGAGGCTTCTTAAAATGATAGAATTTAGGCATATCAATGAGTATTAGCAAATAGTCTATCCTTAAAATTTTATTGATGATGAAGCTACAGTCCAGAGAAGTAATTTAATTTGCTTCACATCGTGTGTTGAGTTCATGGTTGATGAGGACTACAACTGAGGCTTTCTGGTTCCTTCTCCAATATTCTTTCTACTCTTCCATCTGGGCTCTTGTGCCATCTCCTTGCATGGAAGAGTCGCAAGAAACCCTTGCTGTCTGTATACATTGGCTCAGGCTGCTATAACAAAATACCATAGGCTGGGTGGCTTGCATGACCACAGTTTACTTTCTCACAATTCTGGAGACTGGACGTCTAAGGCCAAGGTACCAGCAGATTCGGTTCCTGGTAGGGCTGTCTACCTTTTTGCTGTTCCCTCAATGGCAGAGAGAGAAAGAGCTCTGGTCTGTTTTCTTCTCCTTGTAAGGACACCAATCCCACGATGTCTCACCCTCATGACCTCCCAAAGGCTCCACCTCCTCACACCATTACCTTAGGGGTTGAGGCTTCAACATATGAATTTGGGGAAAGCGGCATACACTCAGCATATACAAGTCATTGAGCACGACATGGCAGATACGTTCTCTGAGACCTGTCCTCGGGAGTTCCCTGTTCTGCAGTGTTTTGTGTTTGGACCATGGAAGCTTGTGGGAGGGATGCAGAGTGGGCTCTGCTATTTGGCTTCATTGTCTTGATCTTCTGGCACCAAGACACGGTGTATGACTAGAAGGGCCTAAATGTCCCCAAAGCAAAATCTGCTGCTTGAGTGTTAATACGAACTGGTTGAATTACTGTAATTCAGTGACACCGTGTTGGGTTTCTTGACTAGAATTATAATGAAACCCATGTAATTAAAAATCCTCGGAAGCATTTATTTACTAACCTCTTAGCCCTTTTGTGAAAACCTGAACATTGTAGCAAAATCTTACAAAAGCATTCTTTCTTTTCACATTTCTATATCTAACTTAGTTTTACATATCTCTTTCTGTAAGCTGAATCTGGGACACTGTATATAGTGAGTAACTGTTAGATTACTTGGTCCTTTGTTAAATAAGCCCAGGTTTTAAAATGAGGGGCCTGGTGGAAAGGGTCTAATACTGATTGTGAGCCTGGTGTGTTCTGGCCATGTGATTGTCTCATATATTGTCTCAGTCTTCTCGAGAGCTCCATGAAAATAGGCATTTTCATTCCATTTTATAGAGAAGGATATAGAAGTTAGGTGCTTCCCATGGGCCCGCAAGTAGTTATTGGCAAAGTGGGGATTTGGACCCATATTGGTCCAATTTCAAAAGCTTGCTATTTACTCAGTACGGGCCATCTTTACACTTCGGTTCACTGCGCCCACAGGGAATATGGTTGCGTGCGCCCACAGGGAATGTGGTTGTGTGGAAAGTCAGTCTCACATTCATAAAGCTCTGACTGCTGGCTGTGAAAATGGCTGGGCATTTGCTTTGTGTTAGGATGTGTCTTGTTGGGGACAGCAGTTGTGGGGGAAAAGCTCATTTGTGCTGAACTTTAAAGCTCCCTTCTACTCTTTGTTTGAGGAGTTGTTTAGTAATGGGCATTGAATATCCAGTTTCTTTTTTTTTTGGTCCTCTGATGATTCCTGATCATATTGACCTTAAATATAATTTCTTCCTTTTTTTACTCCATGAATGATAAACTCTGTTCCAATAATGCTTTTTCACTTTGGAGGGGAGGTACAGATGTACAAAACTATACTTCCATAAAAATACTTCATCCTTTCTTCCTTCTCCTCTTTATCAATATTTGTGTTTACTGTCACTTCAAAGAGATCAAATATCCCTTTGGAAGCAGCCCAGCCTGTTTTTGCATTTGGGAAAAGGAACTGTGACGCTTTCTCTTCCCTGTCGATGAATTTTGACACTCAACTACAAATTGAATCTCACGTTGGGAAAATTCCCCATCGCTTAGTTCTACCTCATTCTGTGACTTCTCCCACCCACTGGGTCTGTTCTCAGTATTTGGCTTGCCTTCCTCTGTCCTTCCCTCCCACCCACCTGCCCCTGCATCCCCTCCCAGTTGGTGGTCGGTCTTGGGCTTAGAGCCACCCCGTCTCTCTGGAATCTCTCTCCCAAGTCCAGCGGTTGAGTCACGGCCTTCTTTCAGCTCTTGCCTAAATGCAGTCCTGCGTAGTCTTGCAAGAGCCTTTCTCTCTTCTCTTCTTTCACACTTTACTTCAGTGCAAGGTCTAGGAGCATTTAAAAAATCTGTGTTACTTTAACATTTTAAGTTTTGTTTTTTCCTTTGGTTCCAGTGCCTTATTCTCTTTGAGAAAATGTTCCTTATTCAGACTCAACGTATGTTATATTTCACTGGATAATGGTTCCTAATAACAAAGTAAGGTATATACACGTGATAAGGATAATTTGCAAAAGTATTTCAATGTTGTCATTTTTAAATGTCTTCAGTAGGAAGGTTAAATAGTAGGTCCTTGAGATGGTGGTGATCTTCACCCAAGCAGCGCTTTTACTAGGGAAATATATCTGAGCTCTTTTCATAAACATATCCTAGAGGCCCACCAGATGGCCAGCCCTTCAACACTTTTTTGTACTCTCACAGGATACAAGGTGAGGGGGACAGAAGGGGCTCCAGCCTGTGCTATGCTCCTGAATGCTGTGTCCTGGTAGGGAGCACATTTCACCTTCTCCTAATCCCTAGACAGGGGTAAAATCAGCCCTGTTTGGACATGCATCATTTAATCTCACCACAACCCTTTGAAGTTGGGATTATCGTCCCATTGCTCGCCCAGAAAGGCTGGATGACCTGTGGAACACCTCACCGCCCAAAGAGAGAGCAAGGCTTTAGAGCAGGTTTATTGATTCCAGTGCAACATGCTTTTCTTTTCGCCACCACTGGATCTCCCTTTCCATAGAACCTGGCCCAGTGTGAGCAAACCCTCTTGAAGTGAGGATGTTGTAGATACCAGCAATTTTAAGGTATGAAAATTAAATCTTACAAAACCATGTTCCAGTGTTATCACAGCCTTTCAAGTTATTGTTCTTCTCTGAAGCAACTCTCATGATGAGTTTTTAGATAAGCCTTGGTTGCTTAGTGGTATGTTTTGAACTGTTATTCCTGCTCATATATTTATAAGCAGATCTAAAAGCAACTATAGTCACAGCTTAAATTTGAGTTCCAGGACAGTGCCATGGTTTTACCTCAAAATTGAGGTTTGAAGTCTGAAGATAAATGCTTTCAACCAGGTAAAGATTTAGAAAGGTACACTATCTTGTAATCTGTTTAATTCTTAACAATAACTTTAAAAACGAAATGTTTTCATATCACTGCTTGTAATATTTTTTGTGTTGTACAAGTTTTAACATGGATTTTCATGGAGTAATAGTAATGATACTTGAATAACCTTACCTTCTGAGGCATCGCACCAATGCACATCTGAGGATAAGAAGGGTTGCTGAGTTCTTTTCATGTACCCAACCTTCTAAGAATCATGGTCAGTATACAGGTGACTTGGGGCTGGAAGTAGCTCTGTTTTTCTCTTTTCTGTATAGTTTGCATAAGTTCTGCAAGAGGAGATTTGGACTTGGGTGAGCATTTCTGAAGATGCTGATACAAGGGTGGGGGTGAGACAGAAAGAGACGGGTAGGAGTGCACCCACTCAGACATGGTCCTGACACAGACATGAGAACAACAGAGTATTTGAGATTGGCTTTATTGTGCAGTAATTTGCATTTCCTAAATCAAGTAGTGCAACCTGTTGTATCAGCATATATTGAACATGGAACCCTAGACCTGGCAGAAACCATAGAAGTCATCAGTTTCATATCCTGAGAGATGGTCCTCCAGCTTCTCCCAGTGAAGACATCAGCATCTCTCATAATTGAGGAGCATTAACTGTTGAAAAATCTCTGACTTAATGAGTTAAATCCTTTCTTCCTGAGATGCAGGCTTTATTCCTGCCTATCATGCGATGAGTTTGTTTAACATATATGAACTCTGCCATCATGGTGACACAGTGTTATTATCTCTACTTTCTTCAGTTCGTACTCACAGGACCTGGTTGCTAGAACCTTCATTGCTCTGTTTGCATTGCCTTAGGTGGGTCATGCATTTGCTGAACCCTAGCAGGTGGGCTTAAATAGTTCCCCCAGGCTGTAGCACGAGGTTGAGGAAACTTTTTGTGGAGCTATGCACATTGCTCTCTTGACAGGCTAGATTTTACTTTCTGACTTGAAATGGCTCAATACTGGGTTGTAAATTTAGCACATCTCTCCTGGATTGCTTGTGCATAAGACACGCCTTGAAATGAGAGACAGGCTTTCTCTGAAAATGTGGTGAATGAGTCACATAGATGAAATTCCATTTATGTTTTTAACTTACAAAAAATCACCCCAATCTGGGCATCAACATGTAGTGAGGCAGAGTCTGTCCACGTGATTTGTCTCACGGAGAAGCAGAATCCACCTGTCTGAGAGGAGGACATTCTGATGCCTACCTCATCCTATTCTGTGTGGTTCCCTCCACTGTGGCCTTTTGGTGTGGAGGACAGAAGAACCTCTTCTACCTTGTTCTGTAGGTGTTTCCCACACCTGGGTTAAGACCTAGTGGTGTTGGCTAGTTTCATGTGTGAGAGCCCTGCATGTGGCTGCAGAAAATCTCTCAGGTGGAGCTTCTGGCTGAAGCCTCTTCATCATTAAATGACTAACGGGCATACATAAAACTCTGTGCCTTGTTATAAGCCTCACTCCGTCCCTTGGCAGCCTCTTCTTATACTGTGCAGACCCAGTTTTGAGAAGAGCATAGTTTTGTGGTACCACCTACCCCGTCATTTATTTAATCGATTTGGATGGCTTGCGCTGCCCTTGGCTGCAGACCTGAGAAAACAAAGCCATCGGATAAAGCGGCCTGAATCCTGCAATGAAAACCTCGTACCTTTTTTGAGGCCCAGTAGGGAGACGTGATTTACTTCTGCCCTACCAAATAAAACATTCTAGGAATCCGAGGTGAAAATTGGAGTTTAACTGCTACTAAAATTTTGAGCATATAAAATCAGCAAGGGTTGAGAGCTTTGCTTGATTAAGAGCAGACCCTAAGGAGTCTGGTACAAGAATGATCTACATATGATGTGCTCCAGTGTCTTACATAAACCCCATCGATAAAGCTGGAAATAAACATTTAGCATACTCTGGCAGCAGACCACAGTGGGGCAGACCTCCGTGTTCTCAACATAATCGTTTTGTTTCCATCTTATGTCTGGAACATTGTTCTCTCTTCCCTCATCATGTTTCAGATGTAAGCCTGTGTGATGAGGCTGAAGGAGTCTGGGAACTCCCTGAATACAGCCCGTGTGTGTTTTTCTTTCTCTCGGGTTCTCATTTGCTCATGTGTGCATTCTCTCTCTCTCTCCCTGCCCTTCTCTGTCCCTCCCTAATGTATACTGTTTGGGGAGAGCTCACGACATCCTGTCAGAATCATTAGAAACCATAAAAACCTAAGGACTTCAAAGCCGTGATGTAACTAACATGTCATTAACCACTCTGGGCCTTCCCTCCTTTGTGTCACAATTCAGACGCACAGTCCCTGACAGCCTCTACTCAAATGCTGTGTGCCTGGACCCAGAAAGTAGTACTGTCCCTGGAGGCCTGCCAGCATCTACTACCTGCTGTCCTTCCGTGGGTCACCACCTGCCTGGACTTCCTGGCACTGTGTTCTACTCACTAGCCTAGGCACGTCTGCTAATCCGTGTTCACAGAGCCCCAGCATGCCTGGAGGGACCACAGCTAGGTGGTTTCTTACTTTCTTAGATTGATGGTTCCTTCCTTCAGTTTATTGAGCATTTGCACTGCGTATTGGAATATAAAGATAAGTAAGATATATCTGCATTTAATTAAAAGGCATAGCAGAGGCAGCAGAACTGTGTAGAAAGGGCTGTGGAGTAAAGAGGAGGAACTCCCTGAAACTGATGCTGGTCAAGGCCTCGTGGTGACAGGCCTTTGGAGCCGGGACTCACGGGATAAGGGGTTTCTCCAAGCAAAGGGAAAGGGCTGGTGTTTCAGGGAGAGGAAATAGCTTTTGGAAAGACATGTTTGCTCAGAAAAAAATGTTGCTTCGGTGTGCCTGGAGGGTACTGGTAGAGAGGTGGAGGGGAACAGAAAAAGTCAGAAAGCCTGAGAAAGGGATAGGAAGGGCCTTCTGTATCATGCTGGGAGTTTACAGTCTCCAGACAATGGGAGTCACTGAAGGTTCTTCATCAGTAGAGTAGTAAGATCAGAGAGATTCCTCTTTGGAAACATGGTTCTGGAAACTGGAGGAGTTTGTAAAGGTTGAGGCAGAGGAAGGCAGAGTGACCCCTTAGATGTGGGGTCTGGGTATAGTCTACAGAGCACTGATGGTGGCCCTCCTCATACTGCTGGCCTAGGGGTTAGTTCACAGAATAGGATCTGTTTTCCTAGACCTGCCAGGACCCTTGAATCAGTCTACCTTCAGGCCCCTATATCTCAGACTCTTCTGACCTCCTGTGCTTCCTGCATCAGGTGATGAGATGGGTCTTTACATTGAGGGGCCCCAAGAGCCTCTGAGCCTCGCTCTTCTGCCTGCTGCCCTTGCTTAAGCCTGTGAGCACCTTCCAAGCTTAGCTGACCTCCCTGAGGTGGACCACTTGCCTGCCTGGAACCTTCTTCTCTGCCAGAGATTATGGGGCACAACCCATAATCATTTCTTGTACTGCCCTCCCCTGTCCTGTCCCTGCCTAGCTCTTTGGTTACCAGACCCGCAAAAGCCTCTTGTTGACGGACCCTGGACCACGTTCTCAGTGCTGACACACACACACACCACGCTCTTAGGGTTCCGGGCCCTGATGAGCCACAGCAGCAATTTCAGCAGACAATAAAAACTCAGATTGAAAATGGTCATACTGATCTTTGAAGTTTTGAGTTTCTAATTAAGGAAAAAAACAAGATATTGGCAACTTAAATTTTATGAAGTGCTCTGAACAGTGACAGATTTTTCATTAGATTCTAAAAATACCAAGAAACCCTTGGAAATACGCATGTTCATTTTAGTGTCATGTTGATTCTGTTCTGGTGTTTTGTTTTGGAAGTTTGAGTTTTTTCCCCTTCTCTGATTGTGTCGATAGCAAGGGAACTTTTATAATGTGTCTGTGAAGCTCAGCAGCGCTTGAGCGCCGGGCACCCTGCACTCAGTTAACCTCGGATCTCACGTCTCATCATTGCAGTGCGGCAAAGCGCTCCCTGGCCTTTCAAAGCAGGAGGACTGCTGTGGAACCGTGGGTACCTCCTGGGGCTTCAACAAATGCCAGAAATGCCCCAAGAAGCCGTGTAAGTGCCGTTTGATCCTTCCTGTGCGGGCTAATGTAGCATATCTGTTTCCTCATGATCACTGTTTTAACGGTGAGACAACATTAGACTTTCAAAGAGCTCTCTTAGAGAATTCTAGAACATATTGCTCTACTTTGCATTTCCAGAAACCTTGCAAGTCTGATGAAACTTTCCTACTGATTCTGTTTTTTTTAATCAGCAGATACTAGTTGTCTTCTCCAGTTGGATTGCTTACTTTAAAAAAAGTCTGTTAAGAGTTTGTTTTACCTCAGGTGAAGAGAAAATAAGATATCTTTATAAAAGATACTTAAGTGTTTCAAAACCTATAAAAAGTCAGTGCAATTGTCGTTTCTTTGGTTAAATTCCTTAAATGGAATTTTTACTGATAGCCGTAACTTCAGTTGTAGTTTTTGTTGTACCCCGTTTTCAAACGTCACTAAAAAAAGCTAAGAGAGAAATGATTGGCTGCTGATAAGTCAAAGAGAAATTTACGATCATTGGCCACGGTACTTTCCCCTTTGCTTCTTAGTCACTGCTGTATATTGTCACAGTCCTCAGTGACATGAATCTGTGTTGACACCCACATACTTTGATGAGACTATAAAACTTGTGTTTCAGAACCTGTTGACTGAATAAATCCAGTTTGTATCTTTCTGTGACTTTCATTTTTGAATGTAGCATTGACTCTGGATAATTGATTTCTAATAAATATTTTGTAGAAAGGCAGAGGTAATTTGTTTTAAGTTGAATTTTTTTTACGTTTATTTCATCATATTTTTGCCAAGAAAGCAAGTCATGTTTTTCTTAATCATCTTCTTTTGCCTTGTATGACTGAAGAGTGTTATGGTGGTTTTTTAATGCTTTCTGCTGCAAGGAATTTCTCATTTGCTTCCACTGGATGATTTTTATTTACTCTTCCTAAATATCTGTTGATTGATTGATTATCTCCACTGCCTTTTAAACCTCTCTGTTTAACTATGATCTGCCACCTTGCAATCACTCCTCCATACGCCTGTCTTATAGACTCTTCTTTTGTCATCATGATCATTTGTTTTAAATAGTTTGTTTCTCATTCAGACTTCCTTGTCTATCAAACTTACATGTTCTGTAAATCTTTTGATGCCTAAAATTTCACTTATTTTGTTGATAGTGCTTCTATCTTCTTTTACAGGACCTGTTTGTAGAAACTTCTGCTATAGTTTGTGGTAATGAATGAATTTTTTCATTTAGGAAAAAAAAAGCCACATGAATGAGGACATTTAATACTGAGAGACTGTCCCAGTGGACTTCCTGTGCTGATCTGATATGATCAGTAGTGTGGACCCCCACAAAGGGGTCCGGTGTGAGAGTCCCTCCTCACTGCAAGTCCATTTGCCTAAAATTATTACGGCAGCCTGACCCAGGGGATACCTAGGAGACATCTGGTATGATCTAATGAGCGTAGACTTTGGAGTTATGTAGACCTGAGTTTGGCTCCCTGCTCAGTAATTGGCTGTTGAGTCTTACGGATCATGAAACAAGAGTCTGTATCTAAAATGTTAAAAAAGCATTGCTTTTCTCATTTCTTTTTTTTTTAACTGCTTCTCCTTCATTTACTGTCTAAGTTTGTAGGAATATTGCAGAAGGTGACATGTTCCCTACCACTAGGTCTAAGGACTGAAGAAAGAGAAGTCCAGATTTTACGACCTCACTTTGGGACTAAGTTTATGTTCTCTTAACACTTTTCCCACCATACCCCTTTTCTCTTTCAGATCTCCCCTTCTGTGTGTGTCTTTTGCTTAGCTGCTTCTCTTTCCTTTTTTTCCAAATTCCAAAGTTGAAGACGGGGACAGAAGTCAGGAGTAAAGGAAATGATAGTGTCTTGTTTGTTTTGTTTTTGAATCCCTGGCTTCTACTCTTGACCATTTGTCATTTTTATCTAGAATCACACTATGTGGGGACAAATGCACTGCCTTATGAG